>JANRMT010062804.1:16507417-16522373 GCA_026402145.1 Polypterus bichir lapradei | reverse complement strand
GGGGAATAAAGTAAAACAGTCACAAGTCAGATAGTTTTAAAGACTAACTGGAAGATGTATCAATATATTCATAAAACAAGAATCAGGTATGTTGATATTCTGTATGTTGAGCTCCACGCCTGTCGTCATGCTCACATAAAGGTATAGAGAGAGAACAAAGAGATAATGACATTTGCAGAGATAGAATACTAAGGGGTCTCTCAAATGGCTCAAATTATCACTCTGACAGCAAACGTCTTAGGGATTGTTAGTGTGGCTATGCAACGATGTCATCATTCATTTGTACTCGGAGAGGCACAGCAGCAGGTCTTTAGGACAACTGAAAGATTATGTTGACTGAACACCTCACGTGAAAAAGGAGGCAGGCTAAGAGCCAGAGCAGGACAACTACTGTCTACTGTTATTCATAAGAGTGAGTTGAGATTTTGTTTTGTAACTTTACTCGAACATGACCATTGTAAAAGAAAAATACAAGTAAAATAAAATACCCACTAGAACTGCAGTACCTTCATTTACAATCGTGTTGTATCAATGACCCAAAAGTCTATTACAGCACACTGCTAATGCTGGTTTTTGTGGTAAAGGACATTTTAATTATGAAGTAAAATCCATCCATCTTCTAAACCCACATTTTTCCTTACAGGATCACAGTTCAATAGTACAGGGATGGAACCAGTCCTGGGTGGAGAAGTAGTTCTTCACAGGAGAAACTCAAACTTTCACTCAGGCCCTCTCGTACCAAGCATATTAACACATTTAATATAATGTGCATGTAGTGGGAATACACCAGAGTACCCAAACAATATCCACACAGACACAAGAAGAATACACAGACGCTACACTGAAACACAATCTGGGCTGGAATCTAAACTTTTAGTTCCAAGAGCTATGAAGCAACAGCACTAACCACTGTGCCATCTCTCCCATGAAATGCAGAATGTCCATTGACTTTTTTTAAACTCAATTGCAACTGTTCTAATTAAATTAGCCATTAATCAAGAATGTATTTGGGTGTACAAACTTTATACCCCAAACACAGTTATAGCACTCTGCTTTGAAGTGATAGAAACAATGATCACCTTTTTAGCTTTCTCTGGTCTTTCACCCATTAAATATCTTTTCCAGCCCATTGTTCTCTCTGTCATTCCTCTCTGTATCTTCTCTACATTCTACTCTTTAGATCACACCTGAAGAACACTCAAAAGCTACAATGTGGTGCTTTGAGTGTTGTGTGTATTTACTCCTTTAACAGCACAGAAAATTAACTTTTTTATGCCATTGTAGGCTGATGCCACTATAACCTCACTTGTACAACTTAACAATGTTCATTTTGATAGAGTGTGCACGCAGTCTTTTCATTCTGCAACTTGAAGGTCATCTTCTAAATGCAATTTTCAAGCAATTTCCCATTCACAAAACTGTGGTAATAATGTTCAATATGCAACATGTTAGGTCCTGTTTTTGTGCTTAGTTCTCTTGTAACTCTATGCCCAGTCCCTTCAGTTTCAGGTTACAAGCTTCAGTGAAACCTACAGTTCCCTTGCAAAGGATTATTTATGCTAAAGGTTGTACAATTTCCCCTTTTCATGTCAAACTAATAATGCATATATAATAAATGGAAGTAAAAGTTTTAATAAGACAACTCACACAGTAAGTTATATTTTTTATAAAGATCTGGTAAACATCATTGCTATGTTATACTTTTGATGTAACTTTAAATGATCTCTTGAGTCACCATATGGCACGATTCAAAAACACCATGAAAAATTCTGGCATTGCACGGAATGAAAAGATTTTAAAAAATTAATCCATGAGACATTTGAAAGCACATCTGTTAACAATTACATAACTGTGTATTGTTCCCTATCAACTTCTACGCACGCACACACACACACACACACACACACACGTGTTTGTCATCACCAATGGCATGGCATCACTGGACATAAAACTAAAAATGCTGTCCAGCAATTGAAAACACCGCCAAAACTTTACTACAGCGAGCAGAAAGATGCTAGCCCAGAGTTGCTTTAAGAAGCTGTATTTGTTACCTCGTTAAATCCTTCCTGCAGCACGTCTAGTAGGTTTCCTCTAGATAAGGAAATCATAACTGTAATCCTTTAGACGAAAACGAATAAAATCGATGAGTAGCTCTCTGATTTACAAAATAAAAAATAAGTATAAAAATTATTAAATACGCGGAAGGTATTTTTTCCAGACAAAGACAGGCATAAATAGAGGAAATACCAGCGGTACGCTAGGCGAGGCACGGCTGTCCCAGTCAGCCTTACTCGATGCGTACAGCAGACAGCCCGTTACATGAAACAGGATACACGGAGTTCCACTGCGCGTGCTCGACACTCAGGGAGCGCGTGGAGGGGTAGGGGGTGCCCACCGCGCGTTGCCATGGTGATCGTCTGCAGTGACTGGGGACGCCGGCTCTGTAAGCGAGAAAGGGAAGAGAGGCTAGGGGGCGAGAGGACAAGAGGCGCTCGCGGTGACTAGGCTTCAAAACCAGCTGTTAGTCTAGCTGCATATTTAAAATTAACCAATAGTAAGCTGCGATCGGAGCTCGAGAACCTCGACAGGCGGAACCATTACAAAAAAAGGTACGGAAGAAGGCAGTTTCATTTAACTCGGAGAAGTAGTGAATAAATGTACTATCGTGATATTTTTTGATTAAAGCAACTGGCTCGTTTTATACCTTTTTTATCCATCGGTCTACAGTATACAGTAAGTGCCTGCAATAAACCTTCACAGTGAAGTGGATGTTTGATCTATGCACGGTACATTCGCACCACGTAGGCTACTTCCGATTTGGTGTCACTTTAATTTCATTTATTTGCACTCCCTCACAGGACTGTTTTTTTTAAACGGCGTCCCCAGTAGAACGTCACTCTCTCTATGTATAAAAACCATACAAACCTGCTTAGAAATGAACAGCAATACCGCAGTGTTTTACTAGCCCTAGCAATCCACAGTTCCTTGCAGATCTCTAATGACTATATAATAAATTAAAATTATAATATGCGACAAAATATATTTTATTAACAAAAGTACATTTTTTTAAATAGGCATGGGAACAACTAAAAATCCTTTAACTTACGAGGCAGCCACTTGTGAATCAATTTTTTTTTTTTCTTATTCATTTGTATATGGCTTACATTTTTTCGTTATATTCATGTTGGTTGACTGTCACAGTTCAACAATATGCTGTTAAAGTAAGTTTGTATTATCTCACTATGAAGTGGATGTATACTTTGATGTGCTTTGCAATGGATTGGCCATCACTCTATTGAACCAATTCCTGCCTGGTTAGGCACCAGTACCCATGACAGTATTTGGCACTTCAGGTCATGTCAAGTTGGGGAGCATGCACTGGTACAGCGAGTTGCCGCACCCGCCATACAGTGAAACAGCTCGGGATCCTGGTTGGCAACCACCCAGGCAGACATTTAGTTCAGTCCCACCCTCTGGAAATGACCCTCTATCTGCTGCAGCCAGGTGTTACGTGGGTGTCCCCTTGGCCTGGCCCATCCACTCAGTCTTTAACAGTGAGGATCCTTTTAGCCTGATCACCCTCAGGGCATCTCGCCACATGGCCATAGTGCTGTAACTGACACTCCCTCACAGTGCAGGTCATGTGCCTCATTCGGGACTCTGTGAGCAACTGCTAATTTGATACAAAGTCAAACCAGTGGTACCCAAGAATTCTCCGAAGAGACACAGTACTAAAGGAGTCCAGTCTTCATCTCAGGTCACTGGATAGCGTCCACGTCTCACAACCATATAGCAAGACTGGAAGCACCAGGACTCTAAAGACTTGGATCTTCCTCCTTTTGCATAGATATTGAGAGTGCCACACACCCCTTTCCAGTGACCTAATGACCCCATGTTCTCCCAATCCATCTACTGACTTCATAGGAAGAGACATGAATGTCACTGCTGAGGTAAGTAAACCACTCCACAAGGTCGATACTCTCTCTGCAGACAGACACACTGCTGATGGTTGTGTCTAAGAGGTATTTAAAGGCCTGAATCTTGGTTTTTATCCAGGACACTCGCAAGCCCAGACACACAGACTCCTCGCTCAGTCCCTCAAGAGCCCCGATCAGAGCCTCCATTGACTCTGAAAAGATCACAGCATCATCAGCAAAGTCAAGATCAGTGAATCTTTCTTCACCAAACACTGGACTTCACGACCTTGCCCAACACCCAATTCATACATGCATTGAACAGAGCAGAAGCAAGAACACACCCCTGATGAACCCCAGAATCAACTGGGAAAAATGCAGAGGTCCTGCCTCCACTCCACACAGCACTCACAGTACCAGTGTAAAGGCTGGCCATGATATCCAGCAACCTTGAGAGGATTCCACAAAGTCTCAGGATGTCCCACAGGGCAGCTTGAACAACAGAGTCAAACACTTTACGAAAATCGACAAAGGCTACAAAGAAACTCTGCCGATATTTGAATTTGCGCTCCACGAGAACCCTCAGTGCCAGGATTCGGTCGATGATAGACTTCTTAGGCGTAAAACCATACTGCTCCGGTCACTGGTAGGTGAGCAAGTGATCACAGATCCTATTGAGGACGACGCTAGCAAGTACCTTACCTGGCATCGAGAGCAGTGTTATCCCCCTGTAGTTGCCGCAATCCAAGCAATTAACCATTCTCTTTCCAGAAAGGGAAGGCAAGTCCCGTTTTCCAGTCAGTTCGGATGACACCCGTCTCCCAAATGGAAGCAAAGATTGCTTGCAATGCCAGGGGGACAGCCTTACCACCAGCCTGGAGAAGTTCATCCCAGGTCCCTGCAGCCTTCCCTACTGTCAGCTGGTTCAACACCTGTGCAATCTCAGATTTGGCAGATTTGACACTTAACGAGTTAAAAAGGACAAATAGCTTGTGCGTTGGAATCAACATATATAAATGGTTTTGTCATATTGTCGGTGTTTTCTAATTATTTTGTATGTTTTTACACTGTAATCATTATTTTTTTAATCAACAACTGCATTTGCTTTTGATAACAACATTCATTAAGCAATGGATTTACAGTACATGGTGGGCCTCCAGAACCTGTGACATGTACCTAATGTGGTAAAAAAAAATGTGGCATTGATTTCTGCTTAGTCCTCTGTGCATTATTCACACTGTTGCAGAACAAGGGTGCTCAAGTTTGGTCCTTTGCTGAAATCTTATTTAATTATATGGCTTTTCATTCTGCCAGTCAGGTCACTTTTTTATTATAGACCTGTTCCCTTTCCAAGGATATCACCTAAATGATTTGTGGCTAAAAGCAGATACGTAATTCTCAGTCCTTCGCTTAGTGTAAATGGGACAAAGATAGATAGTAAATGGTTGGTTTCTTTATCATTTGTATCTCACTGGTAATTACAGATGTTTAAGAATATAATTGGCTTCTAATTAAGAAATCTGGCTCAGACAAAAACCTTCCACCACTCTAGCCCAACAGAAAGAAACTTCAGCATCCCTGACATGGAACCATAAGAAAAATATTTTTTTTTTCATTGTGGATAATGTTTAATTTCTTTTTACTGTTTTTTGAATACCTACTCAAGTATGTCTGTTGAGCATTCAGGATTAAACAGGCATGGAAGTCTTAGGCCAACATGATAAGGTGAGATGATAATAGCATTATTTAAAATACAGTATAAAGATGACCGGACAGTACAGATGTTAGAAGGAAACACATTTGTTTAGTAGTTGGAATGAAAACCTGTATGCTAACAGGAACCAAATGTCGTAAAGAGGGCAAAAAGCCAAAACACGGGTCAGAAAAAAATAAAAGCAAACACCCTGAATAGGCTGAAAACAAAGGTCATAAACACAACTAAGAAAGCAGGCTGGTAGAACTTGAAAATTGTATTCAGCAACGGATTCAACAGCAGAACTCACTATGTGAAAAGACCCCTGATTTAAAATCAGATTGATAATCTCAAATAAGTCATGTGATTGCTGAGTTATTTTTACAGTGATTGGCATGGGGGTGGCGCAGTGGTAGTGCTGCTGCCTCACAGTAAGGAGACCTGGGTTCGATTCCTGGGTCCTACCTGCGTGGAGTTTGCATGTTCTCCCCGTGTCTGCGTGGGTTTCCTCCGGGTGCTCTGGTGCACAGTTCAAAGACATGCAGGTTAGGTAGATTGGCGATCTTAAATTGTGCATGGTGTGTGTTTGTGTGCCCTGTGCTGGGCTGGTGCCCTGCCTGGGATTTGTTCCTGCCTTGCGCCCTGTGTTGGCTGGGATTGACTCCAGTAGACCCCCATGACCCTGTGTTCGGATATAGCGGGTTGGATAATGACTGACTGACTGATTGGCATGGTCAAGGGCGAAGCATAACAAGACGATTCTTCTATATTGTCCTCACAGGTGGCGCAGTGGTAGTGCTGCTGCTTTGCAGTAAGGAGACTGTGGAAGATTGTGGGTTTGCTTCCTGGTTCCTCCCTGTGTGGATAGCGCTTTCAGCACTGAGAAAAGCGCTATATAAATGTAATGAATTATTATTATATGTGCTATTTTATAATTGCTGCAGAGAGGGTCAGCTCCTTTACATTTCTTGAGCACAGTATGACTTCGGAACTAATGTGTATGCAACACATCTTGTCTCTCTTTATTAAGGCTCAAAAGTTTCTTTATTCCTAAAAAAAAGCCCAGATCTCTCCATCTATGCTCACTAATCTGTAAAGATGCGCATTGTAGCCTGTCCTGAATGGCTGCATAACATCCTGGTATGGCACCTACTCAGCTTAGCACAGCAAAACAATACAGAGGGTGGTGAAGTCAACTCAGAATATTACTGAAGTAGACTCTTTTCTATTCAAGGTACTGTATATAGTATACAACATATGCTGCCACAGAAAGGCAAACCTTGTTATTAAAGACCTAAGCCACCCTGCACTGTCACTTTTCTGCCTCCTTCATTCTGGCAAAGCACACCAGCCCATTAGCACTCACACTACTGGATCCAGGGACAGCCTTTATTCACAAGTCATAAGGCTACTTCACAGCAATTTCTATTGACAAATACATGATTGGTTTTTTTATATATATACTAACTACTGGGAGCCTGATCGAATCGGGCTACAAATTCTACGTTTGTGAAATCCATACTTTCTCTGCAAAGAATTATTTGCTTTTTTAAGTCCTTGAAATGATTTTGTTATCATGGCACTGTTTTGTGCTTAAAATAGACCTTTTTGGCCAATGTAATGAAGAGCTTCCTGTTTAAACGGGGCTGCGAGACGTGAGCTCAGCTCTTAAGTGCACCTCATTTGATTTTTTCCGGCAAACAGATTTTCAAAACAAACCGTATTTTATGACTCTAACCAGAGTCGGAGTAATAATTATGTTGGCATGGTCATTTTAGATCTGAGATCTGCTAAAATTTAAACAATGACCATTGACCCAGCCGTCATTACTCAGTTTGCCAATAGATGTCAGAAGGACGGATGCCAAAGCTGAACTGCCCAAAGGTAGATTTCGACATACCAAGCAAATGCCGATACATTCTAAATTACTTACAGTTGTGGAGCTGTCGAAGGGTTTAAGTCAGTCGACGATGTTAGTCCTGGAAAGTACGCCCCACCAAACCAACATTCCAAAAACCAACTGAACTTACTGTTATCTGCTCGAACCAACACCGACTTACTATACTCGGCCGTCCAGTGGTGTCACTGAAGCATTCAAACATTCTTAGCCAATCATGCAATACTGCGTCCGCGTTTGCCACGTTATGTTCTAACTACAGAGGCAGAGTCCCATTGCATGGTTCTAACTTGTATTGAGTCGAGGTATTGACGCGAACACCATACATACAGATAGTATCAAATTATATATAAGGATATGTTTTTATATCCAATTTAATACTGCATATGGTGTTATACTTATTGTCTGTGTTGTGGTCTTTGCTGTTTGCTGTTGTTTTTGTACCACTATCACTAATCTATGGGAAACAGGTAAATAAGAATTTCAATGTGTTATGTACACATACAAATAAATTTGAACTTAATACTGTCATTTGAGGCTGAATTCATTTTTTCCCATGTATTATTTCTGTCATAAACTGGCAGCTTCTAAGCACAATTAAGTCCCAATAATGATTTAAAAATGCCAATAGAAGGGAATGAAGCTGTCAAACTCCAGCTAGTAAGCAAAAGGGCAAACAGAGGACCTTTATAAATAAAAATATTTATTATGCAAAAAGTTCTCTGTGGCAAAAAATAAGCTCCAAAGGAGTTGCCTGAAAATATAAAGGCAATCCAAGACAAACAATGTCCCCCCAATACACAAATCCAAAGAGTATTCAAAACAGAAAAAGCACCCAGATCAAAAATCCAGAAAGTCACAAAAGCACAGTGATAATCAAAAAATCCAACAAAACTCACTAAGATAAACACATTAAATGAACCACAAGGGTTTTCTTTAGCCATTATAGTGCTGAAGACAGTCCCTTGATGGTGATGGGCAGTGGCCCTGATTCTTGGGGCCCACCTACAAAACACATGGCACCTAAAGAAACTAAATGAACAACAATATTAACATAAAATTTAACAAAACAGATATAAAAGAGACATTTGAAGCCTAACTGGGGTCACAATCTTGGCAGAAACATAACCGTTTTACATGAAAATTTCAAAATAATATAAAATGCACATCTGAAAAGTATAATTGTTTCAATAATTCAACAATTGAAAGACTGACTGGTGGACAGTTACACACACAGTGAATCAGTTAAGCAGTTTGAAAAGGCAGACCTTGTGGCTCAGTGAGTTAGCAACCCAAGAACATTGCCCTTTTCAGGTTCGCTAGGCAGTATGTGTTTTAAAAATACAAATACAAATACTAGCAATGCAAACAGTGAAAAAGATAAGTTAAAAATAAAAATCCACACGTGTGCATTCTAGTCTCATTTATTCTTGTATTACTGCAAATAGTGTGTATGTGGTCCAGACGCTGAGGGGTTGCTCTTGAGGACATAAGGCTGATGGCTCAACTCTCCCCTAATTTTGATTCCTTTACCTGCCATTGTTTCAAGTGTATAAATCTATACAGTAGCTTTGACAGCACTGTAATCAGTGGTGAAAGGTAATTTATAGAGCAAACCTGAAAATACATTTCCAGTAAATCCCCTTAAAGTGGGTACAATGCTTGTTAATTTTGATTTTCATTTAAAAACATGGAAAGAGGACTTCTTAAGAAATATTTTCTCAAGCCCCAAGATTCTGTTGTGTATTCCTAGAATGTTAACACTCAGTATGACGGGGATGGGAGAAAGCATCAATAACTGTGTGTGCTTTTTTTATAGCATCTGGCTTTCCCCGTTTTCTTTATAGCATTCCCCATTTTTATGGAGTTAAAATTTAACATTTAGTTTTTGTAATCCCAAGTTTAAAGTAAATCACTCCTGGTAATTTGGCCTTTATATATAAAATGCTGTAATATTCTGAAATCTACTTAGTCCAGTTTAGGGTCATAAGGGGGTTAAAACCCATTCTAACAGCAGCAGGCTCAAGGCAGGAAACAGTCCTGGGCAGCAGGAAACTACTACAAGTCCTTTATATACCTTGTCTAAGGTTACTTAACTTGTTTTAAGTCTTTAAAGAAGAGCTGCTTACTTTAATTAGGGCCGCTGCTATTTTTAATATATATAAATGATTTAGATAGGAATACAAGTAACAAGCTGGTTAAGTTTGCAGATGATACCAAGATAGGTGGATTATCAGATAATTTGGAATCTGTTATATCATTACAGAAGGACTTGGATAGCATACAGGCTTGGGCAGATTTGTGGCAGATGAAATTTAATGTCAGTAAATGTAAAGTATTACACATAGGAAGTAAAAATATTGGGTTTGAATACACAATGGGCGGTCGGAAAATCGAGAGTACACCTTATGAGAAGGATTTAGGAGTCATAGTGGATTCTAAGCTATCAACTTCCCGACAGTGTTCAGAAGCCATTAAGAAGGCTAACAGAATGTTAGGATATATAGCACGATGTGTGGAGTACAAGTCCAAGGAGGTTATGCTCAACCTTTATAATGCACTGGTGAGGCCTCATCTTGAGTACTGTGTGCAGTTTTGGTCTCCAGGCTACAAAAAGGACATAACAGCACTAGAAAAGGTCCAGAGAAGAGCGACTAGGCTGATTCCAGGGCTACAGGGGTTGAATTATGAGGAAAGATTAAAAGAGCTGAGCCTTTACAGTTTAAGCAAAAGAAGATTAAGAGGTGACATGATTGAAAAATTATGAAGGGAATTAGTACAGTGGATCGAGACTTGTATTTTAAAATGAGTTCATCAAGAACACGGGGACACAGTTGGAAACTTGTTAAGGGTAAATTTCGCACAAACATTAGGAAGTTTTTCTTTACACAAAGAACGATAGACACTTGGAATAAGCTACCAAGTAGTGTGGTAGACAGTAAGACGTTAGGGACTTGATGTTTTCTTGGAGGAAACAAGTGGATAGGACTGGCGAGCTTTGTTGGGCTGAATGGCCTGTTCTCGTCTGGAATGTTCTAATGTTCTAATGTTCTAATTCTGTAAAATGCCGTTATTATTATTTTATGTATAATATTCGTGTGCTGTAGTATTTGTCTCATTGAACATTTACATATTGAAAAATATTTTGGTTTTTTATTCAGCCTTTAAAATATTGTGCCTGTGTTCATTTTCAAAGTATGTTTTAAAAACAGTAAGGCTACTAAGGCTGACTTTTTTCCAAGCTTTAATTTGGTGTCTGTTACAGACAGATTCCCTGCATAATAATGTGATGTAAGTATTATTTTGAGAAGAATGCCTATTAGTAAATTTATTGGTGTGTGCAAAAAAATAAATCTTCTTTTTAGCGAAGTATAATTTACACTCTCCTTTTTGCAACAGCAAGTGGTTACTGGAGTCTTTCACTTGTTTATTTATCCGCTATCACTGTGTGCTCTGATAATATAGATTCAACAAACACATCCATTTTCTCTGCCTGGTTTATCAGAGGCATATTCTGTTCAGGCAACATGGCAGGAACAAACATTGGATTAGATACCAACTCACCTCAGGGTATACTGACTGACACCAGGCCAAATGGGAGTTGCTGGTCAACCTGATGGTACTTTTTCTGGACTGTGGAAGGAAACCAAAGTCCCTGGAATAAATCCATGTAACAGACACAGGAGATTCAAATTCCATAAAAAAGAGAATAGAATGGAAGACTGAATTTGGAAAAGCAGAATACATGCATTGTATAATATTATCCACACTGATTCTCAAAATGAAAGGTACTGTATATTAAGGGAAGACAACATACTCATGGTGCCTTTTTCTATACCCTGAATAATGCCAAAGTTACAGTTTTTCTCGATTGGTTTGGCTCATTTCCTGAAACCGAGATGACATTCTCAAAATAACATGGACAAATCTCCAAACCACCTTGCAATTGTTCACAACAGAATGTCATTTTTCATTGGTTTAATCAAATTGCAAATGCTTTAGTACATGTCTCAAGTGACTCTGTGCTTCTTTTCAAATGATTATGTACAAGTAGCTACAGTTAGCACAATGAGCCCACATTTAGCACATTTTCCAAATAAATAGATCTTGCCGATCTAAACTGATTAGTTGATTTTTCAGTGAAATGGTCACTCACTCCAAAACATATCAGCATGGTTTCATTGTGTAAGTCATCATATGCACAATTGTCTGTTCAACTGTCAAAATTAGTCAAAGATATAATACCATGAAAGAATATCTTGGAACATTTGATAAAGTTATGACAGTACTTGACAATCAATCAGGTGAAATTAGAACTAACGAAGGAGCAGTTTCCCACATCTCAGATGACCAATCAAACAGGTTGTTCAGATACCTGACAGGTGTTGTCTATGATTATGACTGCTGCCAAAAGTATATAGACAGAGCTTGGTGCGGGGCCAGTTTCATTTGCAGTGTGAACATGGAAGCACCTCGCCAAGTACAACAGCAACTTCCTGCTCGAGGAAGAGGAGGAAGAAGAAGAGGAAGAGGAGGAGTGAGAATGCGTGGAGGAATAGGGGGAAGAGGCCGAGGAGCACGGAGGCACCATGATGTCCCAGATGAAATCCGGGCCACCCTTATTGACCACGTCATAAACCATCGCCTCACAATGGCAGAGGCAGGTCGCCGAGTGCAGCCTAATGTGCCTCGGTCTACAGTCTCCTCCATCATCCAAACCTTTCGCAGGGAAAACAGGTACAGAACTATGCTATTGAACTATTCAGTGTTGGTGTGTGTGTAGGCCTAGAGTACTGTAATATCGTCATGTGATGTTATATGATACTATAAAAATGACAAAGACAAAAAAATGGAGAAAATACTGTGAATAGTATTCCAGTCACTGTGCAGTGCATCACACTTCTAGTACCATAAGACAGCAGTACAATTACATTGGTAACTCATTTTGTAACAAATTTACAGTGTTGACCTTTGACTTGTATGTCTAGGATTGGACGACAGCCTCAAGTGGGAGGCAGAAGAAAACTTCTAAATGAACAACAAGAACAAGAAATATGCAACATGGTCATTGCAAATAATGCCATCACACTGAGACAGCTTCGTAATGCAATCCTGCTAGACAATGTAATGTTCCAAAATATAAACTCTATCAGCATCTCCACAATAGACCGGGTATTGAAGAAACATCAGATGACCATGAAACAGATTTACAGGGTACCATTTGAGAGAAACTCTGACAGAGTGAAAGGGCTGCGGTACCAGTATGTGCATGTAAGTCAACTACTGGTTGTCTATCATTGTAACACTATTACAGTAAGACATGGTTACCACTGTTTTTTTGTTTTGCGTTATCCTTTTCACCTTCAGAATCCAGCTTTGTGTGACTAGAGCATTTTTCCTAGAAATTGTCTTCAGTTTCCCACTCCCTGTTTGTACAGTACTTTAGATCCTCCCTGCAGTATCTGTCTCTACTTGACTGATTAGATTTATTTCTATTCTATTGTAGAGAATTATGGCATTAGAAGGCAACGAAACCCCTCACATCCTAGTCTACGTTGATGAAGCTGGCTTCAACCTGGCCAAAGGTCGAAGGCGTGGCCGTAACATCATTGGCCACCGAGCCACTGTGGATGTCCCAGGCCAGCGAGGAGCAAATATAACAATGTGTGCCGCTATATCAGAAAGAGGTGTGGCCACACACATTCCCAGTTTAGGGCCCTACAATACACAAAAGCTCCTCAATTTTTTGGACCACCTTTATACTGATCTGATCCCAGAAAATGAGAGAGGTGTAGAAGGACCTCAGCTACCACATTACGTCATTGTGTGGGATAATGTGAACTTACACCGCGGCCCACGCCTCAGAACCTGGTTCACCACCCATCCCCGGATGCTAATGGAGCTTCTTCCACCTTACTCTCCTTTCCTGAATCCAATTGAGGAGTTTTTTCAGCTTGGAGGTGGAGGGTGTATGAGCATCAGGCTCAAGACCAGAGGGCCCTGCTGCATGCAATGGATGCTGCATGTGAGGACATCACAGGGGATCAATGTAGGGGATGGTTGAGACATTCACGCCGTTTCTTCCCTCGCTGCATCGCACGAGAAAATATCCGTTGCGATGTGGATGAGAATTTATGGCCTGACAGAGAGCAGCGCGTCGATGGCCAGGAGGATGAGGATGGTGGCCAGGAAGGAGAGGGTGACAATGGCGACCACTGAAAATATTACTGTACTATAGTTCTGAGACTTTATTTACAGTATGGTGGGCTAGAGTTTTTTTGGTTTTTTTTGTTTGTGTTTATAACTGTTCACATTTACAGAATCCTGTATATGTTTTCTTTTCACAGTATGTTCTCTAATGTTAACATTTCTTTGTACGAATAAAAATGTTTACAGTTTCCTTGAGTATGAGTGGTTTATTGGAGGCTGATTTTACTGTAAAATCTTTTGGTTTTATTCATAGTGGTATTCTGTTGCTAGACCTGTGCCTCAGTGACAAAACGTCTAAGCATTTTGACTTGCAGTGCTTAAACAATGCCAAAGGTATAATGCATTTTGGGGGCATTGACTATTTATATGGGAAGGATATTTAGTTTTGACACATGGATAAACTCTTTTGGGAGAGATATGAGCTTTTGCAAGGGATCCATGGTGTTGTGCTAAACCATCCGGGGTATTCTGACAAAAGCACTAAATGAATGCACATGTGCCAAGGCAATTGAGAAGGATCTGTGCTATTCTGACTGTACTGACCTTTTATATGGGAAAGGAATCTGCTTTTGAAGCATGGACGAAGAGTTTGGGGTAAGATATTTGTTTTGCTAGTGAGCTATAATGTTGGGCAGCACTGTAAGATTGTTTGGCCAAATGACCTTATGGTTTTGAGAATGTCATCTCGGTTTCAAGAAATGAGCCAAACCAATCGAGAAAAACTGTAATACAGTAAATTCATTAAAAATTATGTACTTTATTGCAATCATGCAGCAGATCATCACACAATAGGAGAGCATAAACTAACAAAGGACCAGAAAAAAAAAAAAAAAAAACCTGCCCCACTGTGCTTTCCAGTCACAATTCTTTAACGTGTCTCCTTTAGATGGGGAGGCTTACTCAAATGACCACCTCATCTCTCCAACAGCCCCAAAGCATCCTCTATTTTCAGATTCTCCTCTCATTCTTTCCTTCTCTCTCTCTCTCTCTCTCTCTCTCACACACACACACACACACACACACACACACACACGGGCTCTTCTTCCTACCACTAATTCTTATATTTCATCATAGTTCTCCTCCAGTTTCTACATAAAACTAAATCAACTAAGGTCACATCTGGCTCCAACTTGAAATTACTTTTGCTGTTAGGTCAGCCTTTCTTTGGCTAGAAGGGCATCAGAATTCAGAATAGATAGATAGATAGATAGATAGATAGATAGATAGATAGATAGATAGATA
>JANRMT010062804.1:16486543-16507407 GCA_026402145.1 Polypterus bichir lapradei | reverse complement strand
ATAGATAGATAGATAGATAGATAGATAGATAGATAGATAGATAGATACTTTATTAATCCCTAGGGGAAATTCACAAGAATTTCAAGAACAATTCATTAGTGTTCCTTCTTGCAGCCTCAGGTGCCTCTGCACCCATAGCACTCCCATGGGTTTGAAGGCTGCTTCACAGCTGGCAGTTTTCCTTATAGGGGCAACATGGTTCCATTCCTTCCAGTTGGGGATTGAGCACTGCCCACTAGCAGCTGGATGGGAGAATAAAATGTTGTTACAGTTTGCTCTGGCCTCACCCTTACAGTATATAAGTAACTTACTTGCCATTTATTAGCCAGTTTGATAGTTATCTACTGTATGACCTCTCCCTCTCTCTCTCTCTGGACTACTTCTGGAGTCCTGGTTGGGGTCTCTTTACCATTATTCTCATAAACCACTATCTCTTTCTCTATCCTGCTGTATTGGCCCTGGAGATGTCACCTTCAGAGCACCAGGTATTACAAGTTCCTTTGCTTGATAGTGGTTTCTGCCCTCCCTTACTATCAAACAAAGGTTCCCTCTTTATTTTGGAGGGTTGTGGCAGGACTTTACCCAGCCATGTGTCAAACTGGTGATGCTGGTATGTCTGCAAAGCTGAGAAGATTTGGTGTAACCAGGAGAAGGACATGACAGCAAAAAACACATCAAAACAGGGGGATCAAAGAAAACAGTATGTCTAGGGATAAAAAAAGCAAATACTAAGTCAATGACAAAAATGAAAGGTCTATACACAAAAGAATTAACCACAAAGATGTTTCAAGCATTTGAGTATGTTTTTTTTTTATTTATAGGCAGCTTGGATAGGGAAGGAGTGATCTGCAAGACCTTTCATTCCATCCCAAGTTGTGAACTTCAAGGACACACTCATAACAACCAACGGGTACACAAAATCAATATGCGTAAAACAAAATGGTGACCGAGATGGGCCAAAAATTAAGTTGTAATTCAAAAAAAAAATAAGAAGAAAGGAATAATTGTGGTAAGAGTACATCAGCCAAACAACCTCCAACTAACTGTGTTCCTGATTAAATGAGTTGATGGAAGATGTCATGTTCAGGTTGATCAGGAAAGAAAGAAAGAGATTAATCTAAATTCTAAAATGAGGTGGAAGACCCAAATGATAAGAGACTGGACCAATCTTCTTTACAATTTTAATCCCAGATGGATGTTCTGTGTCACAAGCCATACCATCCTCCCTGGTTTATAGTTGGGAGGAACTTTCCTTCTCCTACCAGAGAATATTTTACTTTAGGAGTGATTCCCACCTTCAAAAAGTTCCTCCAATATATTGTGCATTTCATTTCTATCAAAGCTTCTACAGGTATTCCAGACAATGACACCAAAAGAAAGGAATATAATGGGGATTTTTAACAAATTAATTAAAAGAGAGGGAAGCAGGTGAAGGTAGAAAACAGACCATTAAAAAAAATCCACATTGGGTAAATAATCTATCAGTTAGATTTTCTAACTCTTGGTTAACACACTCCATTTGTCCGTTACTTTAATAAAGTGAGGTTAAACTAAAAGCTCATCTTTGTGCAAAAATACTTTTGGGAAAACCACATAACATAAATATTCCCAGATTTAAATATCTATAAATTCACAATCAGACAGTAATTTTTTAAGACAACATACTGAGCAGCCTTTGAGAGTCTGTCCACTTATAAGCAATACCCCTAGAGGAAGAGAGGTCCAGATAAAATCTTCTCATTGTTTTTCTGTTGGTGGTAATGGCAGGAGAAGGCCATGATAATGATGCAGGTTATTTGTAATAAAGTGTCACAGACTAGAACATACACCTTCACATCTTCTTTTGATGTTGATCACCAAAAGTATCATAAAATTAACTCATGTGTCTTAACAAATTTTTGGATGCCCAGAAATCAATCCATCATGACACCAGGTTAACACCTTAACTCTAAGTCTGGAGTGCCACATATTAAAGAATGTAAGATTTCTGAAGGAATATTGACATGTTTATTTGCTCTGGATATTTCTTTAGTTAATTGTCCATAATCGATAAAAGGGATAGCAAAAATGAAATATTCAAGGGGAATGATATTCTCTGGCTTTGGTATGGATTTGGGTACATCTAAATGAGATAAGGCATTTTCATTCTTATAACCTGCATGGAAAGAAAGTACAAATTAAATCTACTGAAGAATAAAACCGATGAGCATTTAACCTTTTAGCTGACTTAAGATATGTATAATTCTTATGATCTGTAAAAATCAGTGATATGGTGTCACAGCACCATCCAATCAATGTTACAATTTTTCCAAAACGTACTTGATAGCCAATAATTTTACTTCCCAACCAACCAACCATCTTCCAACCCGCTAAATCCGAACACAGGGGTCTGCTGGAGCCAATCCCAGCCAACACAGGGACCAATCCCAGGCAGGGTGCCAACCCACCACAGGACACACACAAACACAATTTAGAATCACCAATCCACCTAACCTGCATGTCTTTGGACTGTGGGAGGAAACTGGAGCACCCCCACACAGACACGGGGAGAACATGCAAACTCCACGCAGGGAGGACCCGGGAAGCAAACCCAGGTCTCCTAACTGCGAGGCAGCAGCGCTACCACTGCGCCACCCAATTTTACTTCCCCTACATCATAATTTCTGTCAATGGATGAAAGTGTTTTGGAATAGAATGTAAACCGATGCAATTTATTATTTCTACCTACAATTATTGCCAACCCCCCCAGTACTAGAGGCAACTATATATGTTTTATCAATTATACATTTGAGTCAGGAAGTGCACAATGAAGTGTATGTCTGCTGTTGTTTTCTGATTGTTTGTTGTAAGTAGCTGTTCCTGTGTGTCCAAGTAGTCAAAAATAAAATGAAAATAAACTGAGGCAAAAAAAGATCAGAAGACTACCTCTATATCTCTTAACTGTATTGGCCATCTGCATAATAACCCAGTTCAAAGTGACGAGAAGAGATTGGTAAGTGGCAGATTTGGATTTCTGCAAGCCTAAGACTGCATTAGTCCATTTTCACCTGCTTGATGCAAGCTTTCTCAGCCACTTTATGACTTCTTTACATTTATATAGTGCTTGTTTCTCACTACCCATAGAGTGTGAGGAGTCACTTCAATCACCACCAATGTGCAACAACCACGTGGATGATACGATGACAGCCATTTTGCACCAAATACGTTGTTAGGTGGTTAAGGGGTGATGGAGACAGCCAATTAGACACAAGGTGACTAGGACTTGGGCATGTAGGGCAATTCAGCCTGGACTATCTTTAATAACCACAGAGAGTCAGAACCTCGGTTTTACATCTCATCTGAAGGACAGCACCATATTCACAGTACAGTGTCCCTATCACAGCATTGCAGTGTTGGGATCCATACACAGACTACAGGGTAAGCGCCTGCTGTTGGCCTCTCCAACACCATTTCCAGCAGCATCCCAGGCTTTTCCTGGATGGTCTCTCATCCAAGTACTGGCCAGGCCCAAACAGTGTTAGTTTCAGGTGGATTACCTATACTGAAGTGTATGTAGTATGGCTGCTGATAGCCTTGGCTGGGTGAGTAATTCTGCAATTTTTTTGCTGAGTTATTGGATCCCAGGGATTGCTTCCATAAGAGTTTTTTTAAACTACCTTTCCATACCTAACACTAGGCTATGGTATATTTTGTAGCTTACTGGCTACTGGCTTTACTTGACTGTGTGTTGAACAATAAATTCAAGATGGTTTTCTTAAGCATTGATTGTGCATTCTAGCTCTGTGGGATCTATTTGGGAAAACGTATTTCATGTTACAATGTTACTTCCCTAGCAAATCCAGTTATCTGCTATTATGCACCTAAAATCTGGAATAGCCTGCCAATAGGAATTCGCCAGGCTAATACAGTGGAACACTTTAAAACACTGCTTAAAACACATTACTTTAACATGACTTTTTCATTGCTTCACTTTAATTTAATGCTGATACTCTGTATGTTCAATTCATTATAATAACTATTCATGGTGGCTATAAATTCCGTACTAACCCCTACTCTCTCTTCTGTTTCTTTTTCCGATTTCTTTGTGGTGGCGGCCTGCGCCACCACCACCTACCCAAAGCATCATGATGCTCTAACATTGATGGACTAAAAGCCAGAAGTCTACGTGACCATCATCATCAAGTCCTTCCATGAGAACCCTAAATACAAAGAGGACTGTTTCATTTATGTTAGGTAGAATGCCCAGAGGGGACTGGGCGGTCTCATGGTCTGGAATCCCTGCAGATTTTATTTTTTTCTCCAGCCGTCTGGAGTTTTTTTTTTTTTGTTTTTTCTGTCCTCCCTGGCCATCGGACCTTACTCTTATTTATGTTAATTAATGTTGACTTATTTTATTTTCTTACTGTGTCTTTTATTTTTCTATTTTTCATTATGTAAAGCACTTTGAGCTACTTTTTGTATGAAAATGTGCTATATAAATAAATGTTGTTGTTGTTGTTGTTGTAGGGGTAACATGGTTCTATTCCTTCCAGTCAGGGATTGAGCACTGCCCGCTAGCAGCTGGATGGGTGAATACAATGTTGTTACAGTTTGCTCTGGCCTCACTCTTACAGTATATAAGTAACTTACTTGCCATTTATTAGCCAGTTGGATAGTTATCTATCAGAAGTAACTTTGAGCTGCATTTTTTGTATGAAAATGTGCTATATAAATAAATATTGTTGTTGTTGTTGTTGTTATTAGTGCTTGAAAGTGTTATGCAAACTACTGCATCTGAACTGCTCTCTTTGGCTCTCTTCTGAAGTTTGCACACTCTGCCCTGTCCTGGGTATAGCATCTTGCCCATGATATTTTCACTGTGGCCACAGATTTAAAATGAACAGTGCTCATGATGGCTGCATTCCTCCATTTTGGTGTAATCAAAGACTGAATCAATGTCATCCTCAGAGGCAGAACAGCACTAACATTCATTCTCTGCAATGACTGTCTAAACTTGGCTTTATTAATCAGAATTATAATAAGTTCATTGTTGCCCTTTTAACTACCATCCACAAACAAGTAAAGCTCTGTTACTCAGTGAGCTAATTACTGAAAATAAACTGGACTTTCTTTATCTTCTGTGAAATTTGGCAGCAGCTAAAGGACTGTTTGAACCTGAACACGCGTTCCTCTCCTGACTATATATACTTCACAAAGTCCAGGTTGCATTGTAATGGCAGCCTTTCTGTTGTTTCACATGGACACTTGTGAATAACAGTTACTACTGCTTTTGAATTTTTAGTTGGTTCCCTGACTACATCTGAGTAATTGATTAGGGATAGTCAATCTTCTGTAGCTGGAATTGCAAATCATTGAAAATTCTATTTCAAACCCTCAAAAATAAACATGCAAGGGTGATTTTTTTGCAGATAGGACTTAATCCCAATCAAGAACCCAATCAAGTGGATAATCTACAAGCAGAGAAATAACAAATGCTACTTTCAGCATGTAGTGTTATATGTCTGAGGCTGCTGGACAAATACTAACCTACATGGATTAAGAAAATCACTGAACTTGGTAATGTTTCCTGGAAAAACTCAGGTTATTGGAATGTGTTTTGTGGAAGCCCACTAGTAGCTGATTCATAGACAGATAAATCCTATTTTTTTAATGTAATAAATTGAAGTTCATTACAGTCTGCTTAAAAGAGCCTGATTATTCAGCAATCTGCTCCTTCATTATCCTTTGCTTTTTCTACAGCTAGTTTTATATCAGATAATAATCTCTACATTTTAATATCACTCATAATCCTATCATTCGGTTATGTTCTTCAAGACGAGTAACCAAAACAATGGAATTTGTTAGGTGATGTAATTCAGAAAATGAAAGAGAAATTAATTTACATTTCTTTGTTAAGGGTGAAAACAAAATCAGGAGCACACCATTAACAAAGAGGGGCAGAGTAGAAGCAAAGCAACACGAATGAAAAACAATACTCATAAGTCAGAAACATCGATCAAAGGCATTAACCAAAATAAACAGGAGTACAATGAAGTCATTTATTTTGAGACTATCCAAAAGCTATGATACAAGAGCAACTACGACACCATCTTTTATGCTCACTGAATGATGATGTCGTGATGGTGTTACTAATCTGGTAACAGTCTCCTTAGCAAGTGTCATGCATGTTTGTCTGTGGATCACCCTTCTGGCTCACCTTGGGTAAGCAATCCCACCCCAGAATGAGAGGTTAAACAGTCACCAATGGTATCGTCTTTTCTGTTCCCACAGCCAGGAGAAGATGCCTAGAGAGGGCAACTGACTTTCCCCCTTCCAGTCAGAGGAGTATAAAACCGAGGCAATCACATAAGGTGGTGTCTCGTTTTGGAGCGACGCTCAAAAGAAATGGAGCTCCAAACCAGCATCCCGCTAATCCTCAGTTACATTTTGTACAACTGCCATTGTGTGCCATTTTTGTTTGAGTACTTCAGTTTCTATTAAATGGGGTGACCCGCTAGCTCCCCAACCTTTCTTGGGATCAGTTGTCATACCTTGCATGATCATACTAATGATCAATAATATACAGTAGTTGCAGCCATAGGAAAGCACAGGCTGATAAACAGGAAAAGAATAAGAAAATGGCACAGTGATCAGCGTTTTATTGTGCCAGTGATATCCCTGCACTCCCTGACCTTCAATCATGCACACTGGGACTCCAAAATCTACATAAAATATTTGTTTTCAATTTTTTATAATATTGAAATAAACAAAGTTTATTATACAGATTTTATTTAAACTCTATAAAAGTAGCTTAGTTAATGTTACACCTACAATATCTGTTTTTTAAATGGCTGATATAAAAAAAATGTGCACCGTCACTGTAAGCTGTTCAAACAGAATAAATCATTGGGTTAGTGTAGTTAAAAAAAAAGGTTCTGGTACTGTGGGTATGGATGCTGACATGGAGGTTGAGAAATAAAAAGGAACAGGAGAGAAGCAATGAGGATTAAATTCATCAGACAAGTTTAAAGAAAGTAAAAGCTCCAATGCAAGCATTCCGCACAGAGTGTGAAAACTAAAAAAATTTAATATCCAATTCAAATACTGATTTATGTAACCAATCATATATATATATAGCAGTACAGATTTTATGTATTTATTAGGCCGATGACACAATTTAACATAATAGCACTGTGCTCTGATGCCCAAAATCGCTATTGTCATTGCACCACCAATACGCTCCTTGGCATTCACTATGAGTGCCAGGACCATTTCATTTACAAATTAAGCACAAGCGCGATGTCACCAACTTGTACATCATTCATGAAAAACCTACATATTTATACAAAATAATGCAGCCTAATTAAGTGCTTAAGATAATAGGATTCTTGACTGAGGGTGACCCAGCTTGCACAGAGTAACAGAACAGTAATAGCCAGTCGAATGGTGGCTGAATACAACAGTCCACCTTAATAAAAGGATAAAAGTCTGTGTGTCTGTCTGTGTATTTGTTTGGTTGTTATTGTGTCTGTCATTCAAAAAGACAGAGCATCACAAACATTTTTAGTAACAAAATGCATTGCATTAGTTATACCAGTAGATGGTGCATCACAAACATTAAAACTGTTTTTACAAACCCCATACCAAATGGCATATAACAGAGACATATGCATTGCATGGTGCACTGAAAACATTAATGCTGAGGTCTACGCTTACTACTAAGATTTCAACCTGTCATAGGTGGTAGCACAGCTAATAGTGATTAAAGATTAATACAAGAACATACTGCTCAGCACACCTTGAAATTTATTTATTTGCCTGACTCCATTATCCAAAGTGACTTACAACATTTAAGATACAATTGGTTACATTTTTTGTTCAATTGGAGTACAGGCAGGTGAAGTGACTTGCTCAGGGTCACACAGTGTTAGTGGTGGGATTTGAACCCACCAGCTCATAGTTTGAGAGCCAAAGCCTTAACCACTAGGCCACACCATCTGCCTACCATTGACATCCGTAGAAATGGTAAATATTTGTTATCCAAAACAATCTCTCCATTTCTCAATCCACCCCCAAAGAGTTCTCCTCTGTATCAGAGGTTTCTTAAGAAAAAAAGTTAAACCATTTTTTTTTTAACTGAATTTGACACACAGCTGTATCATACAGTAAGTCAATTGTCTAAAATATAAAACAAAGAGAGTCTGGTCAGGTCAGGTTCAGGAGCATGCACTAGTATAGTGCACTGTCATACCCACCACATTAAGAAACAGCTCGGGATCCTGGTTGGCAACCCTCCAAGGCAGACATGCGGTTCAGTCCCACCCTCCAGAAGTAACCATCTATTTGCCTCAGCCAGGTGTTATGTGGGTGTTCCCTTGGCCTGGTCCAGCTGCTCAGGTCCTCAACAATGAGGATCCTACCAGCTGGATCACCCTTGGGGATTCGTGCCACACAGCCATAGGGCCATAATAGACGTTTCCACACAATGAAGGTAATGTGCCTCATTCAGACTCCATGAGCAACTGCTTGTTTGACGCAAAGTCAAACCAGTGGTACCCATGGATTCTCTGAAGAGAAACAGTACCGAAGGAATCCAGTCTTCTTCTCAGGTCACTGGATATCATCCATGTCTTGCAACTATATAGCAAAACGAGAAGCACCAGGATTCCTAAGACTTGGACCTTTGTTCTTTTGTAAAGATATTGGGAGTTCTCTCAGTCAATCTACTGACTTCATAGGGTGAGTCACCAGAGACATGAATGTTGCTGCCGAGGTAAGTAAACCTCTTGACAAGGTCGACACTCTCTCCACAGACAGACACACTGCTCATGGCTGTGCCCAAGGGGTCATTAAAGGCCCAGATCTTGGTTTTTATCCAGGACACTCACAAGCCCAGACCCTCAGACTTCTCGTTCAGTCTCTCGAGAGCCCCAATCAGAGCCTCCATTAATTCTGTGAAGATCACAGCATCATTCGCAAAGTCAAGTTCAGTGAATCTCTCTTCACCAACAGATATGCCACAGCTGCTGGACCCAGCTGAACACCCAGTCTATGCAAGCACTGAACAGGGTAGGTGGATGAACACACCCTTGACGAACCCCAGAATCAACTGGGAAAAACACAGAGGTTCTGTCTCCCCTCTGCACAGCACTCACAGTACCAGTTTACAGGCCAGCCATAATATCCAGCAACTTTGTGGAGATGAGGACATGAGAGTGACTAAAGAAGAAAGGAATCTATAGTTATGGATTGGCCTATTGAAAAGTACACATTTGTATCTCCCTGAGATGTTGGGGTGGTACAATTAAACCCCATGAGTGCTCATGCTGAACAAGCCACAGAATTTAAGCAGTTTTACAAGGACTAGATGAGGTACAGAATTCCTACACAGCTTGGTTAAAGAATGACTAATAACTATAGAGAATGACAGGTGTCAAGTTACTGGTACTAAAAAGAAGTTCAAGCAGCAATTACTTTTACACACCAGGCTGTGGATGCTGAAAAGATCTCTTTAATAAAAAAAATGAAATAAGCATAGAAAATTGTATTTTTTTACTCGTGTTATCTAAATTTGAACGTTGTATTATTTGTAAACCACAAATAAAGTAACCTTTGCATGATGTGCAGCAACGAGGATAGGTGAGACAGTGTATATTTGTTGAACACTTATTTTAGAGCAGAGTTCCTCAACCTGTGGGTTGCTGAATGCTCTAGATAGGTTGTCAGTGAAAAAAAATTAAATCAGCCCATTGCTTTAAAGTTTAAGGGTGGGCAACTGATGGCAGATTTAGGTTCTACATACTGGAGGACTGGAAAAACTCACATAGTCCCAGTTACAAGTACATGGCAACCTGCTATACACTGCATGCTTCAGTAAGAAATCCAATGAACATGGACAAGTTTCTCATATGTCTGTAGCATTGCATATTTCAATCCCTTCCAATTCTGTATCAGCTTCACAAGATTAATACTAAAATCATGAGCCAAACAGAAATGTTAAAATAACATACAACATAGATTTTCTGAGGTATAAATTTACTTTTACCATGATGTGTGGCAAGCAACAGGCATTGTGCATCATTTGCAATGTGGTACTACCAAATAAAGCATACAGCTTTCATCTATAAAGGTACTGTATTTGGAAACAAAACATGCTACTTACACAAGTAAATTGGTCTATTTTCTTAAATGAAAAAATGTAAATTTTGAGGCTTCACAAAAAGCATTCTAGTGTGTCTGTTCAACAGACCAGCGGCACTCTGGGCAACTTTTTTTTGGATGAGCATGTTGCATATTTTATCTATTATGTACACTTTGTTTAAAAGTTGAATATGTATTTAACTAGGGGGCTTTGCCCCCTGCTTGCTTCACTCACCAACCCCCGGGCTGGCGCTACACACTAGCTACATTGTGGTTCAGCCACTCGCGTATGGGGATGCGGATGTACAATTTAAACAGATTGTTATTTTCATTTGAATTGTTACATATGCATAATAGAACTAACTATTTTACATTACAGCGAGTAATTAACCATATTAAAAATAGTAAAACGTAATAATTTGAAAGTAAATTATTTTTCATGTTGCATTAAGAGTTATTTGTTGCGTTATACGATTTTGTTCTGTTTGGATTTGAAATTAATGCGCAAATACTTTTTGAACTTACACTTTTACTGTAAAACTTCAGTAAAAATAATTTTTTTAATTAAACTTTCATCAATATCACATTGAATTTTGATTCTGTGTTTGGACTTACATCATGACAATGCAATGTATAACTGGTCGTGAGTGGATTTCTTTTCTATCTCTCTAATAAATAAACCGGCTTTTCCGAATGTTTGTCCCTGTGATTTGTTAATTGTCTTTGGAAAAGCTATTCTAACGGGAAACTGTTAATGTTTTAATACAAATAGCATATCAAGATCTCCTTTGGTGTCTAATATTATTTGGGAAAGATGTACTACATTACCTTTCTTTGATACATCCTTCTTTCAACAGTAATTCAGGCGGTGGAAGACCGGACATTGTTAACGGTTGTAGATATTCTTCGTGATATTGTAAGTTTTTGTTTTCATCTTCCGCACAGTCACCACCAACTGTTTCAACATAGTCTATTGATACACATTTAACCAATCTGTCATGTAACCAATCAACAATTTTCACGTTCATTTGTTTGACTTCATTGTTTCTTGGTGCTAGGGTTGCCCGTGTACTCATCTTCTTTTATTGGGAACTTAAAGTGAGGAAAACGTAATATCTAATTTATAAGAGCTAAGAGAGCAGGAACTGTGTCTGACAAAAGCATTCAACAACAACATTTATTTATATAGCACATTTTCATACAAATAATGCAGCTCAAAGTGCATTCACATCAATGAGAGGTGAGAGGGCCATGTGCGTGGTTCAATATGGTTGAGAGGAGGGCGTGACTTGAAATTATCTCTTTGAAAAAGTCTTGTCTCAGGATTTCCTTTTATAATAGAGCAATGTAATATGTTAATGTGTGACATTCAGGGGAAAATATTGGTAGATTGGTAGTATACATTAAAATTACTGGTAATAAAGGGGCTTCAAGAGCTTGCTATAGTGGATGTATTTGTTAGGTTTTATTATGTAACACACAAAAACCTTTGTTAAGCTTTTGTTTGATTGGATTAACTGATGCACTTAGGTAGCCCCAATTCTGAAGCAGTTTAGAATATCAGTCTCTAGAACACAGTCATTGTATCTCAAATAATATACAACGTGCACCACAGACAATGTGAACACTGTCATTCTCAGTGGGTATTATGGATTGCAAAGATGATAAAATGTGAGGGAAGAGTAAAGATGTACGTAAAACATGGTAAAATCCAAACTTTTTATTTATTCCAGAGGCATTTTATAATTCTAAGATTTAAAGAACATAATTGTATAAGGGTAATGTATTTTGTTGTTATATTTTATCCTTCCCTCTTTGACTCTGAAATATATTAAGAATGTTTGAGGATGCTATGCTAATTTATCAATCCATCTACTCTTGAAAAGTGTTCAGTATAGTTCTGGGCCATGGGGCATAGCAACATCAAGTGCAAGGATGGAACAAATCCTGGATCGGATGCCAGTCTGCCCCAAAGCTCACATATGCACACAAGATTTAGCCCTGCTGATTAACCTAGTATGCAAGTCTTTGTTATGTGAGAGATGAAGCTCAGGCATTTTCAAAGGAGGCAGTGAATATGCAGGTACAACAATTGTATTAGATACTGAAAGCAACATAACATTCTCAAAACTGCTTAATCCAATTCAGAGCCATGGGAGGCCGGAGCCAATCCTGGCAGCAATGGGCACCACAAGATAGGTACCCTGTGAATTTTTTTATTATTATTTATTTTTGATGCCTGCATACAGACCTCTTATCCACAGAAACAAAGCTGTCAGAAAGAGTTAAAATATGACCCGAGCAAGCCATATCACAACTCCAGGACTGCTTTGGGAACTGTTTGCTCAGCAGGCTGAACAGGGCACAGAGATGGACCTGGAGGAATACACATATACTGTTCTTTTTAACATTCATAGCTGTGTAGATAATGTCACTATGGACAAGAAAATAAACATTTTTCCAAATATAAAACCACAGATGAACAAATAGGTGAAACACATTTTAAAAGCACGTAACCAGACATTTAAATCTGGAGATCCCATAGCCTATATTGTTACCATTTCAAACCTGAAAAAAGGTATAAAAATAGGCCAAAAACATCTACAGAAACCATATGAAAGATCATTTCTACAACATTAAAAAGCATTAGAGCTATTACTGATCACAAAGGCAGCCCTGTCTCCCTCCACAGTGATGTCACATTGGCCGATGATCTCAACACATTTTTTACCCACTTTGAATCCAGCAACCCTACTCCACCTGTAAGGATTATAGGCAAAGAGGATGCCAAGTCTCCCACCTTCAGACTGAGCACATATGATGTACAGCGCATGCTGCAGAGGGTCAATCCACATAAAGCTGCTGGACCAGATGGAGTTTCAGGACAGGTGCTCAGGAACTATGCTGAGCAGTTCACAGAGGTATTTATGAATACCGTTAATCTCTCCTTAATATTGGAAAAGGTCCCTGCATGTCCTAAGTCAGCCATTATTGTGCCAGAGCCGAATAAAACAAACTCTTGTAATATGAAAGACTATTGTCCAATTGCTCTGTCAATGATAATAATGAAGTGCTTTGAAAGACTAGTTTTCTCCTACATTAAAGCCAACATCACCGCCTCTCTATACTTATATCAGTTTGCTTACAGAGCTAAGAGATCTACAGAGGATGCCATCTCTCTAGCTCTGCAAACAGCCCTGACTCATCTGGAGGGACAGGGAACATATGTGATGATGCTATTTGTGGATTATATCTCTGCTTTTAGTACAGGTACCCCGCAACCCAGCTCATCCATAAAGTGCACCAGTTGGGTGCTTCAATAACATTATGTAATTGGATCCTCAGCTTCCTGTTGGAGCACCATCGGGTGGTACAGCTGGGCCCTCATCTCTCCTCCACCATATCCCTGAACATAGCCACACCACAAGGCTGTGTACTGAGCCCTATCCTCTACTTCCACTTTACTCATGACTGTGTACCTGTATATACCACCAATACCATCATAACATTTGCAGATGACACGGCAGTGATTGGGCTAATTTCCAATGATGATGAATCAGCTTACAGAGTGGAGATGAAAAATGGTGAGATGGTGCTCAGTGAACAACCTGTCCCTCAACACAAGGAAGACCAAGGAGCTCATTGTTGATTTTAGAAGATCACGTGATGTGGATCATGCATCAATTTTCATCACTGGGATAGGGTGGAGTGTGTGTCAAGCTTTAGGTTCCTGGAGATTTATACCTCTATGGACTTTGCAGTTAACACCACAGCACTGCTGAAGAAGTCTCAGCAATGGCTATTTTTATTAAGAAAAGCTGGCCTCCCTCAACAGGTGCTGCTGACCTACTACTGCTGCACCACTGAGATCATTTTAAGCCATTGTATCTGTGGGTGGTATCACAGCTGCACAACAGCTGTTTGGAACTGTACAGTGGGTTGTGTCAAGAATGCAGGGGATTATTTGGGTGCAGCTTCCAACCCTGGACAACGTTTAAAGCACACACTACCTCAGGAAAGCCACCAGCATCTGCATGGATTCCACTCACTCATGCCACAGTCTATTTGAACTTCTCCCATCTGGCAAATGTTCAGAGCCTTTCCTGTACAGACCTCGAGGCTCAGAAACAGTTTCATCCCAACAGCTATAAACGCACTCAATCAGTCCATCAAGTACTCCTGGTAGAACTGTTTGTACTTATAAATACAATTACCTCATTGTAAACTTGCACTACAACTGTAACATTGCACAACCTAAGCCACTTTATGAACCATTTGCACTATCTGCACTATATGAACATGTATTTTGTGCTTATGCTTTAATATTGCATATTTTTTATTGTATTATTTTATAGGCAGATTAGTTTATGGAGGAGCTGCATATTGAATCTCATTGTACCAGACAATGACAATAAAGGAATTCACTTCAGACAGGATGACAGCTTATCACTGAGAGAATACACTTACAATTGATGGGGCCAGTTTAGAGCTGCCAATTAACCTCACCCATATGTTTTTGAGAATGCAAAAGGAAAACTGGAATACCCAGAGGAAAGTGCACGTAAATATGGTGACACACACATGCTGCAAAGTCCTGTAAAGCAGCAGCGCTTAATACTGCACCCCCTGCCCAAGTGTTCTTGTAAATGAAGGTGTGTATCTTATTCATAATACATGCACTTGAACTAATTTGTGCTAAACAAAGACCCATTTTCCAGCATTCAACAGCCATTACCGTTGTCATTTTTCCTATATAAAATGTAAGACTTTGAACCATCTTTCCCTATTTAAATAATGCTCCTGAGAATGGTATTTCCTATAAAAATCAGCTAGCAGCTGGTGATGACAAAGCCAGGATCATTCAAAAATAGTCTGATTAAACTAACACGTAGTGTAAAGGTAATTGGTTACAAGTTATGAATATAAACATCTTTCTCCATTCAATTATTTTCCTTTAGATTTGCTTTAGAAATAAATATGTCACTGCAGAAAGTTCCTACAATGACATTTTGTCCCTAAGAATGCATTCTCCAAATGGTAATATGTGGATGACACCAGCACCTATTAATACTTGAAGCAACAGCCAGATGGTTGGCATGGGCTTTGTAACAACATCACAGATCGAAGCTTTGATCTGAGGTAATTAATCTTTAAACTAAATATCAGGAAGCTGAATAAATTAACTAATACATTTAATCAGGTGTTGCGGTGGGTTGGCGGCCTGCCCGGGGTTTGTTTCCTGCCTTGCGCCCTGTGTTGGCTGGGATTGGCTCCAGCAGACCCCTGTGACCCTGTAGTTAGGATGTAGCAGGTTGGATAATGGATGGATGGATAGATTTAATCAGGTGTTATTTTAATGTACATTTTGTGTGCTTGTTTACAATAAAAATGTTTTTATTTACTATTTAAAAGAAAAAATAAAACCAGGTTTTTTCAAGCTTCTTGTAGCTTTTTTGTACCTCTCACGATGAACACCATCGCAGCACTATTTTAACACTGATGAGTGGCTCTTGCAGGATCATTCACTGAGTCAGTCATGGTGATTGAACTCCAGCCTAAAAGAACTACTAATTAACACGTGTCTCTCTACAGTCTACATTTAGACTGACAACTCTAATTCTTTCCATTTCTCCAATGACTTTCTAACTGCACTTAAATGTTTTTTCTTTAAGGTGTGTGTGCCCAGTCTTCAATAGCCTTTCAAGTGATCAATAGATTGTTCAAATGTCAGTGACAGCAGCTGAATTAAAGATGTGAAATCTTGACTGTGAAACTGGCAATTCTGATTACAAAGAATTAGAATCATTTTACATTTTTACAGAACTAAAAGCAATCCTGATATTAAGCTCATGTGGTTTGCATTTGCTCCCCAGCTGGCATCTCTGACATTTTAAAGTAAGGAGGGCTGCAGCTTTTCTCACACACTTGTGCAGCCAAGCTACCTGCGGCTCTGAAATGCCACTTCCTTCCTTCCTTCAGCATACTGATTTACAGCAGCAAGTGAGCAAAAGATGATGGCCACAAAAAACAGGCAGACATTGTTTAAGATGATAGGGTCAGTGGTGTAGTAACCCAGCCCAAAATTACCAATATGTTAATTATTTTTTAGTTTTGTAAGGATAACACCTACAACGTCAGCATAAAATCCTCAAGGGCTCTTGTTCATAAAGTGGCATTTGCCCTGTTCTTTACTAGAATTTAGAACAATTTTGATAAGAACAGGCCATTTAGCCAAGCAAGCTTGCAAATCCAATTCTAATAATTATCTCTGAAATGCCATTGTTTCAAGTTTTGAGGGTCCCCAAGGTCCTACTGTCTACCACAATAATTGGTAATTTATTCCTTGTGTCTATGGCTCTTTGTGTGAAAAAAAATGTTTGTGTGAAATCCACCCTTAAGCAGTTTCCATCTGTGCCCCTGTTTTCTTATTAAAGAATTCATTTTAAAGTAACAGCTGGGATCCACTTAAATTACTTTCATAATTTTAAACAGTTCCATTATGTCACCTCTTTATTTCTATTTCCTTAAAATAAAAAGATTTGATTCCTTCAGTCTTTCCCCATAGCTAGTACCTCACAGTCTGAAAATGTCTGGCTGTTCCGCAGATCAAGCCTTCTACTCCTGTAAGGGATCTGAAGGTGTCACAGCTTATCACTGAAGATTAGCTGGATTGGCAGCTCTAAATGGTCAAAGGGAACATGAGAGGGTGCAAGAGTGATTACCTGGCAGACCATCTGGGGTTGGTTCCTACCTTGTACTCAAGCCTTTAGAAAAACGTTGTGACTCAATGCAAACCTGCAGGGGTTTAAAAATGAGTAAATAGGTGGAAGAATGAAATGAGTAGCATTTAATTGAATTTAGACTGTAATTTAAAGAATGTTGAACATTCACACAAATGAAGGAAAAAGTTGCTAACCCTACTCCTTCCATTGAAACAAAGCGTCCTCTAAAAATGGGTTGTGAAGTAACACATCTAGTATATGATCTAACAGGTTCTGGATTAAAATAGACAGCTTCTTAATAAATGCATTTTTGTAGTAAATAATAATCAGCTTAAATATCCTGCTAATACTAAATATACCTCTCCTTGAAAGGTCCTGTCTGATAATACATTTTATAAACTTTATGCTCAATAAATACTGAATACATGATTAATTGATCAAAAACTCTTTCAATTACTACAGGTATAAATACAGCAGGTTGAAAGAATTATTAAAATGTATGTTACAAAGTAATAATCGCATATAATCACAAACTATTATGTAATATATTGTAGTTTACCTGCATTTATACGTGTTGAGGAAATTAAAATAGACTTACACAATATTTGGGAAACTCAGATGCAATATACTGGCTAACTGGCTCACTTTGTTCTTCTGTTTACTTTATATAGCAACTTTAGTCGTGTGTTCAGTGCCATAGAGTGGTCTGGCTTATGGCTAACACATTGGGCTGCAAACTGAGATGCTGAAATTTAAATTTGCACCATTATCTCACCAGATCTAACTAAAAATCTATTCAGTGGTGTATATATAAAAATACAGAAACAATTGTACTATGTGCTTTTTATTTAATTATCTACTTTGAATAAATGTATTGTGTAAATGTTTTAATTTAAAAATTGTAATATTCTACTCATTAAATAAGCAGGTTAACTGACTTCATTGAGTGGTACAGTGTAACACAGTGAAAGGTTGTGATGAGCTTGTATTTGTGAATAGTTTAAGGTGAAAAGATAAATTGATTAGTTATTTGGTAGAAACACAACCAAGAGTATACAACCACTATTAAGTTAGGGCAAATTGGATTTAATCCTAGAATATTGCTAGACCAACTGATAGACAACGTATCATCACAAAATGCAGTGGATGCTCCTCTGTTCTCTGACACCATGTTTAGTATTCTTTAAAGTCACATAGCACAGGGGTTTGGTCTCGTCCGTTGTGAGAGATGGATGTCTGAAGTGGAGCTCCGCTAGCAGCGGTGTTATTTTTCATATTATCTGCTTATTATCCTGAGATATCCTGTATTTATCCAGCCTGAGGGGCACTGCTACAGTATATGTAAGCATATATAAACATGGCCAACAAGAAAGGGGGTCCGAAAGAACCAAAAACTAAACCTGCATCCAAGCTAAGATCGGCAAGCCCTAGGTCAAGATACGGCCTTTCAGAGACTGACCAGGATCAAATGGGTGAAAGCCCAGACTCCTTGGGACCACGGTTAGATAAATAATCTACTGTCTGATCTATTTGTTTAAAATACGGGCTTTATCATTATATATTTTCGTTATTACTCATTACTACTCGGGCACTATTTGTTTATGTTTTAATTATAAACTCAGCAAAAAAAGAAACGTCCCTTTTTCAGGACTGTGTATTTCAACAATAATGTTTTAAAAATCCAAATAACTTTACAGATCTTCATTGTAAATTGTTTAAACAATGTTTTCCATGCATGTTCAATTAACCATAATCAATTAATTAACATGCACCTGTGGAATGGTCGTTAAGACCTTAACAGCTTACAGAAAGTAAGCATTTAAGGTCACAGTTCTAAAAACGCAGGACACTAAAGAGACTTGTCTACCGACTGTGAAAAACACCCAAAGAAAGATGCCCAGGTTCCCTGCTCATCTGCGTGAACGTGCATTAGGCATGCTGCAGGGAGGCATGAGGACTGCTGATGTGGCTAGGGCAATAAATTGCCATGTCCACACTGTGAGACGCCTAAGACAGAGCTACAGGGAAACAGGAAGGACAGCTGATCATCCTCGCAGTGGAAGACCACGTGTAACAACACCTGCACAGGATCGGTACATCCGAATATCACACCTGCATGACAGGTACAGAATGGCCACAACAACTGCCCGAGTCACACCAGGAACACACAATCCCTCCATCAGTGCTCAGACTGTCCGCAATAGGCTGAGAGAGGCTGGACTGAGGGCTTGCAGGCCTGTTGTAAGGCAGGTCCTTACCAGACATCACCAGCAACAACGCCGCCTATGGGCACAAACCCACCTTCGCTGGACCAGACAGGAGTGGCAAAAAGTGCGTGAGTTTCTGCATGACAGCAATGTCAGTGCTCTGCCATGGCCAGCGAAGAGCCCAGATCTCAATCCCATTGAGCACGTCTGGGACCTGTTGGATCGCAGGGTGAGGGCTAGGGCCATTCCCCCCAGAAATGTCAAGGAACTTGCAGGTGCCTTGGTGGAAGAGTGGGGTAACATCTCACAGCAAGAACTGACAAATGTGGTCCAGTCCATGAGGAGGAGATGCACTGCAGTACTTCAAGCAGCTGGTGGCCACACCAGATACTGACTGGTACTTTTGATTTTGAGCCTCCCTTCATTCAGGGACACATTGTGAAACATTTTTAGTTTATGTCTTATGGTGTTGACTCTTTTAGTGTTCATACAAATATTTACACATTAAGTCTACTGAAAGTAAAAACAGTTGAAAGTCAGAGGACATTTCTTTTTTTGCTGAGTATAGTTATAGATGTCTGTGCCTAATTACCCTTTTTTTATTATTTAATTATTTTATCTCTACCCTAAACGAGACTGTTCAACGTCATACCCTTGGTTTATTGTTATTGCTATTATTGCATTAAGACTTATTATGCTTATTCTGGATCACTTTTCTAACACCATTCCCCGGGTTTATTATCCGGGTGTATTATCTTAATACACTAAGATTACTGAAAATTATATATATTCTAAGTGCACAGTTTGTTAATGATTTCATTTTATGCATATAGTATTTAGATTATATTGGTAACTAGCAAAATACCCGCGCTTCGCAGCGGCGAAGTACTGCATTAAAATTTTTATTAAGAAGAAAATTTAACCTTTTTAAACTGAGGGAAAATATGCCAATAATTATTTGTTAAGGATCTCTTTGTATACCATGTTGTCAGTTCGGCCCTCCGGTTGTAACATGACCAAGCTGTGCGCTGAGCTTACTCTTGAGCATGCAACTTACAGTTGGCCATGTGAACAGTAATCTTGTCTCAAATCTCACAGCTTGGATTGCTGCTGTCATAATCAGTTTGAGGTTCATGGTTTGTTTCAATTACGACAGTATTTGCAGGACTTGTGTTGAAGTGACATTCGGCATCTGTCAAGCGTTGTAAGCTTACAACCGGTTTCATCGATAACTTCACATCCAGCTTTTGAGAGTTTAAACATTCATAAACATCAAAGTGTCCACTACTGAAATCGTCACCTGTGAATGTAAGATGTTTAAGAGGCATTGGCGGTTGTCGAAAGGTGTAAAATATTTGGCCATTTCAGTACACTTGAAAGCACCAACTGAACAATTCAGCGGCAGCCATCAACTCACATGCAGAACCATAGGTGAAGGGCTTAAGCATTTCACTCTTCTAGTGCTCCTGTGTAGTATAATTATCTCCTGTACCGTCATCAGTCCACACCTTGAACCTGTCCCAGTCATTCAATACATAAGACAGAATGTTCTTCCGGATATCAAGAGTGAGCCTGATATGGCCGTGCAATATGTAACAAAGAGAATGGAAAAGGCAGGTGCCATCTCCGGGCATGGAAACCACTCGGTAAGTGACAGTTCTTTGATCGATGGTGATTACCTCGATAGACATGGTAATGGGGGTTGGAATGATGAAGGAAATGGGTACCTGAGTAATGTAAAGTAAGTGTAAAATACCTAAACAATAACCATAATTGTAATAAACAAACAATAAAACAGCGGAGAAGCCGTGGATTA
>JANRMT010062804.1:16461014-16481543 GCA_026402145.1 Polypterus bichir lapradei | reverse complement strand
GTGAGTGAGTGAGTGAGTGAGGGCTTTGCCGTTTATTAGTATAGATAGATATCTCTATTTTTTAACCCTAAAACGCCGCTGCGTGGGGGCTTGTTTTGCTTTGGACGTGCTCTGTCTCTGGGTATGTCAGAGGACTGGGACTGTGTGAAGTGGGTTCTAGCCTCACGTGGGGAGGCAAAAAGGGAGGGTGGGGGGTTAAGGGGGGGAGAGAAAGAGAGCAGGCTAGATCTATACCTAATCTATTCTTTTAATTTTTATAATTATAACTAACAACGTACTATAAAATGACATCAAAAACTCAGAATCAATGTCTCCATGATGGGACAGTTAACTTCGTGAGCTGGAATGTTAAAGGCCTGAATCAAGAATTAAAGAGAAAGAAAGTACTCTCTCACTTAACAGGTCTAAACGCTAAAATAGTATTTTTACAGGAGACCCACTTACTAAGCAAGGATCAGTTGCGACTGCATAAAGACTGGACTGGCCAAATGTTCCATTCCAGTTTTACAAAGAAAACTAGAGGTGTGGGAATTCTCATACATAGGAACAGTCTCATTTGTAGCATCATATGTAGTATTGGATCCTGAAGGGAGATATGCGATGGTCATGGGAGACTTATCTAACTGTAAAATGATCTTGATAAATTTTTATACACCTAATGTTGATGATAAGGAATTTATACAAAATTTATTTTGTATAAATCCATTCCCAATCTGAACACTCATAAAATTATAATGGCTGGGGACTTTAATTGTATTTTAAATCCACTCTTAGATAGGACTTCTACTACGTGGGAACGACATCTAACACCGCAAAGATAATTACAAAGTTTATAACTGATCACAACTTATCAGACCCCTGGAGGTTTTTAAACCCAAAATCAAGAATATATTCTTTCTACTCACCATTACATCATTGCTACTCAAGGATTGATTATTTCTTTATAGATAATAACTTCTTGCCTATGATTAAGTCTTGCAAACACGATGCTATTGTTATTTCTGACCATGCACCTCTGATCTTGGAGCTAAAGTCACTATGCCCAACACACTTACCTCGCAGATGGCGTCTCAACTTGCTGCTATTAGCAGACGAGAATTGTACAGAATTTATATCCAAACAAATCAGTTTCTTCCTAGAGACAAATACATCCTCAGAGATTTCTGCAGGAATACTCTGGGAAACTCTTAAGGCCTTCTTAAGAGGACAGATTATCTCATATCTTTCCCACAGAAATAAATTAGAAACCAAGAAAGTAGCAGAGATAAAAAGCGAAATTACTAGAATAGATGAAGAACATGCCAGACTACCAAGCGAGGCTCTACATAGGAAAAGGCAGGCTCTGCATATAGAACTAAACCTCTTGACAACTAAAGAAACTGAAAAACAAATTTATAAATCCAGACATCATTACTATGAACATGGAGAGAAAGCTAATAAGCTTTTAGCTCAACATATTCACAAGCAAGAAGTGTGCAAGGCAATCTCAGTAATCACCAACACGAACAGGGATAAAATCATTGACCACAAAAATATAATGCACACTTTCAGAGACTACTATAAACTCCTATATACTACTGAGTTTAAAGAAGACAATACACAATCTAATGCATTTCTGGATACATTACAGATACCACAAATAGACACTCTTAGTGTGGAGGAACTCGATAAACCTCTGGCGTTATCAGAATTACTAGATGAAATACTCACTTCAAGGTGGGAAAACAGCAGGCCCTGATGGATACCCTGCAGAATTTTATAAGAAATTCTCCGCTCAACTAGCACCCCTCCTATTAGCAACATTTACAGAAGCCAGAGACAACCAAACTCTTCCTCAAACTTTTCGCCAAGCACTAATCACTGTTTTTCCAAAACAAAATAAGGACTTATTACAATGTGCATCATACAGACCAATTTCACTTCTGAATAATGACGTTAAAATACTCTCCAAAATTATAGCTAGAAGGATGGAGAAAGTGCTCCCCTTGGTAATGTCACAAGATCAAACTGGATTTATCAAGGGTCGACACTTATCTTCAAATCTTTGACGCCTACTTAATGTAATATACTCACCAACTAAATCAAACACCCCAGAAATATTATTATCATTGGATGCAGAAAAAGCATTTGACATGATTGAATGGAAATACCTTTTTACTACATTGGAGAAATTTGGGTTTGGTCCAAACATTTGTGCATGGATCAAATTACTGTATACTAATCCAGAAGCTTCAGTTTGTATCAACAACATTTGTTCAGACTACTTTAAATTAGAACGTAGTACTAGACAAGGATGCTCCTTGTCACCGCTACTGTTTGCAATGGCCATTGAACCACTGGCAATACACTGTTGAAATACTGATCATATAAAGGGGATTATCAGAGAAGGACTGGAACAGAAAAGTTCACTATATGCGGATGATATGGTACTGTATATATCAGAGCCACAACATTCTGTGCCTGCAGTCTTAACAGCGCTCACAGAATTTCAAAAGATCTCTGGTCTCAGAATTAATCTGAATGAAAGTGTACTCTTTCCAGTGAATTCTCAAGCATATAAAATTAGATTAGATACCTTACCTTTTATCATTGCAGAACAGTTTAAATACCTGGGGTAAACATCACAAGTAAACATAAAGCTCTTTATCAACAAAATTTCGCCGTCTGCATGGAAAAAATGCAGCAAGACTTGCATAGATGGTCAACCCTTCATCTCACTCACGCTGGAGGAATTAACACTGTTAAGATGAATATTCTTCCTAAGCTCCTTTTTTTATTTCAAAACATCCCAATATACATCAATAAATCATTTTTTAAGCAATTAGATTCAACAATAACCTCATTTATTTGGAACTCGACACATCCACGCATCCAAAGAGCGACCCTACAAAGACAAAAGGCAGAAGGCGGCATGGCTCTACCTAACTTCCAGTTTTATTACTGGGCAGCAAATATACAAGCGATAAAAACCTGGACACAAATAGAAGAACATACACAGGCTTGGTCCGCAATAGAAGCAAAATCCTGCAGTACTTCTTTATATTCCCTGCTCTGTGCCCCAACAAATACAAGTTATCAGCAATACACTAATAACACAATTGTGCTTCACTCACTTAGAATATGGAACCAATGTAGAAAGCATTTTAAGATGGAGAAGCTTTTATCTGTGGCACCTCTGCAAGAGAACCACCTCTTTCAACCTTCGCAAACATATGCAGTTTTTAATATCTGGAAAAAATTGGGGATTAAATTGCTGAGAGATCTTTATATAGACAAAGTCTTTGCATCCTATGAACCATTACATTCCAAATTTAACATTCCAGCTACACATTTCTTTCACTATCTTCAAATTAGGAACTTTGTTAAACAGAACCTTCCCGATTTTCCTGATCTTGCACCCTCATCCATGCTGGAAAAAATATTGCTCAATCTCAAGGACTCAGACACCATCTCTGTAATACTGTATATAAAATCATTTTACAGTCCCTCCCTTTCAAAGATCCAAGAGGACAATGGGAAAAAGATCTCTCAATTAATATATCAGAAAAGGAGTGGAAAGTAGCAATGAAGAGAATTCACTCAAGCTCCATATGCGCAAAGCATACCATTATACAACTCAAAATTATATATCGAGCACATCTGTCTCATCTAAAACTCTCCAAAATGTTTCCAGGGCAAGATCCAACCTGCGAACGCTGCAATCAAGTCCCAGCTTCACTGGGTCACATGTTTTGGGCCTGCACCAATTTAACACAATTTTGGACCAAAATTTGTAAGTGCCTTTCAGACAGCCATGGTGTCACAATCCCTCCTAACCCATTAACAGCTGTGTTTGGGGTTCTTCCAGATGGGTTTAAAGTGGAAAAAGACAAACAAACTGTGATTGCATTCACTACACTTTTGGCACGCAGACTTATTCTTGCTAAACTGGAAGAACCCAAACTATCCTCTTTTAAGTCAGTGGGAAACCGATGTTTTATACTATTTGAAGTTGGAAAAAATCAAATACTCAGTTAAAGGATCTGTACAAAACATGGCAGGATATAATCAGTAATATTTTAAAATAAGTTCCTAAAGCACAGAGGAAGCAATTATTTTTGCATTTCTTTATCTTCTGCATTCATCTCTATTGGCTTATCAAACTTATTAATTTAGGTATGTTTACAAGCCTTAAATTTTACACCATTTGCCTTGCTCTCTCTCTCAGGGGTGGGGGTCGACTTGTTCATAACTCAATTTTACTTTTTGTAAAAATTGATTGATTTGTATGGAATGATTGCAATAAAATTAATAAAACTTCAAAAAAAAAAAAAGTCACATAGCACAGTGGTGAGCAGTGCTGTTCCTCAACTCCAGGCCTTTCTTCACCCATGGGGACTTTCACGTTCTACCTTTGTAGGTGTGAGATTTCTCAGAGGATTCCAGCTACCTCCTATGTCCTCAAAACACACACAGTAGGGTGACTAGTAACACTAAATTGGCCTAGCCTTGCAGTGATCAAGGGTTGTTTCCTGCTTTGTGTCTAATGCTGCCATGATACACTCCGGCCCCTCAGAAGAATTATTCAGACAATGAATGAATGAAACAGTGAAAGTTGCACAGATCAGCAATTCACTTTCTCACATTTGTTTTTGGAAAACCATAGTGTAATAGTCAATTAAAATATTCAACACGATACACTTATTTTTTTAACTTCAGATTTATTTAATATTTTCTTGTTTCTTTAAAGGGCATGGTCTAAAAATCTCTAAATAAATCTAAGTATTTTCTTGGGAACTTGTTCACTACCCTGAGAACAGTCATTTGTTTGTTGAAGATTTCATTTAAAGCCTAAAATAGAATTCTTCCATTTGACACCACCTGTCAAGCTTTAGACACTTAAACAAAGTACAGTAGTCATCTCAACAATTCTTTTACACTCCAGCTCATCTGATAGTATTCTGAGACAGAATTGCTTCTACTATCAGTGGAACACTTTCCAAGTGATTTTATAAATATATTTTATATATGCTACTTACAGATGCTCCAGCTACTGCTCCATTGCTTGCCCCTTGTGTACCCATCTGTAAACAGTTAAAACAGAAGTGAGTGATTTAGTATATGTATATTTTAAATCTGGTACATATAGAAAATCCTTGCCATAAAGCTTTTGGCTTTGAAATCCACCTTTGATCTTTGAAATCCACCTTTGATCTGATCAAACCAGCCACCAACAGGCCAAATTTGGTGGCAATGGGCATCTAAGAAAGAGGCGAGATGAGCAACATTTCCTAATAAACAGCAGTGTAATTGCAACATTTGTCTCTTTCGCAATAAATATGCAAAACTGTGACAGCACACCCCTGAATAAACTGTTAAGCATGGTGTGAGTCACAGAAAGAACGAAAGTAAGATCCCACATGTCTTTGTAACCAGGACATGTGTGTTAAGACATTAGATCCCGGAGCGCCAACAACATTCTGCCCCTACAAGGTTTGGCACCTACATCTTACCAAGTCGCAGTGAAATTTAAATGTAATCGGACTATGTGGCAATAAGATACTGCCTATAACATTAAAATAAAATATCTTTGTTTCAAGCTTCCCGGTATCCTGTACAGTAATATTTAAATGTATTAGATTATTGAAAATACTTGCGCACCGGTGGTTGAATGCGCGTCGGATTGCTGATCATAATAAATTATATAATTGTTTAGCACTGCACTTTTGCTTTGAAGCAACTGTTCATTAACAGCCGTTCCTGACTAGTGTAACGGACAGGATGTGAGCAATCTGAGCAAACTTTATGCAGCGGTTGTGCCCAATAGCGCCGCCTTATTCTCTCACTGCAATTGTCCATCGAACTATGCCGATTCTATATCGAGAAACCTTAACTGGTAACGATTGTTTTCCAACAGCCCCGTGTATCTTCGGTTGTTCCTATAAATTAAACAACAACACGATTGCACATCTGGATATTACCCGATTTCGTTTTTTCAACCCCCTGAAGTTCTCCCGCTCCGGGCCAGGACGCCGATTCCGGGCGCTGCACTCACCTGCAAAAAAACGGTCGGCCACCTTGGTCACCGCTAGTAAGAGAACGTGTCTCCTAAGTCCACAACAACTTTAAATTGCTTTCCCCCTTCTATGGTAAAAAGGGGAACTTAGCCTTTCTCAGCTGTTGCAAACTCCAGTGTATCTCTCATTTTAGACAGCGTGTATCTGTCGCCATGGTAACTTAGCTACGCGCGGGTGGGGTTTCCGTCGCAGCGGGCGGCCCGCTCAAGAACTGCAAAGACGGAGGAAGAAAGGGTGAGAACTTTGGGATCAAAAGACACCTTCCCCCCAAACCAGAGAAGCGTCCGGCGGATAAACACAGGGGATAGCGTACATGTCCCTAAAGAAAAAAAAAAAAAACTGGGCACATATAGGGCGTGCATCACTTACCTTCTTAATCAGAGCAACATTTTAAGTTTAAGAGAAACACAATTACAAGAAATCACATTGGAAGCCTAATTAGAAAAGAAAAGGGGAGAGACGTCCTGACCATAAGAAAAAAAATCAGGAAACAGTTGACATTAGACTTTCCTCTTAAAGGAGAAAAGGTATGTGACGTAACATCCTAAGTCTAAAGATGTTAGTGATGTCCTACTGAAAAAGAAAAAGGTCAGTATCATTCTGTACCCAAGCTAACAAAAAATAAAGCACGAATATTTTCAACAACAAAAAAAAAAAAATGTGAGAAAACATCTACTTTTCCAAAGTAACTACAAACAGCACTACGGAGACCACCGGCTACAGCCTACAGAAAAAAGAAGGTGGATATAATACTCCTTGGTAAATTAACCAAACATCCATCTTACTTCAAAAACTAAAGTTATAAGTTGTTGTATGTGGAATTTCCGTATTCTTTCCACGTCCATATATGTTGATTCCGGGTACTTAGCTTTTGAATCCATTTATTAATCACACTTACATACGTTTACCAGACATGCATGTCTTAGGATGTAGGGGGAAAATTCAAGGAAAGACATGACAATTTTACACAAACAGTACCTGGGCTAGGGTTCAAAACCAGGAAGGCAGCAGTACTAACTACTGCGCTACCACGCTGTCTGGAATGATTTATAAGCTATTTGATTAAATAAAGATTAATTTTAAAAACAATAAACGTATCTATCTATCTATCTATCTACGACAAGGAGAAATAAGCAAAAAAAAAAAAAAAAAAAACGATGGCCACCGATCGGGTGCTGCTCCTATTTAAAGTGCTGGTAAGATGCAGACTTAGTCTGGGGCTTGCTCAGAGAGTTTAAAACCTTTAATGATTTTTTGGAGATTGGTAAGAGAGGTCGGGGGAGTGGTTCTGTGTTCTGTAAGGGGGGTGATTTGGTAATTAATTTCCGACTGTAATTATTAAAATTATTTTATAATAGATATAAAATATGTAAGGAGCAGGAATTGAAAGGTTGGAATCAAATTGGAAACGTTTTATTTATATTATGCCAATCAAATGTTTGAATTTATGTGTAGTGTAAGAAGATTGTACTGGGGAGTACTGGTGGTGAATTAACATACATATCAGATATTTAATTGAAGTTATGTGCAGAGTAGGAGGAGTGTACTGGGGAGTAGAGGTGGTAAAGTATTAAACTTTGGTTTTAATAATATGTGTGAGGGTATGAGGTGTAGCTTACAATTTTTATTTGAAGGAAGGAAAAATGAATGTACTGGTATATGCTATTTATTATTAGAAATATAACTGCTTTATAAAACCAAATGATTATAGCTCAAATTAATATATGGTAGTTTGTTATTCTTGACTGAACAAAGATTAATTAAAAAAATGTGTCAGTGTGTCTTATATAGATTTCCATCAATCTTATACACAGGACACCTCATTTCTGGTTATCCGAATCTTAGTGATATTACATCTTAAGATTGTTCACCAATGAAACTACATTTTTAAATTCCAAATGAGCCACTTTAGCAGATTTCTTTGCTCAGAGGCTGTTTTTGTGCAGACTGAAGCCTTTTAATTCAGCAATTTATCAGTTCTTGGAGAAAACCACTGTGCCAATTAGCGGAAGCTGGCAAAAGAGCTGCTGTCAGTTATATGCTAGATTATATTGTGAAATTTCTCATGATGAAGGAAGCTGGCAGACATTACTGGGGTGATTGGTATTTTCCCATCTTCTGCATTTGTGCTGAACATGCAAGCCAGAAACACTATAATTTTAATTGAATTTTAAATATCAAATTGTCCTTAAGTAACATACAAAAATACATTTATATATTTTGAGTATTACATTACAATTAAAAAAAAGTTTTCATTACTGTAGGTGTTTAATATATATATCTATATATTTTAATTTTGAGGACACATTCACAGATTAAGTATTTCAAATACAGAACATACCAAGAAAGCCAACTCTAAAAAGCATTGTTATTTAAACACTATATTTCAGCTTACCAGCTCATATATATATATATATATTGTGAAAAGGCACTATATAGCACCCGACCCGGCACAGACCACGCTGAGGCACGTGTTCACACTCAAAGGGTTTTATTTCTTTTTTCTTCAGCCGTGGGGACACGCCTTCCCCGTGTCCCACAGGCCCAACACAGTCTATGCACAAAGCACACAAAAACTACACTTTCCTGCTCCACCACTCCTCCCAGGCAATCCTCTTCCTCCTGATTCTGGCCCGGATTGCTGGGAGGCACGCCCTTTTATACCCCACCCGGAAGTGTTCCAGGTGCCTGACCAGCTGGTCTTAATTGCACCTCCGGGTGGGGCTGATAAACTGTCCAGCTTGGTGGCTGGTCGTCCGCAGCACCCCATAGCGGCCACCCCATCTCCCAACCGGGCTGCTGTGGTGGACTCCATGTCCCATGGAGCCACGGGGGAGATTGAGGAGGGATCCACAGCCAGGGAGGCTGCCCCCAAGCGCCCCGGGGAAGGTACTGCAATGTCCCTGATGGCTCCCCCGGGACCCGGCTGTCCGTCACAATATATATATATATATTGTGGAGACTGGCCCGGACACAGACAGGCAGACATGCTCATGTCACCCACAAACACGTTTATTTACAATATATAAGTCACAAAGTGCACCACAAACCCCCAAAGTCCTGGCCACACAATGCCTTACTTCTCCTCTTTAGGCTGCCTCCTCCAGCAAGCTCAGTCCACTCCACTCCCGACTCTCGCCCTGAATGAAGGGAGGCAGCCCCTTTTATTATCACCCGGATGTGCTCCAGGTGGGTTCCGGCAATCTTCCCTGGATACACCCCCCGTGTGGCGGAAGTGCCGGCTATATCCCGGAAGCACTCCTGGTGTCCCTGCTCCTCTTCCCCCCAGCACTTCATGGTGTGGCGGAAGTGCTGAGGTCCAGGGCTCCAAAGGCATGGGGGCGCCCCCTGGTGGCGACCACGGGCCCCTACAGGGTGGAGCTTCAAAGCTCTGTACCCGTGGCCCCCAAAGGAACCAGGGTGGTCACCCCCAGATGGTCTGGGGAAGGCGCAAGCCCTCCTCCAGTCCTCCTGGGCGTCCCGGCCGGGTCGCCACCCCAGCCACCTCTGACAATATATATATACAGTGCATCCGGAAAGTATTCACAGTGCATCACTTTTTCCACATTTTGTTATGTTACAGCCTTATTCCAAAATGAATTAATTTCATTTTTTTTCTCAGAATTCTACACACAACACTCCATAATGACGTGAAAAAAGTTTACTTGAGTTTTAATGGAGAAATCACATGTACATAAGTATTCACAGCCTTTGCTCAATACTTTGTCGATGCACCTTTGGCAGCAATTACAGCCTCAAGTCTTTTTGAATATGATACCACAAGCTTGGCACACCTATCCTTGGCCAGTTTCACCCATTCCTCTTTGCAGCACCTCTCAAGCTCCATCAGGTTGGATGGGAAGTGTCTGTGCACAGCCATTTTAAGATCTCTCCAGAGATGTTCAATCGGATTCAAGTCTGGGCTCTGGCTTGGCCACTCAAGGACATTCACAGAGTTGTCCTAAAGCCACTCCTTTGATATCTTGGCTGTGTGCTTAGGGTCTTTGTCCTGCTGAAAGATGAAAGGTTGTTCCAGTCTGAGGTCAAGAGCGCTCTGGAACAGGTTTACATCCTGGATGCCTCTGTACATTGCTGCAGTCATCTTTCCCTTTGTCCTGACTAGTCTCCCAGTTCCTGCTGCTGAAAAACATCCCCACAGCATGATGCTGCCACCACCATTCTTCACTGTAGGGATGGTATTGGCCTGGTGATGAGCGGTGCCTGGTTTCCTCCAAACATGACACCTGGCATTCATACCAAAGAGTTCAATCTTTGTCTCATCATACTACAGAATTTTGTTTCTCATGGTCTGAGATTCCTGCAGGTGCCTTTTGGCAAACTCCAGGCGGGCTGCCATGTGCCTTTTACTAAGGAGTGGCTTCCGTCTGGCCACTCTACCATATAGGCCTGATTGGTGGATTGCTGCAGAGATGGTTGTCCTTCTGGAAGGTTCTCCTGTCTCCACAGAGGACCTCTGGAGCTCTGACAGAGTGACCATCGGGTTCTTGGTCACCTCCCTGACTAAGGCCCTTCTCCCCCGATTGCTCAGTTTAGATGGCTGGCCAGCTCTAGGAAGAGTCCTGGTGGTTTCGAACTTCTTCCACTTATAGATGATGGAGGCCACTGTGCTCATTGGGACCTTCAAAGCAGCAGAAATTTTTTTGTAACCTTACCCAGATTTGTGCCTTGAGACAATCCTGTCTTGGAGGTCTACAGACAATTCCTTTGACTTCATGCTTGGTTTGTGCTCTGACATGAACTGTCAACTGTGGGACCTTTATATAGACAGGTGTGTGCCTTTCCAAATCACGTCCAATCAACTGAATTTACCACAGGTGGACTCCAATTAAGTTGCAGAAACATCTCAAGGATAATCAGGGAAAACAGGATGCACATGAGTTCAGTTTTGAGCTTCATGGCAAAGGCTGTGAATACTTATGTACATGTGCTTTCTCATTTTTTTTATTTTTAATAAATTTGCAAAAATCTCAAGTAAACTTTTTTCACATTGTCATTATGTGTAGAATTCTGAGGAAAAAAATGAATTTAATCCATTTTGGAATAAGGCTGTAACATAACAAAATGTGGAAAAAGTGATGCGCTGTGAATACTTTCTGGATGCACTGTATATATATATACTGTAAATATATATGTATATCTGCGGTGTGCTGTTTCCTGCCTTGCACCCTGTGTTGGGATTGGCTTCAGCAGACCCCCGTGACCCTGTAGTTAGGATATAGCAGAGGTTGGATAATGGATGTGTATATATATATACAGTGGTGTGAAAAACTATTTGCCCCCTTCCTGATTTCTTATTCCTTTGCATGTTTGTCACACAAAATGTTTCTGATCATCAAACACATGTAACCATTAGTCAAATATAACACAAGTAAACACAAAATGCAGTTTTTAAATGATGGTTTTTATTATTTATATATATATGATGGGAGCATGGGACAGTAAGGAGTGTGGCAAAACTTCCAGTGTGACTTAATTACAATTTACAGAGAGAATGTCAGACATGGACTGCTACTTCTGGCCTGCTTCTCTTCAGTTTCAAATTCCATGTCAATTGTAGGAGATCACTTACTCATCTCACTACTTCAGTGTGTTTCTTTGAAGTATGGCAACTCTTGCTTCCTGCCTCGGTATAGTCCTAATTATGCTTGGCTGTCTATCTAACCATCCATCCAAAATAAATCCTTCTTAGCCCCAGTGTTTAAGGAAGCGAGAGCCCATTCTGAAAGATCATGGGCAAGTAGGTTCCAAGGCATGGACCCTTATCCATGCAGACTAATGCAGGGCTGATTAGCCTATTATATCCATCTTTGAGAAAATGACCTGGCCAAGATTTTAAACTGGCACTGTGTCACCGTACTGACCTCTTTCAATATACAAATCCATAGAATTGGGCTAAGGATGGCAAAAGTTCAACTGTAAAAAGGTCCCTTTTTTCTTTATCAGAATTTGCCAAGTTGTATTACATTGATCAGGTTTAATCAACCACCTCAACTTATGGTCTTTTGTCTTATCCAGCATGTGAGGACAACCTCACATCCTGATCCTATCAAATGCAGTAGTCTGGTGGATATTATAAAGCCAGTGAAAAGCAGGCAGATAATTCAATAGAAACACAGTTTGCCTGTTGGCTGCTGATTTGATCTCCATTGTGTGATTCTGACCAAGTTACTTAATCTGCCTGTGCTCCGATCATAAAAAAATACTGATAATGGGAATCTACAGTGTAAGGCACCCTGTGCTCTTTATGTAAAAATCTTTATAGGAAATAGTAGCTTTGCAGGAGGCTTGGTGGCAAAATGTTTAGTGTTTCTCCTTTTTCACAGCTCCCAGGCGTCATCAGTGTGGAATCTGCACATTCTCCCCATGGCTGTTTGTGTTTTTCTCAAGATGCTCAGTTTTCTCTTCCACACCCGTAATGTGTAACGTTGATTCATTTGAGAGCTCTCAATTGATCCCAGGTGGGTGTGTGAATGAGTTTGCTTTATGGTGGAGTGGCACCTTGCCCAGGCTTGACTCCTGACTTGCACCTGATGCTTATGGTCCAGCCCCTGCTATTCTTAACTGGATGAGATGGGTTTGGTAATGGATGGAAGGATGTTCTGTAGGTCACAGTAAATTTTTTATTTGTGACTATAGGAACATGCACAGAAGACAGCCACTGTGTTTTGCCAGTACCGTGATCACATTTTAACTATTAAATGTAATGTGAACCTCCAATCACTTAAGAGAAAGTAGGTGGCAGGTGGGATGCCAGTTTGCTGTCTGACTCTGAAGCGGTCATTCTACACTACTGGCTGGACCACCTGACAATAACTAATCAGCAGGTTGGTTTTGCAGTGACTTGGTTACCACAAAGAACACCATCCTCTGATTGTGCAATGGCAGAGCATGTATTAGATATACATGCAACTTTACAAAGGGCACATTTATTAAGACACACTCCAAATGCTCCTAAAAGGTCATTTGAGAAGAAAGGGTGCCACAGTATCTTAAAGACTGAGGAGATCACTTTGCCTACCTCGTTATAAATAGATATCTCCCCTTTTGGATTCATAAAGTATTCAGACCAGTGGACACATTTGCAGTTTTTGCCCATCAACCTACACTCAATAACTATGGTAAAGTGAGGTCCACGGCTTATCGGCACCTTTTTAAATAAATAATCGCCGCACTCCTGTCTTGGTAAGAGGGGGCGTGGTAGTGTGGTGAGATTGGTTCCCAGGCGTAATGCAAGAGAGGGTCGTTCTACACTAAATGCACAGGTGTAGGTCCATCCGTGACCCTAATTGGTAAAGGAGTTGCTAATTGTTACAGCTGTGCCACATCCCCATTTTAAAAGGGGAAATGCGAGTGCATAGAGGGGAAATGAAAGGAAAACAACTGGAGGTTAAAGAGAAAAGAGAGAAGAGAAGGCGCCGGTGTCGGGATGAATGAGCCGAGGAGAGCAGGCCTGAGGATGAGAAGACAGGCAGCTGGGAAGGAGAGTCCCTTGAGTGGGAGTGAGAGGTTGATGCCTTGGGGCTGAAAGAGTGATTGCTCTGTCTGAGCAACTCGGGAAGCCAGAGCGATGTGCGTTAAAGAAGTGACTCGCCATTTAACACTGGGAAGGCAGCGGGGATCAAGAAGGCTTAAGAGGAGAGCCCAAGTGTGAGTATTCTAGCTGTTGGGGACCAAACTCTTAGTCTGGTGAGGGAACCTGTCCATAGCCATGGGACAGCAGGCAACCTACCTGAGGAAGGTCAGCTGCACCTGCTGTTAGGGCGACTCCTCTGCTGCAAGGCCCACATGGGACAAGTAGGGGAGCCGCCAGTGTTAGATGAAGAAGGCAATGGGTTTTAAAAAAGGAATGTTCCTACCAGTAGTTTCCAGTCTGTCCTTCCACCACCCGACCACAGAGCGCATTGTGTCTCAACTCTTTGCTGTGGCATTTGTTTACTTGTTACCCTCACTTTCAAGAGCGTGTGTTCTTATTTAGTGACATTCTCTGTAGTTAAGGTTTAGAATTTATTATTACAGAGTTAGAAATTATTATTAGTCAAGTTAGAAACATGATTGGAACATTTTGCATAATTTATATGTAAAAATATCTATTTTGTTTAAATTCTCATATTAAATTGTGAAGTTATCATGGTTGCATTATTGCTGTTTTCATCTAGGAGCATCAGCCATTTTGTGTGCTGACTTCTATGGCTGCTACAATGTTTTGGTCATGTGGTTTGTGTAATAAAGCTTAATTGTTTTTCATTTTCAGACATTTTATTTTCCTTTTGAACATTTTGTGTGTTTTTCTGTTTCATTTATCTTTATGATGGTGATGTCACCATGACACCATATTCTATGGATGTTTACCATAATAACTGTCAAATTTTGATGATCAGTATGTCTGTTAATAGTCACATTATGTGGAGGTCATACTGAGTCTTCTGTTTAAAATCATGGCACACAGAAGGTTATTAGGCGAGCATAGGATAACTTCTAAACAATAAAGTGTTGTGAGAATGATGTAGTAATAGTATGATAAAATTATGTACTTAAGAAATAAAATAATTCTTTGGAAAATTAATTGTTGTACATACTACAAGTAGTATACATAAAATCACAGAAACTGAGTGTCACCTAGCCTGAGGAAATACAGGTGGCTAAGACATTAACAGGCTGGCAGAGGGACTATGTGGTTCAAAGCTATGCATCAATCTACATGTAACCGGTTTCATAAGATTAGTTTGTATGAGCAGCAAATATCAAAGAACAGGGACACTTTGCATTTTATGAGCCATTCTCCCCAAGAACAGCTGGAATTAGAATTTAATGCATCCCTTCCTCCTGCACCAGAAGCAAAGCATGTACTGGAATGGGGGCTAAATCTGCTAGAGCTGAGTCTTTAGGAACTACCGTACACACTCCCACACATGCAAGAGGAGTGTGAGGGACCATTAGAAATGGATAAATGAGGCCTACAAAGACATGGTGGACTCTCTCTCTCTCTCTCTCTCTGCCTCTCTCTGCCATTTCCCATCTTGAGGAGAGGTCATCTCTTGTTCTCTCTATTTTTTTTTTTTCCCCATGCAAATAGTCATGGACCAAGCTTGGGTCATGCCAGGCCAGAGACCAGTTCAACATACTAGAACAGAGAGCCAGCTGGTAGTAAGCATATTGGACTTCAAATGAACTGCTTATTATCAGGTTGTATTATGCCACTGATGTTCACTGTATTCTGCTATTTTGGACATATTATCTATAATTCTTAAATAGATGTGTAACTCTCTCCCTCCTGACTGTTTTAGTGCTATATCTTGTTGCCTGAGGTCATAGATATAAAATGCAGTGTAACATATGACAGCTATAGCAGCAATTTGGGCCATTTTGCTCAGGTATACATAATAAAGGGTGTAAAAGGAAAAACGGGGTCACCATGGGACCCTGCCATGACAAAACACAACGAATGTTAGATATTGTTAGAGGAAGTGTTCTAGTTAGTGTTGCTTGTTTATATGGTGTCACCCTTTCTTTTGTCTTTTGATTGATTTGATTCACCTGACTCCAGCCAATTAAACTATGACTTTACCTGCTCTTCTGCCTCTTTCATTTCTTGGTCATCTTCTTTGGCCACAGAGTAACTACCAGAACACCCTTCTTTGTCAAGTGTTTACAGCAATTCAGGTGTAATAGTGTAAAAGATAGTGGTATTCTTAAAAGGAGGTCTGAACTTTATTCATCAATTAATGAAATTGATTTATTTGAGCTCGTTTACATTCTGTTGCTGTTCGAATTTGTTCCAGATGCATTGGCACTACCATTTTTTTTTTTTTTTTTTTATGGGCACAGGAGTTTTGTGTTTCTGGTTGTTGTCATGCTATGTATTTGATAGCAATCTGATGCAAGTGTCAAGTGACCTCTGACAATGATATAAAAAATGGCCTTTTACATTAAACAGTACATGAACTTTGCAGCAAAATAAATGAATGACTTAGCAACAAAACTCAGTTGTTGAACACTCCTCTGGTAATAAAACTTTGCTTTTGTTGGTATCATTGAATTTAGAACTCTCCCTTTAAATATAATCAATGTTCCCTTGACTTTTGGTGTTGACTCATCTAAAATTCTTTTTGTAACACTCCTAAATCTCTATCATTTTATTTCAATTTCATCTGAAATTGAAACACATGCAATAACAGCTGCCTGTTTTCTCATTATGATTCTCACCTTTGTCATTACCTGTTTGGATTAACCAAACACTTCCAAAACATACAGTGCATCCTGCATAGCCAGCATTGTTACTCCTGCTTTCAGATTGCCTGTCTGTCTGACAATCAGAAGGTTTAGATGGTTGCAGTAAATCATTTGTGCAGTTGACCATCATGGATATCACACCTAGGAATTTAATTTGAGAAAGCTGTGAGTAAAAGGATCTTGAATCAAGTTAATAGGAGGATCATACCCTTGGCTACAAGGCTAGACTCTGTAGGCAGCATACTGCAAACAGTCATAATGCCCGGTGCCTTTTTTAACAAGCCGTTATTGTTTTGGCTTCTTTTAGTTACTTAGCAACAACCTTTGAGTTGCTTTTTTAAATGGTGTGTAAAGGAGCTGTGGCTGTTTACCTCTGCTCAGTCTCACGTTTACTGGAACTAAAGATTTTTAAAAAGCAAGCAGGAAGCTGGCTTAACAGAGACGAGACTTGGCAATGTTTGTCTTTTTTCTAAAATTAGAGATTCTGTGTTTCCTCCTTTGGTGACCCACTGACACAACTGGCAGTGCTGATGACTCACTCTTATTTTATTAACCTTTTATTCTGGTTATCAACTATAAATAGCTTAGACACTTTGAATTATTTTAATCTTTGCATTACTTGCTTGCATATTGAAAAAAACATCTCAGGTTTCTCTGACTATCTTGTAAGATTGGATTACAGCACTGGCTGTAATATTCATCCATTATCCAACCCACTATATCCTAACTACAAGGTCATGGGGGGGGGTCCACTGGAGCCAATCCCAGCCAACACAGGGCGCAAGGCAGGAAACAAACCCCGGGCAGGGCACCAGCCAACTGCAGGTCACACACACACCAAGCATACACTAGGGACAATTTAGAATCGCCAGAATAACCTGCTTGTCTTTGGATTGTGGGGGGAAACCGGAGTACCCGGAGGAAACCCACGCAGACATGGGGAGAACATGCAAACTCCACGCAGGGTACCCAGGAAGCGAACTGTTCAGACTGTGAAGCTAAGGATTTGCAGTTACTCGTGTGGTGGTGCCTTTGGGTATCTTAGGCAGACACCTACAGCCATGACTGTGAATTTCAAATTCTCTGGTCAGCTGTTTATACAGTAATCTGTAATCGGTTAAAGATTCAAATATGGTGGTGCAGTGGGTAGTGCTGCTGCCTTGCAGTTAGGAGACCCAGGTTCGCTTCCCGGGTCCTCCCTGCATGGAGTTAGCATGTTCTCCCCATGTCTGCGTGGATTTTCTCTGGGTGCTCCGGTTTCCTCCAATGACATGCAAGTTAGGTGCATTGGCGATTCTAAATTGTCCCTAATGTGGGTGTGGGTCCTGCCTTATACCCTGTGTTGGCTGGGATTGGCTCCAGCAGACCCCCATGACCCTGTAGTTAGGATATAGTGGGTTGGATAATGGATGGATGGATTCCCATATAAAAACATGAGTTTAATTTGGCTTTTTCGTAACTACTTGTCAGTTGTATTCTTAAGACTATATGGGCACAAAATTATCATATTCTTCAGAGATCTGCTATTTGTACTAATCCCCACTATTCTCGGCTATTTCTTTCCAGTTCATCTGTGGTGGTGATCTGATCAAGGCACCATGCAGCCCCCTAAGATGATGGAATGAAGAAGGATGTCTCAGCTGTCCAACTTCATCAAATGCTATCATGTGAAGCATGAAAAAATAAGAGGTCTGATTTATGAACATTTATGTTAGGTGGAATGCCCAGTGGCCTTGGAACCCCTGCAGATTTTGTTTTTTTTTCTCTAGCCTAACTGAAGATTTTATTATTTTTTCTCTCTTCTACTCCCTTCCAGCTAGCTGAACTTACCTTGATTTTTTTTTTTGTTGTTTATTCTTTAATATATACTGTCTAATCTTTTTTTTTTTTTTTCCTCTTCATGTAACTGTCTTTTGTCATCTTGTAAAGCACTTTGAGTTACACTGTTGTATGAAAATGTGCTATATAATCGGACACAAGGACAGGGAGGAACAGTTAAGGTTACAATGCAACACTTCATATCTTAGACTTTAAGGCTATAGTGATGTATTGCTGCATATTAGCATTGCCAAATAATAAAATCAAAATATAAAAAACAAGGAACTGCTTATGACTGTCAACAGTGTAGACACATACTCCTAAAATGCTTAGTTTTAAAGCATACTTAGACACAGACCACATTCGAGTAATCATATTTGTATCCACCCCAGTGACAGAAATAAAACCAGTTATGAAAGTTTTTCCAGACATTTTGACTGGACATCTTCATTGTGGCAAGGAGTTTCAAGAATGGACTGCTTAAGTACCAGATTCTAGTTACAGTATATACATTACATAAAGTGTTTGTGGTTAATTCAACTAAAAATCAACACCAGAAGTGTCAAACTCAGTTTTAGTGATGGCCAAAAATATACCAACAAGCAACTACTGCCAAGGTTTTTTTCTTCTTCTTTACAAATCAGACACACAGGTACCTCTCAGCTCATTACAATTACATATCCTGCCCTGTGTCTTTCTTTTCCAGCTTTTCTGTACTTGGACATTGCAGCAGGTTAGAAAAACTACCAGCAGCCACTGAGCCAGAATCTTCATTCAGTGAAAAAATGACATCAGTGCATAAAGCCTTGGGGATTAACAAAGTGTAGCAAATCAAAATCAAATAAAGCTGAGTGAGAATTGCAGTCTGGACACATGTGAGAATGTGTAGCTGAAGAAAAGTACATCTGTTTACACCTGACGTCACGTGTGTCATGATGGGATGGCATGTTAAAAAAGCAAGGGTAAACATACTAGTGATGGATCACACAGACCACATTCAGTGTGGGTCAGAAACAGGTAGTGGTCACATTTAACATGAGTGGAAATCAATATCTACACACTGTGTGTGACCTGTAGGGAGCGTTGCAGCACCCCAAGCCCTAGCCACAACCTCTCAGAAACAAGTTAATAAAAGGTTTATTAACAATTCTTTACCTTGGCAAAGGCTTCTTTGTAACACCTATACAAGAAGTTCCTTTCATGGAAGATCCTGGGAGTACTTCTGGTGCCAGGGCATTGTCCATAGGAAGCACTTCTAGATTAGGTGGAAGCCCCATAAATTAGAGATCATGGATCCCTGCAGCAAGCCCTGATGGCACCCACAGAACTCAACAGAGCTGATCCACAGCTCTACAGTTCCCACCATGCCTTGCAGGTGTCTGTATGGGTACAGAAGCCCAGGAATACTACCATCTAGCGTATTGGGGGAGACTATAGCCACATCATGTTGTCTCCCCCGTCTTACAATTGCATTGGCCATACGGCTGGGTAAATGTCCTTGCTCCATCCCTGCTGGGAAGCCAATACACTCTTCGTATTGCTAACATCTTCTGTCAACACCATGGCAAATACAGGAATTATTTTGTCTTTTTTTTTTCCTGGCCAGGTAATTAATGGATGAGTACCCATCCCAGAATGGATGTCAGCCTATAGGTGCTGACCATCACACCACATACACCAATCAGTGGAAAAGACAAAAACCATTGTGTAGGGCAGTGGCAGCAGTCAGTTAAGTCGTGGACAGATGGCATATGAGTGGCAGCAGCAGCGTGTGTCAAACTACTATCTACTTCATGAGACTTTCACATCTGCAGCATTATGTGTTCTTATGAGTAGTGAGTAAAGTGTTATATAAATGTAGAGAATTATTATTATTATTATCTCTCTATTATAAAAAGAAATCCTGTCCTGGAAAGCAAAAGCAAGGCTACAATACGTGATCTTCTCAGAAGACATTTAAAAGACCCGCGAGACAAAAGAGACTTGCCACGGTGTGTCTCACAGGAACATAGAACGAGATTCTTGCAAGACACGCCCTACTTACAAGCAATATCAACAAATAAGACCACGGGCAGAAAAAACAAATCAGTAGTGTAAAGGCAGTCACGCAGCACACACAGCTCCAGGGCTCTCAGTACATATAAAGTGTATAAGGTCAATACAGTAGAAATGAATAGGGTAGAAATGAAACATCGACGACTAAACGAAGAAGAAAGAAAAGCGCGGAGAAAAGAGACCCAAAAGCGGTGGAGAGAAAAAAATGCTAAAAAGAAAAACAATAATCTAGGTGAAAATTTGGAAAATAAGGAAAGTGATAATCAGCCCGGAACAAGTGGTATAAGGGGAAGCAGCACACACAGATACAGGTGTCTCAGTGCATATCATTCAATGCACAAAACGTACA
>JANRMT010062804.1:16436146-16460614 GCA_026402145.1 Polypterus bichir lapradei | reverse complement strand
AGAAAGAATTTAACCACGCCGGGGCCAGAATTACAGGGACAACTATTTTTTTAGAACGTCACGCGAGACCAGCCAGTGAGCCATCATTTAAAACAAGTCCACTGACATCTAACCTTAGCAGTTGTTGGATTGCATCTGTCAGACAAGCATCATGTGCTCCCAGCTCTTAAAACAACGACAAGAGACAAGCAAAACGTGCAGCTCACCAACAGCAGGAAGACAGCAGATGATACGACAGCATATCCTTAGCATACGTTCAGCCGCCCCTCCCCTTCACAACGCGAGCAGCATTATATGTCTGGCGAGGAAGAGATGTAACTACGCACAGGGCCGAAAATAAAGGACAAGTATTGTTTTTACAAAAAATTTTGAAGGTAAAGGTGAAAAAATGCATATGTAACAATTCCCAAGAAAATAACAATCTCTTTAAATTGTATACTGCCTGCCTAAGGTAAAGTCATCCCTGATGGAGGATCGCAGGAATCATGGGAAAGAGGGGTCCTTTCATCGGATTAACGCTATTTCAGCTGCGGAATGGCCAAATGGGGGAGGCAGCTTGATGAATGAGGTATCCAGGACTTAAAACAAATCCAAATCATATTATATGATATCATCTAATGTGAAATTCTACTCCGTACTTCTAGAATTTTTATTTTTATACTGTATTGAGGATTTATTCTGTTCTATGTATTGTACTGTATTGACCCCCTTCTTTTTGACACCCACTGCATGCCCAACCCACCTGGAAAGGGGTCTCTCTTTGAACTGCCTTTCCCAAGATTTCTTCGATTTTTTCCCTACAAAGGTTTTTTATTTGGGAGTTTTTTCTGGTCTTCTTAGAGGGTCAAGGCTGGGGGGCTGTCAGGAGGCAGGGCGTGTTAAAGCCCATTGTGGCACTTCTTGTGTGATTTTGGGCTATACAAAAAATAAATTGTATTGTATTGTATATCCGGTAAACCAAACCCGGGGGTGGGCGAGCAAAGCGAGCAGGGGGCGGAGCCTCCTAGTTATTATTATTATTATTATTATTTATGTCAGTGTGGCCTATTATCTTCTTTTCGGGTCATCACAAGCAGCCAGTTTCCACTGTCACTCCAAGTTAGTATCTATGGTGCACTGTGCTATGCTGATAAGCTTGAGTGGACACTGAACACTAACTTTAATGCCTGGTGTAAATATATAAATTATATATTGATAAAATTGATATATGAATTGCATGTTAAAGGAGCTCTTTGAGAAAGCTAATGATCATCAATCATCAGCCGTAGTAACATGTTTTAAATATTGATGACATGGGTCACTTTAAAAAGGTTTAAAGCTCAGGTCTGACCTATGGAACTTGAGTTTGACCCTCTGATGATATCTTTCACATCTTGTGTTCTCCATTTATAAATTTCTTTCTGTTTAATCACTTTTCATGTAAAATAATCTATTATTAGAAAAATGTAAATAATGTGTATGAAATTACTGAAAATGTATGCTGTGTGACAAGAAACACCTCCATGTGCCACCCTAATCTGGAACAGGAAGCATCAATACAAGGGTCTTTATCGAAAATAAGGATATATTTAAAAGTCTCAAAAGGGGACAGTATGTACATGGAGGATTATCAGAATAAACAGAAATGCCTCTCTGGGCCTCAATAAACAGGCTTAAGTCATCACTTAATCAGTGGGGCAGCTTGCCTCCTATCCTCAAAACACATCTGAACAAATACAAAGCAACTTCTTGGTCCTCTCAATCTGTTTTCTCGAGGTAGGGTACTAGGGTGACCCTATTCCACTTTATACTCTATATTATGTAGACCTTAACAGAATGCACTCAAATCCCATACTCTTATCACACTGTCAGGACTGACTGCCATTGTAGTTGAGCACTTCCCCCTTCCATTTAGATTCATAACCCCAAGAAATTAGACCATAGAGTACCAGAAGAGCAGGAAACCATTTACACATTTATTCATGTATTATACAGATAGGCATGGTGGTGCAGTGGGTAGTGCTGCTGCCTCGCAGTAAGGAGACCCAGGTACGCTTCCCGGGTCCTCCCTGTGTTCTCCCCGTGTCTGTGTGGGTTTCCTGCAGGTGCTCTGGTTTCCTCCCACAGTCCAAAGACATGCAGGTTAGGTGCATTGGTGATCCTAAATTGTCCTTTATATGTGCTTGGTGTGTGTCTGTGTGCGTGCCCTGAGCTGGGCTGGCACCCTACTCAGGGTTTGTTTCCTGCCTTGCGCCCTGTGTTGGCTGGGTTTGGCTCCAGCAGACCCCCGTGACCCTGTAGTTAGGTTATAGCGGGTTGGATAATGGATGGATTATATAGATAGTAAGTTTCAAATTAAAAATTTTATAACTAGTGCCATAAACAACAAAGTAATAGATCGTGGCCTTGCAAATCATACAACCCAATAGTGATAGATGGGTAGTTTCAAGCAGTTCATAAACTTAGCCAGCTTATCGTCTGCATATGGCCAGTCAGGTCTGCCTGTCTGGAAACGGCCACCGATAGAGAGATGCTGTTCTCAGGATGAAAAACCAAGAGCATGCATTTGTAAGCCTCATTTAATTGTTGCTCTGTAGTCCCCAACTCACCCATGAAATAGCTCAGGCATTACTCCTTCAGTCTAGCTTTATCAGCATTTTCTCCAGTTTCAAAGAAATGAACACATGCAGTTTTAAACAAACAAAAAAAAGGGTCTGTGGTGGGCTAGCGTCCTGCCTGGGGTTTGTTTCCTGCCTTGCGCCATGTTGGCTGGGATTGGCTCCAGCAGACCCCTGTGACCCTGTAGTTAGGATATAGCGGGTTGGATAATGGATAGATGGAAGAAAAAAGGGTAATTAAGTCGTTGTGCTCTCCTTATCAATAAATCTCTGTGGGTAGCAAAATCCAGTTTCCTTGTACTTTAAAACTAGACAGACAATTGTATAAACGTGTGTTGTTAGACATTAATAATAAATAAAATACTATCAACCTATATACTAGATGTCATTCTCCATTGCACAATCCAGCACACTCCGGTGCTCTCAACTCACTTTGGCCACATTACCTACTTGCCAGGACAAGCTTGAGCTTAAACTCCCTTCCCAAATAGGGCAATTTTCAAGACAGTCTTTAGAGCCATGTGAGAAACGTCCCCAACAAGTCCTGTGGCCTGCTTCCTAGAATTTTTAAAGACCCCAGGTTTGCCTGCTTTCCTGAACCCACATACTGGTTTAAAGGGTTATGTATCTCCACCACAAGAGAGCACAGGATTCTGCCTATAGCCCACTGGAGCCCTGTCATGGCATCTGGATATTTGGGAAACCTCTTCCCGTGATTGTCACAATAGATTATTGTCCTTGGAGTAATGATTACACTTCTGAGGGCAACAGAATTCCCCAGTGATTTCTTGCCCACATTAACTCTTGTGTAGGCGCCTCTAAGGAGAGATGCGGCTGCCTGCTTTCACCATATGAGTCATCTTTCTAGAACATGAAGGTGGAAATCTGCCCCCTTGTGGCTGTCCATTTGTATTGCCATAATTGTGAACATTTACTAACCGTGGAGTTACATGACAGGAGTTAAAATGAAATATGTGTTTGAATTATATGAAAATGGCAAGCTGTTGTGAAAAGCAATCCATAATTTGGTTAATGTTTCTAATTATGACACAATAAAACTGCAAAAATTAATTAGCTCACTTGCATATGTATTACACTTCAATGTAGTTAACATGTTAGATTGTATTTAATTTTGGCACAAATAAACTTCCAGAGCTGAGTCCCCTCTTTGCTCTGTCTCCTGGCACAGTCCAAGCCCCATTATTTTAGCTACTAAACACTGAGGTAGAACATTCACAAAGTAGGGCCCAAGAGACTAATGAAAACAGAAAAGGCACCATTTTTTCTACAAAAAAAAATTAAATAAATAAAAAATAAAAAACATATCAAATTATTAAAAAATTACCATGAAAAATCAAGAATGTAAAATCATACAAATGTAACAATAAAAAAAAAAATTGTGAAATTATATTTTATTCAGCTACACCTTTCATGGGAAGTGCAAATAAAAACTTCCTTACCTGTGGGGGAAAAAAAAACACAAAAAAACTCAAAAAGGATACAAAAACATCAAAGTCCAGGAATAGATGGCCTTGTGAATTCTTATGAAATAAGACTGCCTGATGACATCTGGGAAAGAGAATAAACACCAAGACATGTTAAAAAAGATTGAATCCAAAGGCAGCGAGAGGAGGGAGAAGTTGGGAGCATGCACTGATACAGAGTGTTTGCTAAACTCAAAGAAGACCTCAACAAAATACAAAATAAGCCGCCAATATGCTTGTTCTCCCAGAATGATAAAACTGGAGCATCCAGGTAAATAGTTAAGGGAACTGTAAGAACTAACTTAGTAGGACTGAGTGGGCTCTGTACCTGGGAGGTGCACAAGGACAATTTGATATTGATGAAAGATATAACAGAATGCTCAAGGGAAAGGAAAACTACATAGAGTAGATATACAGAAAGCATAAGATGCTTTAATAGCATGTATAGCAAAAGCTGAATTTGGTGACTGTTGCTTAAATGGGCGTTAAAAATGGCCATTATATGCAGAGGAATTCAAGTTCATGGGAAGCTATCTGAAGAAATTCCATGAAATTGATCAAGGAGTAAGGCAAGCTTCCCTCTTACTGGCCATCTTAAATGTTTACCGTATATAGTTTACAGCTGTTTCATTAAAAATTGAAAGAAAGGAAAAGTCAAGGAGGTTTAGACAACCAGAAGTGACAGAAGGGATGTAAAATGTGTGCTAGTCTGGGACAATATCCAGTACTATGTAAGGAAAAAGAAACAAGAAGATGACTCTAAAGCAGGGGTGGGCAAAGTCATTCCTGGAGGGCCGCAGTGGCTGCAGGTTTTTGTTCCAACCCAATTGCTTAATAAGAAGCTCTTATTGCTCAAGTAACACTTCTGCTTCATTTTAGTTGCTTCACTCATTAAGATTTTGAACCCTTATTGCTTATTTTAGTCTTAAGACAGCTGTATTCTCAGTTTTTAATTGCTCATTAACAATAAGACGCAAATGACAAAAGAAACCAGCATTTCTCCATGTAGCGTGTCTCCCTTTACACCTGTGCATATTTATCGTGCACTATTTGGTTTAATTAAATACTTGGAAGGAAAGTGAAGAAAACAAAGTGAAGGACTGAGAATTACTCATACATTTTAGACATCAAATCATTTGGATGATATCCTTAGAAAGGAAAAAAAAATCTAGGAGATGAGATTGACCTGACAGGGCAGAATTAAAGCACTATCAAGCCATGAAATTAAATTATTGGCAAGGATTGTTTTCTAATTAAGCATCTGGGTTGGAAAAAAACCTGCAGCCACTGCGGCCGTCCAGGACTGACTTTGCTTACCCCTGTCCTAAAGATTGCAGTGGTTTTCTTATGAAGAATAAATACCCTCTTAAGGGCTCTTCTCAACTTAAACGTAATGAACAAAATACTACTGTTTTTCCTTCCATCTATTTTCAAACCTAAATATCCAGTTTAAGATCAAAGGAAACAGTCTCTATCAACAGAAGACTCACTACTTCAGTCTAGCACAGTGCTTCTTAAGTTTTTAACTACTTGTGTTACCCGAATGCATTACTAAACAGGTTTATTTTTCACCACCTGTTGGAATGACAAATGCAATGCATATGCCTCTGTTTTATGCCATTTGGTATGGGATTTGTCAAAGCTTTTTTAATGTTGATGATGTGCCCTCTATTGAAAAGGCAAATGTAATGCGCTTTATTACTAAAAATATTTGTAATACACCATCTGTTGGAATGACAGAGACATAGCAACTGGATGGACACACAGACAGACACACAGGCTGCTCCTTTCATTAAGGTGGATTGATCTCGTTTAATTAGCTGTCCTTTTAGATCTTCTCTTATTTTGCATTTAGAAAATTGCATTAGTATTAGATTCACAATTATATGAAATTAAGAAATATTTCTTAACTCTGTCATTTACATTTTAATACCCCTCTCTGTATCTGAATTCTGACAATAAATGGCAAGCATAGTGAACACCAGGACATGCAATACTGACTGCTAAAAGGCAGCTATCGTACTGCTTATTAATAATGAGTGTCAAGAAATCCCCCAAAAATTTAAAAGAGCAAAATACCAAAAAGCAAAAAAGATTTTGTACACATCTAAATTTCAACTTCATTGATTAAAAAAGAATAGCATAACCAGTTTGTAATTTCTGTATGGATGCAAAAACCACAAAATGGGAAGTGATAGCTTGCTTATTTAATGCAGGTGTCCAATTAAAAAAGAAGATTGGTTAGAAAGACGGGTGGTCTCCAGAACTGAACCTGACATCAACTGCCAAACTGTTCTCCTGGCCATGGAATTCAAGGATGAAAGGATTCGGTCTACTAAACAGACTGTGCAGCACTGCATTTAATAGTAGAGCACACTGAAAACGTGAACACAGGTAAAAGTTTTTAATTAGTTCTACTTGATCTGACTTTAGATTAATTTCTAAAAGGTTTATTCAACATAAAACAAGATCATGTTAGTTTAATCTAATAGACCAGATTCAAATTTTCCTTTCGTAAAACTCTGTCATTTTAGGTTCTGTAAACTCAGTTATATTAGTTTCAATAAAACAATTTCTTTGACTTGAATAAACCAACTTAAATTACTTGTTACCACATGGAATATACTTTATAGTTTAGGAATATATATACATATTGTCACACAAATGTGAATAGGAGGCAGCTAAAGGACTTGAGTAATTCTAATACCAGGGGGCGACAGGATGTACTGTCTTTCTCAGTTTCTTGCCGATCGTTTCTGGGAAATCCCACCAGGTTCTGGCACCAGGGATGACGTCACTTCCAGTCCTGGCCCCAATGATGTCACTTCCTCTACGGGCCTTTAAAGCCGCCAGCTTACCTCCAGAATTTGGCAGTTCTAATTTGGATTCGATCTTGTGCACATCTCTGTTCAAATACTTAAACTTTTGCAGCCAGGTGTCTGGATGTCTGGAGTGGTTGACTAATCACGATATATATATATATATATTTTTGTGTAGAATGCCCAGGAGGAGGTGGGCAGCCAGCTGGTCTAAGTGTCCAGGGCTGCAACTGTGTCTGACTCCGTCTTTGACTTTGTTTGTAAGGTTGTGCGTTCAAATCCCGTTACTGACATTGTGTACCCATGAGCAAGTTATTTAATCTACCTGCTGGGCTCCAGTTGGAAAACCAAACAAAATGTAACCAACTGTATCAAAAATTTTGTAAGGGGCCTTGAATAAAGTAAATAAGTAAATGTATGTATACTTGTTATAATTAGATGTGGACCTCAAAAGGTTTATTTTCTCTAAGGATGCTGCTGACTGGAAGTTTTGTTTTCCTTTCATCTGTTATCAACTGACCATATCACAACAATAATATTAATGGACAAGGAACTATTGGGATACATTTTATGCAATCAATTTGAAATTGCAAGTTTTATAGTATAGTATTATGTGTCTACATTATGTGATTTTTAAAATTTGTAATTTACATTACACCAGTAATCGCATTACAACACTCACAGCATATAATCAGTCAATCAAGCTATACAAAATTAAACAGAAGTGGAATATAATCTATGGTAATTTTGAACAACATAAGAAAAAAATATTTTAATCTTTTTCTTGTGAACTCTTTTATGAAACATGAACCCAACTAAATTTAAAGTGAAAAGTAGCAAAGACATTCCTAATCCCCTATTAGTCGTAAGACTGATAATGCTGTTGTGTGCAGCAAATATAAAAACTTTCTAGTATATCATTGTGACTTATGCTTTAGTCAGTTATGCAGACATACAAGTCATATTGTTATATTTACACATACTATAGATTTAGCTTGTATATAAACCCAGACAAGAGTATTGTAGCTCATATTTGGAATATTTGATGCTGCACAACATAGCCCTTCTTCTATGTAAATATGCACAGAGAAATTAGAAAACAAAGAGCGCTGAAGGCTCGGAACAACACGTTTGATGTAATGCTTGAATAAGATAAGAGAAGCTGCTGCTGTTTACTCTCTCAGTGACCTTATATCTGCAACAATGGTTTAAAATCTGAGTGTTGTTTTGTTGAAAGTACACCTGCCTTTGGAATTGTATTTAGAATTAAGCTCTCTGTACACAACTGAGCTGCAGACAAGGACCCTGCTCATGTTTCTGTTGTAGCACAGATGATGATATGCTGCCTGAATAGCTATTTGTTTCAGTTTTTCTCAAATGTTTGAGTGTTTTGTCTGCCCCAACTGTTTTGTGGTTTGAGTTTCTGAGGTAGTGTTAGGCAAAAGAACCTACTTTTCAGGCAGTGTGTGTTCAAAAATACAACTACTACACATACAGTAAGTATGGCCAGTGGTTATTTTACAGGAAACTATAGAACATTATGAAAAGCAATAAAACATACTAATAAATTTGCACAAGAGAAGTAAAATTCAAACAATTCTAAATTACCTTGTATATAGTATATGCAATAATAAAAGATAAAAATGTGGTTTACCTGCTACCTCACAGTGGTGTGAGGACAACAGTCTGACCCTTAATGTCAGCCAAACCAAACAGCTGGTCATGGACATTAGAAAGTATAAGGCAGACCACACAGCCATCTTCATTGCAGAGATGATGTTAAGAGTGCAAAGAGCTTTAAATTTTATGGAGTGACTATTACTGGTGAACTGAAGTAGGCACAACATATTTCAGCTCTTTTCAAAAAGGGTCACCAGCATCTAAGCAAAGCTCAGATTTTTCCATGTGTTTTCCTAAGCTTCTACAGGTGCACAATGGAGTCCACCCTCTTCCTCTGCATCACATTCTGATACAACGCCTGATTGACTCAAGATTGTAAAAGAATGCACAGGATGGTGAAGGTGGCACAGATATTACTGACACCCTCATGCCTTCTGTTCAGGGCATATACAACACATACTGCAATCAGAAAAGCAAACAGTATAATTAAAAGACCTCAGCCATCGAGCACAGCCACTTGTCTTACTCCTTCCTTCTGGTAAACAGTACAGGACCTTCAGCACTTGCACCAGTAAATTTAGCAGCAGTTTGTATTTACAGGAGGAAAGGTACTGCGTAGCTAAACATAATAAATACTCTAACCTGTACTGTAACTAGCATCATAATTGGGTAGGATGGTGTTTTTATACTTAGCCAGGAAGCCATCATTGATGGACGGGAATCCAAGCCGAGATAGTTGCGGTTTCCTTTCCCAGTCAGGAGGCCAGGATAATGGAAGAACGGGGCAGATTCCATGCCATGCCCAGACTTAGCTCAATACTCTGTGTGGCAGTATCCATCCAGTGAGGACCCCCTTTGGACACCTAAAGGGCTGACTGAGAGCTGTAGTTCAGGAGGGCAGCACTGGGTATCAGTAGAGGAGACAGCGGGTGGAGATGCTGCCTGGCCTGGAAGTGTTTCCTGACTACAGCTCTGACATGCTAAAAGTACACCTGGGTGCAGCTTTAATAGAAGCTCTCCACCTTATCTGGAAGAATCAGAGTCTGGTTTGATGGAGAATGAAGAGTACCTGGGGAGAAGACAGTGGAGAAGAGAGAAAGAAAAGAAAGGGGCCACTGAATTGTTTACTACTGCACTGTGAAGGAAAGCTGCTGAGATGCATTTTGAAGAATAAAAGTCTTCTTGGAACTTTAACTCGAGTGTGTGTATAGCATTTGTGCTTTATTATTGGACTATTATGATTCCCCTACAGGTCACGATTTACAAACAATATTTATAAATAAATACTAGCAAATATTTCTGATTGTATGTATGTATATATATATATATATATATATATATATATATATATATATATATATAAATATAAATATTATATATATGTGTGTGTGTGCTGCAAACTATGGAAAATTACTCATGCCACAATTACACCTATTACCCCAACTTTTGACACCCCTTGCCCCATATTTTCACACTGATTTCTCATTTGATTATATTCAGTTTTGGTATGACTAATGTGTGGTCTGGAATTGAAATGCAATACACTCAGAGGAGCCAGTAAGCAAAATGTAACACATTATGATTTGCTTTTAGTTATGACACACAATCTATGGACAAGAATTATATTGCAATATACTTTTCCAATGCAAGAACACAGGAGCCCACATTAACAAATATAGGGTCAATTTTGAGTAGCTAGCACACTTACCCTGTATGTGTTTGAGATGCAGGAAGAGAACCATAGTATCCAGTAGGAGGACAAAAAGAAAACAAAGCAAGAATGTTTATATTCAGGCACTCTGTTGACATGAGGCAACGGTACTAACCAAGTAGTCTTGTTGCTTTTTGCATTTCTATCAGCTCTGCAATTTTTTTTGTGATGAACCATGTTATGAATGAGGCTGTATAAAATATTGATGACTTCAGGACAACAAATATGATGGTATGTTTTATTTACATTCATTTATCTAACAGAGAGCAAAAATCAAATATGAACCAATACTGGTCTGAAACCCCATTCCTTTCACATTCTGGCAGGGTATCAAGCCTTTAAGTGTTCCTGGTAGTCATTATGATGACTCCCAGTTCCAAGTCACTCAAAAGAGCACCTTGCTGTTGTATCTGCTCCAAAAGGGAAAGCAACAGATCAACGTTATCAGACAATCAGAGGTACTGCAGCAAAGAAGAGCACTGCTATGCCACTTTAGGTTTAATTTATTTTGTTTGAAAATAGTCTGAAGTAGAACAGGACAAAGTTTATGGGGCTATGTTTTACCATCCTTTGATCATCAGTCGTAATGCCATATATACAGTGCATACATGTGTGTATAAATAATTTTTACCCAGCTGCCCAAAAAAGTGCTGACAAAATCAACTGTCACCTGTTCACTTACCTTCTAAAAACAAGCAATTTTCAAACAAACTATGATATACTTTGCCAATCTTCTACTCTATAGAGTTTAGGCTCTGATTAAAGTAAAGCAAGAGGAATATAATGTGGGTCACAAATTTGTATTTCTCTTATTATGAATATTTCATCCTCTCATTACATATACATGTTATGATAACTCCCATCAACTTCTGAGCCTGCCTAATGCAATTCAGGGGGGTCCAACACCATTCAGTTCATCAGACTGTCAATTACCTTAACCACACATTTTTTGGATGTGGGCAGAAAACCTAAAGAAAAATCCTCAGTGACACATGGAGAATATGCAAACATTGAACAGGTCAGGATCCAAACCCAGTCTTCTGAGATGAAACCCGCTTGTTATTCCTTAAGAAAAAGGGTTCCCAAGTTCAGTCCTTGCATGCCACTGTGGTTGCAGGCTTTCATTCCTACACGCCTCACAAATCAGTAGGTCACTCTAATATCTTATCAATCTAATTATTCAGCTGAACTTTCTTATTCTCTTATTCCGTATTCAGAAAAGTGCTCTACTATGATATTTGCATTTAAAAGAATTATAGTTTTAAACATTTAACCTTCTTATACCATTTTATTTTTTATTTTAATTTTCCTTATTTCTGTGACGTTTGCTCCTTTAATTATATTTAGATATTGGTGATTAGTGATGAGTGGTGCAGAAAAAGGTGCAAATCACACAATGTTAAAGTTGAGACTCTACGTCAAAGTTACATTAATGTATACGCTAATTAGTAATAAAAGTTTAGCTAAGTGGTTCTCAAGGTCAGTCCTACAGACCAGATTAACTACAGGTATTTATCCCACCCTCCTCCTGCTTTTTACTGGACTCCTGCCTTTATTAAACAAGCTGTTATTTCCCAGTTTCTTACTTTTTTGTGTAAATCCAGAAATTACAAAATGGGTTTGCTAATGTAGGAAGCATCAGTATGTGTGACATTATTCATTGTTTTTCTTTGCTTTTTAGGATGTTTTTCCTAAATTTATGTTCTGGTCATTTAAGTCTTTTCCTATTAATTAGCACACAATTGAATTTTATACTGAAGTAGCTGCTTCTCTTTAGTATGTTGCGCCATTTGCACCTGTGCTGCTCATCACTATTTGTAAGTATTCAGATAAAATTAAGGAATTAAATTCCACAGGAAAGGGTGAATTAAAAAGAACGTGGTAAAAGAAATTCAGCATTTAAAGATGGCAAAACTAGTATATTTGCTTTTTTATATATAAATATAGCACATATTTCTGATTGCAAAAATGAGAAAAGACCTAGTAAACAATAAGATGATTTAGAAATAAGACTGAACCATTTACTTGTGAAACTGGTTGGAATGAAAACCCACAGCCACAGTGGTACTTCAGGACTGAACCTGGGAACACCTGCTTTAGAATTTATGGCCTCTGCCTTCCCTTTCTTTCAATAGCCTTAAAGCTTGACACAAGTTTAATTTGTAAAAATAGTGCAATGATGATGGCCCATCCACGGACATCAAACTTAACCACCTGATTGAAAGTGGTCATTACACAAGAGTTCCCATATTTGGATTTGACTTTATGGTTCTTGTGGGTGGTACAGGCCTGCTGCCAGTCACTGCATGTTTGGGAGACATGTTTTCATCATAAGTCCACCTTTCTGCTCTGCTATGGGTTCTACTGGCCACTGGTCTGAGCTCTGTAGAAGGAAACCTTATGTCTGCTCTTGTATTTAGCTCGTCATTAGCTGGCATGGGTTGTACAGATGTTATTGATTCATCTCGTCTTTGTGATCTGTTGCAATTTAGTTTATGTCCAGTAGGCGGCATCAACGCTTCCATTCTTCTTTGTATCTTGTGGCTAGGTATCTGCTCTTCTAATGTGTTTCCTCTTCTCTGAGACTTGTCATTAATGGTCTCAGTATGTGTACTGGTAATGACCCTATCAGTTCTTCTCTGTTGCTTGTTAGTTGTTAACATGGGTGCTACAGGTGGCATCAAGGTCTCTAATTTTCTGGGGGACCTGTCATTAGTGGGCTTAGGCTCTGTGGGAGGCATTAGTATGTCACCTCTTCTTTGTGGTCTATAACTAGGTGGCCTAGGATCTGTAGGAGGTGTCGCTCTCTCTCCACTTCTTTGTGGCTTATCATTAGCTGTAGGCATGCAAATGGGTGGCCCCATTGTGCCTTCCCTTCTAGGTGACTTTTTGCTAGTATGTCTGGGTTGTACAGGGGGCTTTGCAGCATCTTCTTGCTTAGAATGGTTATCCTGAGCTTGTCTGCCTCCTAGCTGAGGTGGGTCTGCTGATGGGATACGGAGAACTGCATATTCAGTAGCATTGTCCTTTTGCCAATCTTTAACTCTCTTGGTGCTGTGACTGCGTCTCTTCAGCACATGAACCTCAGCATAATGGACATCAGCATCTGAGGTTGAGGTATGCTTCTTCTTCTTTGTCTTGTCTACCTCAGCATAAATGGGAATTTCAGGCACACTGTCGTAAGTATGAATAGCCTAAAGTAAGAACAAAAAGAAAACATGAACACATTTCTTGCAAAGTTCTCATGGAAATTCTACACATTTAGAATAAAAAAGTAAAGAATTTGAGAATTCCCTATGGGACTGAGGAGTTAGCAGAGGAGGTAAGGCGACTTGAACCTGTTAAGGACACAAAAGTTAGACCATACTATGCCTTTACATTGTGATTACACACTATAAGTCTGAAAGGAGAACAGATTAATACCTCATGACTATATGTGGTCAAAGCATCCTGGAAGATGCTACTTGTTAGGAGACTGGGGCACTCTGAGTGCCAAGGAACATATATTAAATTCCAAATAATATGAAAAACATCCAAGTGATGGTCTTCACCATACTAAAGTATCTGTAAACTACTGTATTCTGAATATCTGTATACTGATGGTTTAAAATATTTAATGTTCGTAATGTGAACGCTAGAGGTACCTAGAGGCTGTTGCCCCATTAAACCCACCAGACAGACGTCCAGGACACACGTGTAAAAGCACCAAGAAGAATTCTTTAATAATTTCTTTAAATATAGTGCACAAAGCACCGCACACTCCACAATTCACAATTCAATAAACAATAATACAATAAACAATCCTCCACTCACAGAATCTTAGTCACCCAACCTCCCAATTCCGGCACCCACGGCACCCAACAGGGCTGAGGAAACAGACTCCACGTCCCAGGATGCTTTGAGGGAATCCGGAGAATCGTTGCTGTCCAGGGGAGCTGCCACCTAGCGTCCTAGGGAATGCAGTGCCCCGAAAAGCCTGCTCTTCCTCCTTCTATCTGTTCCAGGATGTCCCGGCCAGACTGAAACGCCGGCCGTCCATCACAGTAACCAAATGTGCAAATCTTACGCCATGGCTGTCCCAGTCACCAGATTTCATGTTTACAAATGATACTGGAGATTAAACCAAAATAGTTAATGAAGGAATTTCTCATTTAGGAATAGTGTTGCATCCTTTCTGTGTATTTCTGGGCACTTATAGAATCTGTAACGAAAACAATGAAGCTGCTCTGAAAATTCCTTTTAGGTAGATAAATGTAGTGAAGGTGTTTCCTTTAATTTATCAGTTACCTGAAGGCTGTATTCTTCTTTTTGACAGATTGTTGCCAGTGTACACAAATAAAGTAAGAGTGTAAGAGATGGCAACCCGGCTGGGACACTCAGGAGGACCGCAGGAGGGTTTGCGCCTTCCCCAGACCATGTGGGGGTGACCACCCTGGTACCTTTGGGGGCCACGGGTACAGAGCTTTGAAGCTCTACCCTGTAGGGGCCCGTGGTCACCGCCAGGGGGTGCCCCAATGCCTTGGAGACCCTGGACCTCAGCACTTCCACCACACCCGGAAGTGCTTGGGGGAAGAAGAGCAGGGACACCCGGAGTGCTTCCGGCACTTCCGCCACACTGGGGCGTGACGGTGGGAGGTTGCCAGATCAAAACTGGAGTACATCTGGGGGCTTATAAAAGGGGCCGCCAACCTTCAGACAATAGCTAGAGTCGGGTGGAAGAGGACGAGGTCTCTGGAGGAGGCAAGGAGGCGGCCTGAAGAGAAAGTGAGGCATTTTGTGTTGGCCAGGACTTTGGGGACTTTTGAGTTGTATGGCACTGTAAATAATGTACAATAAACATGTGTTGGGTGACATGAACGTGTCCGCCTGTCTGTGTCCGGGCCAGTCTCCACAATAGGTAATAGTAAATACTAGCCAACCCGCGGCGTAGCATACGCCGCATAATTATTTATTGATGTGTGAACACCTCCTGAAAGACACAGTTGTCCAAATGAGGAGGGTTTGAGGACACAACTGTCAGTGAATGAAAAGATGGAACTCTGGAGAGAGCAACATACAAATTGTCTGTGACTGAAAACAGGTTTTGGCAGATACAGGCATATCTTTTTGAAAGTTTGGCCCTGTGCCTTAATTGTCATTGCAAACGCCAATCTTAACAGGAAATTGTCTGCGTGTAAAAGTAAAAGGCAAATTTGAATCTGATGGGGTCAGTGAAATTCGGAGAATAAGGACAGTTTGTGAGGTAGCAGATGTGATAGTCTTACACTCCAGTATATTGCGGTGAATGCTGGTAACAGAAAGTCTAATGCCATTACAGAGACGGATCTCCTCAACCATGTGCAAATCCATTCAACACAAACATTTGTCTGCAGCCACGCTGATGTGACGTCGCCTTCCCACTATCCTCTTACTGAAAAACATTTACAAATGCATTTCACACCAGAATTTCAATGCTACATTTGCTCAAAAACCTTCACGCTCCAGAAATATCTCAAAGCAAATTTAAACACACACTCCACTGAACAAACGCATTCCACACAGGTCTTTCAATGCACTATTTGTTCGAAAAGTTCCGACTGCAGAGATATCTCAATGCACATTTAAAATCACACTCCACTGAACGAATTATGCAATGTGAACATTGCCAGCAATGCTTCAAAACAACTCATGCTCTCAAGAAGCACTTACAAACTCATTCCAATTCCTTTCAGTGTCAACTCGCAAACCCCATGCACAGTCATCGCATTCAGTTTTACGCTGCTTTTCAAGAAGATACCGCCATTCCCGTCCAAGAACATAACATTGGCCTACCTACTGTAGTATGTACTTCTTGTAATGCTCTTCATTGGCCATCAGAGGAGTTGGCGGGCTTGGCCCTGTCATGCGTATCCCATGGTCTTACAGTTGGCGGGCGGGGCTCTGTCAGTTGGTAGGCGTGGCTCTCTGTCTTGCGTGCGTCTTGCGTGCCCTTAGTGAATGGCGGGTGGGGCTCTGTCGTGTGTTTCCCATGACACGGAAGGAGGGTTAGAGTGGGCAGTCGAGGCTCTGTCGTGCGTACCCCATGGTTGGGCGACTTCATCGATTATATATATAGAAAAGCAGCCGGAACCGAAAAAGAACAATGAAAAGTCAACGCGGCTCAGAGGTGCATGTGGAGTGTAGCACAGACAAAAGCGACTGAGGCGGTGTTTGGTGAGTTGCTGCGTGCGGGTACAAGAGCAGGCAGTGCACATGCCTCGAGAGCAACGGTGGACGCGGGAGGAGGGCTACAGTTGGTGGACGGGGCTCTGTCATGCGTATCCCATGATGCGGGAGGAGGGTTAGAGTTGGCGGGCGGGTCTCTGTCGAGCGTATCCCATGGTGTTAGAGTTGGCTGGCGGGGCTCTGTGAGTTGGCGGGCCTGGCCCTGTTGTGCGTATCCCATGGTATCCCATGGTCTTGCAGTTGGTGGGCGGGGCTCTGTTAGTTTGCGGGCAGGGCTCTGTGACTTGGCGGGCGGGGCTCTCTGTCTTGCGTGCGTCATGCTTGCCCTTAGTGAATTATATATATAGATTTTTTTTTACATGTGCAGTTTATTCACTAGTTAATACAGTCTCTAGACTTGGTGATTTCCTTTGCATTCCGGACATTCTTTGCTTTGTGTGTTTAAACAACCCCTCCTCTTTAAAAGCTAAAGCTCAAAAATACATTTTATCTCTGTAACAGGTATGCTTACTTTTGGAATTGACTGCCAACTCTGCAAACACCCAGACTTGAGTTAATGAACAGTGGGTATCTGCAAAACCTTAATGTTATCACATAGCTTTGGCTGGTCTATCAGCTTCAAGCCAATAAAGAAATTTTCTTTTCTCATGTTACTAGTGGCAATACCCTTTGACAATGACATTTCTGACTTAAACCAGCTACTATACTTATACAAGGTAACACTGTTTAATAAGGAACAATTTAGAAAGTGAGTTCCAGTAGAACATTTCTCCTCCAGGTCAGAGAAAAATAAATGATATCCCATAAGGTGCTTAAAAACTGCCTTTTAACATTCTGATTGTACCTCTGCATTGGTGTGTGCCACTCTGACCATTGCCAAGGGTTTTCTGACATAGTGAATGTCCAAGCTATAATTAATTTTACCCAATTGTTGGGCAGTATATATGGCTGAATCTGTTACATGGAAGATTTACGAGGAAAGGCAACTCTGAATCATTGAACTAAACCCAAATTATTTAAAACTTCTCTCCACATCAGTTTGCATTCCCCATAGTTCGTCTTCCAGCTTCTTCACTTAATTTGTAGCTGCACTAGGCACACCAAACCATATTGAAAGTCACTGGTTTTCAAACTGGGATCCCCACAGTACACATGAGGGACAGTGGCTCTTACAAGACTGGTATTCTTAAAAAAAATTAATTATTCAAATGTTTAAGATGTCTTTAAATTGTTTTACATAAATTTTAAACATAACTCAAAATGTTCTTCATTTGTTTCATGAAAGAAGTCCTATCTTAATGTAGTTATAGCATAGGGATACCATATGAACTTTGATCACATGTGCATCAGTAGTCTGCTATTCCTGAGCATGTGCTTTATTTAACGTTACCTATTAGTCCAATAAGCAAAGCGATTGGGTAATTAGCAAGCTAAAATAACCCACAGTTCATATTACTTTTGGGGAAGTAACGGATAAACTTTGAAAAGGCCGCTGGGAAAAGGACAGTTCATTTGCTAAAGAGATTAGTGAGAAAATCTGAAAATAGATAGATAGATACTTTATTAATCCCAAGGGGAAATTCACTGAACTTACATAAATTAAGTACAGCTTCAATACATGGTGAGAGGAAGGACAAACATGATGTTCCAAAAGTTCTCCTTGAAACACTCTCAAATTAGTGTTTGAGTCATCTAAACTATTCAGATACTTGTACAAAAAAACACCCTGGTAAAACATCAATATCAATGAAATTTTTCCAATGAAAAGACAAGCAGCTCAACAGGCAGTCAATAACTTTTAAGCCGTAGAACTTTTAAGCTGGGTGGCATGAAAGTTTAGTTTCCGGTCTTGTACTTTCTAGTGATAAGGCAGCTCAAGAAAAAAAAATGATGCAATACCACTCTGACCCAACATACTAGTGACACAGTCAATGATGTGTCAAGTAAAATTCATGAAAGTTCAGAGACAGTCTGTATTTTAGATTACATCTGGCTAAAAGATCCCATGTAGCTAACAAAGCATGGTTGTTCACATACATCCATTTCATCAGTTGTGGAGGATTTTATGAGGGAATACTGCTTTATAAAGCAATTAGCACAAGACAAAAATAAAACACATTCTCTGAATATATGATCAGTACACTGAATCAAATGGCACTGAGTCGTTTAGTGCATGGCTGTATTAACTGCTTTGACTGGGAGACAAGTCATAGCTGTTATTATGGGAAAAGCTCCAAATGCCATTCCCATTCATTGTATGGTAAATTGCGAGGCACTTGTGTTAAAATTGATTGAGGAACCTCTTATGTCTTGCAGGATGTTGTTCACACAGTAAACTTTAACCAAAACTCATCCAAATAATATTGTCATTTATGGAAGAGATTGGACTGTTTTCTAGAACTTGCTCCTCCACTCTAAATGAGCACTGGCTATCAAGAGGGGCCTCTGCCAGCCAAGACAATGACCTGAGAGGAGACTGATGCAGTCCTCCTTTGTGAAAATCACCAACATGCAGAATACTTTCCTGATGCGGCTTGGAAACATTAACTTGCATATTAATCTGATATTTTTCAACAACTAAATGTACTGAATCAGAGTGTGCAATGCCATTACACATACACATTAAATGTTCATGACAATGTATTTGACTTCACACAGAAAAATAGTCTTTGAACAAGCAGAATGTGTCGTTATCACACTTTCATCAAGAGATGCTAGCTAGTGATAAAGGGTTAGAAAGCATTTCATCACTTGTGCTCTCTCTCCTTCATCACTTACAGTAATATTTCCAAGAACATTTTCCTTACTTGGATAATGTACTTCACCGATGTATCAGGGACCCCTTTTCTCTCAGCGGAAAATTTAGGTAATAAATATCAAAAGGAGCTCATTGGTAAATCAAACAGAGTTGAAAGTCAAATTCGGCTCTGTCCTGCTCCTTGAGCACTGTGTATCTTTCATGATAAAGGCAATAAACATTATGTAATCTTATATTAATAAATCCAAAGACAAAATTTGACAAGCTGCACCACCAGGCCCACTATTCCCACTATAGAGGATACATACACTTTCTCATAAACATATTAATAGAAGGTCTTGTAGTAAAATATTTTGCTACACATGTAGATTGAAACTTACAAACTTCACATAAATTACATTCTTTGTAGTTTTACTACAATTTAAAAATTGAACAAGAGTTCCATGTGAATACTGTATAGATAGATTTTGAAGAATAAAGTATTTATTTAGTAGCGATTCACTAATGGAGATCAGTTAATTTTCACTCCAAACAACTCAATCCATGATCAGTAAATTAGCCAATCTCAAAAAGCGATTTCAAAACCTGCTTTCCTAAGCTTTATAGTAATATAGTTGCTGTGCTCCTTTACAACAATGTATTATGGTACTTGAGGAAACACAGGTGTCATTTTGCTACAAAACTTGCTGCAAAAAAAGAATTGACAGTCAAGGTATATGAGAGGGTGAAGGCAGAAATATTTACTTTAAAAACCATTATTATTAGTATTGTAATTCACATTTTTATAAGAAAAAGAGCAGATAAAAAGGAATTTGCATGTACTGCTTAGTAAACAATAGGTTTGTTAGCTTAAGAGCCAAATGTGTCAGCATGTTAACCATGTATCTCCTTGAGAATCATGAACACTTTATTAGAATTGTGGCTTGTACAATAACTATGAAGAACTTTTCTTTTATGGCATATTTATTACGGGTAAATATTTTTGCACATGTTTTTTTGCGTTTTTTACTGTCATTGAACAATAGGCCTACAGATATTCATTCAGTTAATAAAAAATGAACAAGTACCACCTGTGGCATACAGTTTAATTATAAAAATACCACCATCTTATAGAACATAAGACTTCTACATGGCTGGTTATGAAGGAGTGTTGAAAAAAGGATAAAGAAAACAAGAATCAACCAGTTCTAGTAACATTAAATTGATGAACATTATCAACCCTAAAAATAACCTAATAGGAGCATCCCTAATTGATTGTCCAGGTGTTGCTTGTTGTGTAAGCGTGTTATCAGACAGTCAATCAATTTGTTCAGGCTGAGATTGGTTCAGATGATGTGTTTTTTCTCAAGGAGCACATTGAGGAAACACAGTTTGAAATTGACAACCATTATTTTATGCTCATGTCTTTAGTTGTGTCTGTTTTAGGCAAACTAAGGCTGTACCATATTGCCAGACTGAATACTCTCAAATTACAGAGTGGCAACACAAGGAAAAAGTTATGTAAGACAGTTCTGTTTCAAGGATTTTAGATCCTATCCTGTATATATTTAAGTAACCACATTGCGTGTGTGTGTGAGAGACAAAGAAAGAGATTGGGAGAGGAATAAGTGAAATGTTTTCAGAAATTATTAAGCCAATTTGTATACAATAAAATTGTTTATTTTTGTCATTGAGTGTATCATTTCACTGTTAAAAGAAAGACCAGCCTACCAGTTGCAGTCTTACTATTTTGACTTTCAGACATTGGTCAAGTTTTCATCTCAATAATTAATAATAATAATAATAATAGTAATAATAATAATAAATGTAAGAGCCAATCTTAGAAAGTTAAAATTTGAGTTAAAATCATATTAATGTTTGCTTAATTTAAATAGAATATACATTTATTTCATAGTCATAACTTATGGTATAGTCTTTTCCCCCTATAAGTTAGTAAGAGATAGAACCTTCTTCTATAACTGATTAACAGTGTGATAATAAGCTTAGTTGTGGAAATAACATGTCCCAGTAAAGAGGGACTTGAAAGACGAGTTTTCTACTCAGAAATGAGATAAGCATACAGTTTTCTGACTGTTTTGAAATGGTACAGAAATGTTAAGTAAATAGTAACGATTTGAGATGAAATAAGAGTTAAGCTTTGAACTGAACTATTCTTAACATCATTTTTTTCTTTTTTTGCTATTTTAATTTTCATTTTTGTGTGAACTGCTTTACTTTAAAACTTAACTAAACTTTTAAAAACAAAGATATTTTGTCTCTGAAACCATTTCTGCGCGTCAGGCTTTTGTTGAATCCCATTTTTTGAGTTGAAGCTGCTGAACTTTGGTAATTTTGGGAAAATGCAGCTACAATAATCTATACTAATAAACGGCAAAGCCCTCACTGACTCACTCACTGACTGACTGACTGACTCATCACTAATTCTCCAACTTCCCGTGTAGATAGAAGGCTGAAATTTGGCAGGCTTATTCCTTACAGCTTCCTTACAAAAGTTGGGCAGGTTTCATTTCGAAATTCTACGCATAATGGTCATAACTGGAAGCTGTTTTTCTCCATTTACTGTAATGGAGATGAGCTTGAAACCCGTGGGGGCGGAGTTTCGTGTGACATCATCACGCCTCCCACGTAATCACGCAGTACGTAGAAAACCAGGAAGAGGCCCAAAAAGCGCTGAAGAAAACATGCATTATATAATTGAGAAGGCAGCGAAACAATAAGAAGCGAGCGAGTGACATATACAACCATATTCATGAGTTCTGCTACTTCGGAAACAAACCACGATGTAAACCTAAACTTTAAATTAAGTTCATAGACAGGCTGCCGCTGGCGTTTGTAATTTAGTGCCTGCCCATATAAGGCCATCCGTCAGCGGCAATCCAATAGCAAACTGCCACGGGTAAATATTCACGGGTGAAGGACTGTGCTTATGAAGAGGAAGATGAGATGGTCAAGGTGGTGTTTGGCACAAACTCAGCGAAACTGCGAGAGAAAGTTTTAAGTGCCGGGACTTAGGAAACATTAAATACAGCCATGGACATAGCACGAGATGGCAGCAGCACAGCTGGGAAACTTCGATGCATGTACACCGAGCGGCTCACGTGAACTGACGCAGTGCACAGACAAAAAGCAACAGTTCCGAAGAGCGCTGAACAAAAACCGAATTACACAATTGAAAAGGCAGCAAAAAAATATGAAGCGTGTGATACATACAAGCATATTCATAAATGCAGCTACTGCGGAAACAAAGCACACGGTGGAAAAAGTCAATGTCCCGCTAAAGGAAGACAGTGTAAAAAAAAAACCCGTGCATGCAGTGTGTCAGGTCTCAGATAAAGAAGACGAGCTGTTTATTGATGCAGTAAGAAACGAATCGATGAATGAAACCTGTCTTCTTTACAACGATTGACAAACACGGAATGTAACTTGAACACCACACATCCTACAAATACGAACCTGATTGAAAGAAATAATGATAATCAAATCCTTGATGACAGCAACACTCAGTAAAACTCACAAAACAATTACTGTATATTGACAGTCATGTTACGTTATTTCTAAAATGTTCCCTTTTCTTTTTCATAGCTTCTTTAACACACTACGTCTCCGCTGTGATACGCGGGTATATATATATATGTATATATATACCCTGATCAACATACTCGAATAATGGATACTTTATTCGCCATCAATGATTGTTTTGGTAAAGCCATACTCAGTGTATTCATTAGATGAACGGTAAAAAAGTAAGAGCGAGGGGAGGATGACTTATTGAGACACGCAGGCAAAACCACAATAGCACGCGGGCTCGATGTACGAAAAAATATATCTTTTCAAGTTCTATTTAGTCCATATGTGTCAAACTCAAGGCCCGCAGGCCACATCCGGCCCGGCGTGTAATTATATCCGGCCCGCGAGATCATTTTATATACTGTATTATGGTTATTAATGGCCCGGGTATATGAAGCGCTGGTAACACAATAAACTACAGATCCCATAATGCAGCGCTTCAGCTGCCTTGCCGAACACTTACCGCATTAATCAAGTCTAGGTTATGATGCTGCAAGTTATTGCGAAGCTAGCCCACACGATGCCGAAGAGAAAAGTTGATTCTGAAAATAGAGCCTTTAAAAACCGATGGGAGGCTGAGTATATGTTTACTGACATTGCCGGTAAACCCGTGTGTCTCATTTGTGGAGCTAATGTGGCTGTAATTACAGAATTTAATCTTTACAACGACTGACAAACACAGAATGTAACTTGAACACAACACATCGTACAAATACGACCCTGATTGAAACAAATAATGATAATCGAATCCTTGATCACAGCAACACTCAATAACACTCACAAAAAATTACTGTATATTGACAATCATGTTACGTTATTTCTAAAATGTTCCCTTTTCTTTTTCATAGCTTCCTTAACACACTACGTCTCCGCTGCGAATATATATATATATACCTCGATCAACATACTCTCAAATACTGTAGATAAGCCACACACCGTGGCGCAATTGTAGAGGCTTTGCCTCTATCGCCTACGTCGAGGTTCGATTCCCGAGAGTGGATGTACTGAGTATGTACGCGCGCTTCTCGGTTCATTTTAACCTCGCATCTCCTTGGTTTGAGACGTATGACAAAATATGCGGTTAACGCAGAATCATGTTACGTTATTTTTAAAATATTTCCTATTCTTAGCACAAGCACAGCTGAGAAGCTTCGATGCATGTACTCCATAACAAAAAATAACGCATTTAATCACACTTTCAATTCCAAGCAAAGGGGAACTTTTGTCAATGCATGATTTCCTGGTACATCGATTACACTGATGCACACATCACAGCTACACAAATGTCACAGTCGGATGAAGCGCGTTCCTACGACTGATCGGAGGAAAATTTAATTTCAAAAAACTACCCGAGCGAAGCCTTGATAAAAGCATGGTTTTGTGCACAGTGAAAAGCAAGCAAAATTAGATGCATTACAGAAAGCGGACTTTGTGGCTCTTACTGGGGATCATTGGACTTCCGTGACCGTTAGTAATTCTAATTACATCTAATTACAAAATGTTCAATGATCACACTGTTTTAGCCTAATGTACAAAATAATTTTGGCTAAGGTTACTCAGAGTTTAAAGATTAAGGTGGTCAAACTACCTTTTATGTTTCTGACTTATTTTTTTAAGAAGAAAAACTGCACTTTATGTTGAAATTTTGGTTATTATTATTTAAAGACAATACCATTCTGAAAATGTACTTAAAGTACTTAAACTACCA
>JANRMT010062804.1:16374984-16431146 GCA_026402145.1 Polypterus bichir lapradei | reverse complement strand
GAGCGACGGACGGTCTTATATAGGCAGGCAGCCAACAACGTGGGAGGCGTTGGGATGGGGGACCCAACGCCACCTCACACAGTGACTGAGCTGCAGGCTATGGATGTATATATGTACGTAAGTAGGATTCAGTTAGCGTTGGGAACCCATGTACCAAATTTCTTGAAGATGGGCCCATAAGTAACAAAGACTGTTGAAAAGTTCAATATGGTGGCCGACAGTGGCATTATACCACCGACATAAGTACGTACATTGGTTTCGGTTAGTGCAGGGAATCCGCCTATAAAATTTCGAGAAGATCGGGCCATAAATAAGAAAGTTCAACATGGCGGACGTTGTTGACCATTTTGACCGTTACGCGTAGAATTTCTAAATGAAACCTGCTAAACTTTTGTAAGTAAGCTGTAAGGAATGAGCCTGCCAAATTTCAGCCTTCTACCTGCACGGGAAGTTTGAGAATTAGTTACATTGGAAAGTTCAATATGGCGGCCAACAGTGGCGTCATACCACCGAAATAAGTACGTACATTGGTTTCAGTTAGCTCAGGGAAGCCACCTACCAAATTTCGTGAAGATGGGGCCGTAAATAAGAAAGTTCAACATGGCGGACGTTGTTGACCATTTTGACCGTTACGCGTAGAATTTGTAAATGAAACCTGCTAAACTTTTGTAAGTAAGCTGTAAGGAATGAGCCTGCCAAATTTCAGCCTTCTACCTGCACGGGAAGTTTGAGAATTAGTGACATTGGAAAGTTCAATATGTCGGCCAACAGTGGTGTCATACCAACGAAATAAGTACGTACATCGGTTTCTGTTAAAAGTTTAATATGGTGGCCGACAGTGGCATCATACCACCGAAATAAGTACCAAATTTCAGCCTTCTACCTACACGGGAAGTTGGAGAATTAGTAACGTTGGAAAGTTCAATATGGCGGCTGACAGTGGCGTCATACCACCGAAATAAGTATGTACATTGGTTTCGGTTAGCGCAGGGAAGCCGCCTACCAAATTTCGTGAAGATGGGGCCATGAATAAGAAAGTTCAATATGGCGGACGTCGTTGACCGTTATGACCATCACGCGTAGAATTTCGAAATGAAACCTGCTTAACTTTTGTAAGTAAGCTGTAAGGAATGGGCCTGCCAAATTTCAGCCTTCTACCTACACGGGAAGTTGGAGAATTTGTGATGTTTGGAAAATTCAATATGGCGGCCGACAGTGGCGTCATACCACCGAAATAAGTATGTACATCGGTTTTGGTTAGCGCAGGGAAGCCACCTACCAAATTTCGTGAAGACAGGGTCATTCTTCTACCTACACGGGAAGTTGGAAAATTGGTGACATTGGAAAGTTCAATATGGCGGCCGACAGTGGCATCATACCATCGAAATAAGTAAGTACATCGGTTTCGGTTAGCGCAGGGAAGCCGCCTACCAAATTTCGTGAAGATGGGGCCATCAATAAGAAAGTACAACATGGCGGACGTTGTCGACCGTTATCGACCGTTATGACCGTTACGGGTAGAATTTCGAAATGAAACCTGCTTAACTTTTGTAAGTAAGCTGTAAGGAATGAGCCTGACAAATTTCAGCCTTCTACCTACACGGGAAGTTGGAGAATTAGTGATGAGTCAGTGAGTGAGTGAGTGAGTGAGTCAGTGAGGGCTTTGCCTTTTATTAGTATAGATATATGTATATATATTTATATGTATATGTATATATATATATATATATATGATGTGTATATATATGTTTATATATGTGTGTGTGTGTGTGAGTGTATATATATATATATATATATGCCAGCAACACTCATGACAATGACAAAACAATTATATTGTCAATCATGTTACGTTATTATTAAAATGTTTCCTTTTCTTTTTACTTCTCTGCTGCCAAACGCTATTTTTAAAATATTTCCTTTTCTTTTTCATAACTTCTTTAACACACTACTTCTCCGCTGCGAAGCGCGGGTATTCTGCTAGTAATAATAATAATAATAATAATAATAATAATACATTTTATTTAATAGGTGCCTTTCTTAGCACTCAAGGTCACCTTAAATAAAATTAAACAACATTAGTAAAATTAAAACAAGAGAATTATAAATCAAAAAGCAATAATTAGCAAACAAACAAAGATAACTGGCAGTAACAGTGCAAAATTCACAATTGGTATGCCAGTTTGAAAAGATAAGTTTTGAGGGCAGTTTTAACATTCGTTATTGAATCGAGCGAATATGAGAGGGAAGAGAATTCCAGAGTTGAGGAGCACTATGGGAGACACTCGAACTCCCACTGCACTGAGTTTGATGTGTGGTACAGAAAGTAGAGCTGAAGATGAGGATCTGAGTGAGTGAGAGGGAGTGTAAGTCTAGAGATCAGTGAGGTTGTGGAGAGCTTTAAATGTTAAGAGGTGTATTTTGTATTGTATTCAGTAGTGAACAGGGAGCCAGTGAAATTGAGAGCGAATAGGTGTAATGTGTTCAGTGGATTTAGAACAGGTTATTATCCTGGCAGCAGAGTTTTGAAGAAGTTGTAAGCGATGGATAAGTTTTTGTGGGATGCCAGATAGATAGCATTACAGTAATCTATACATGAGGTGACTAGGGCATTAACCAATACTTCAGTACTGTGTTGTGTAAGAAGAGGACGAAGTCTAGAAATGTTTTGGAGATGGAAGAAGGCAGTCCAATAAATGTTACTTATATGGGAGGAATTATTTAATAATAATAATAATTGTCATTATTGTATAAATGGATATAAATAATTGTATTTAAACGATTCGCCAAAATCTGTTGTATGTAAACGATACTGTTTTAAACGTTATTGTTTTTTCATCAGAAAACCCGGTTTCCACGTCTACCTTTATTAGTTTAAATGGCACTTTTGCCACTCGCAATAGGGTGGACGCGCTGACATATCATGTCGACTGGGCAACACAGTGAATGCGGTGTGTACCTATATATGTCTATGCAAATGGCAGCTTCCACGTTCTTCCGCTACATAAATCCTGGTCAGCGTGAAAATTAACGCACGTGCCTGCTGCCCCACCCTAACTCCTCCCAGAATTATGCCTCTTTGAATATGCAAATCAATATAAATAGCCCTTAAGCTCAGCGTTCTGTGAAAAGGCAATGGCAAAAGCATGAGGGAAAATAGAATTTCAGCGAATACCAAGTGGAGGCAAGGAAAAATGTACTATTTGTTGGTTTAAACAGTGGTATAAACAACAAAAGGAAGTTGATCGAGTGACAGCGTGTTGGAGAAACTCGAAAGCTCAAGTTCACAAAGTCGCACAGTGCCCGAAATAAAAAAGAAGTTGTCACCGATATCAAAGTCGCTGTGAAAAGGCGAATCATAGCCCATTGTCTGAGTGTCATAGGAAAGCTTATTAGGGTACAGAGAAAAAAAAAAAGGTACACAATGGGAAAAAAGCACGAAATATCAACTTTAATCTCAAAATTTCCACTTTAATCATGTAGTTTATTTTGTCATTAAAGTAGAACATCATAAACTTCATCTTAAAATTGTTTAATTTACTAGTTTAAAATCCCATCGTAACTAAAGTAGCACGTTAAATGCTTTGTTTTGTATTTGATCTTCTATGTGCTCTATGTGTGTGAATCACTACGTGCTTCTGGGCTTTCTCTTCCTCCGACAGGACACAGAATCCATTATATTACAGCTCTCTGAATAATTAAAATACTGAGATGTATACGTGATATCATTTTCATGATGATAGGAGTTAAAGCATGTTATTAAACATGGGAACACGGTGGCGCAGTGACTGTTCATGTCTCACAAAAGATGCTTGCTGCGCCATGCGCGACCTTCGATGAAATACTTTATTGTAGCAGTACTGTCTCTTTCAAATGTACTAACCTCCAATTCCTGTCCTTACTTTTCTTTCTCCAAATACCCAATCACCATACAATCAGCTCTGTAATAGACGTTAAGCCATTTGTAAGCTTAGAACAGCGATTCTTTAAAACTTTTAAGGAACATTGAAACATCTTCATATATGTGTTTAATTATTCTATCCATCTATCCGTCCAGTGTTGCGTCAGCACCTGCAAGAATACAGCATGAGGCACGAACAATCCCTGAACGGAGCGCCAGCGGCTCGCTAGCGCTGCGGCACCGTGTCCTCACATGCTTAATTATTAACAATATAGATTATTTAAATGAAGTTAAAGTTTTATCTGTATAATATAATAAACATTTTGCTGCATTTCATCTTAAAAATGATATCGTCATCATCCCGTAGATCCCGGAATATAAGCCGAGAATTTCGTCCTAGATTTTTGGCTTGGAGTTTGGGGGTCGGTTTATACAACGAGCATTGTTTCAGATTCAAGATTTCCAGCGCAATGCCGGTTTTGACGATCAATACGGAAGTAAATAATGACGAAATCACAGAGCCATCTTTCAGATGAAGAAGTAACTTTGCATGCCGGTACTTTAAATTAAATAAAGAATTTATTCAAAAAAGTGTTTTAGTTGTTGATTTTATTAATAAAATTTATAGTAAGTTTAAAATAAAAATTTTTCTTTTGATTTACAACCAACATCTTGCATTACGACCCGAATGCGGTCACGTGTATCCGCTTGCGCGATTGTAAACAAACAACCGAGAGCGTTAGTAGCGTCAGTTGGAGCCCAGATACATGTGTTTGTGGATGTAATTTCGGTCATTGCAGTGATTTACCTATATATATAATTCACTAAGACCATGCAAGCAAGACACATAATTGCCAAGGAAGGAAGAGAAGGTAAAGAAAGCGATCACAATCGAAACGAAGATGGAAATTGTGTGGAAATATGAGAGTGCTGTTCGTGTGACCGATCTCGCTAATATGTACAGCATGTCGAAATCGACAATTTTACAAAGAAAAGATTTGCATTCTCCTCCTCCTCCCTTCCTGCAGCCCAAAGATGTCAAATTAAATGGTGAGTACAGAATGAAATTGTTGTTTCTAGAATAGAATAGAATGCCTTTTATTGTCACTATACACATCTACAATGAGATTAAAAGCAGCTCCTTCAGTGCAGAAAAAAAGTTTTGTATAGGGCTTGTATGGTTGTTTTTTTAGCCTTAGCATAACGCCGGATCTGTGGCCCCGCTTCTGCTTTCTTTCCGTCCTCCGTCTGCGTCGTCTCCTAGACCCGACAACAATCCACGGAGAGCCCGCTGGTCTCGCTATGTTGTCTGGGATGTTGTGCGTGTAATGAAAAACACTCGAAACAGATGTCTGGCTCTGGACACCGATGTCTATAAGGTTCTGACGGGTGTAGCGGATGTTCGCTGAACCAATCGTGCACAAACAAGGAAAAAAAAAGTACAAAAACAACAAAAAAGTGCACTGAAAAGGAGAGCCCTGAGCCGCTGCGCGCCGCCATGCTCCTAGCTTAATCTATCCTACTTCTGGTAGGCTAGGCACTTTTTATAACTTTTTGGTTAGTACATTAGAAAAATTATTGGTGTTTTGGTAAATTATGCACATTATACAACCCTTTTTTATTATGAAAAGGTTAAGTAAGTGTTGCAGTGGGAGGTTCGGAACGAATTATGGGTTAGCCTTCGCGAACGAATTAAGTTCTTAAGCCAAGGGTCCACTGTATTGCGTATTTAAGTTAGTCAAATTTATAACGAGTCTCCGAAAATCCACCCGCCGATGTACCGTATTTGCGTATATAGTTTCAACACAAAGGCTTCATTTTACCAAAGTTCTCCGCAATCACTTCCTGGTTTCCATCAAAAATGCCGGCAGTCTCAAATTCTCGCCGATAAACATGATAAATATACCTGAAGAGACACTTTTAAGGAAATTTAGAAAATTTTGCTTGGAGAAGGGGGTCGGCTTAAATACCGGTCATCGGCAAATACATGTAATTTAGTAGGTATAGAAGGGGGTCGGCTAATATACCGAGTCGGCTTGTATTCTGGGATCTACGGTATGTAAATACCCGCTTTATAAAGTGGCTCAGGTTGTGCAATATTATAACTGTAAAGCAAGTTTACAGTGAGGTAATTGTACATATAAGTACAAATAGTTCTACAAGGAGCACTTGATGGACTGATTGAGTGTGTTTAGAGTTCTTGGGATGAAACTGTTTCTGAACTGCGAGGTCAGTACAGTTCAATAGACAGCATGGCTGAGGCAGCGTGTGCTTGATGCTGTATACCGATAATTCTCTTTCCGATCAGCTGCTGTACAGCTGTGATTTACACTCAGATAAAGTGATATAAATACTCCGAGTGGTGAGAGTGAGAGTAATATGGAAAAAGATGATCCGATATGGCAACCCCTAACGGAAGCAGCTGAAAGAAGAAGAAGGTAAAGTGAGAGTAACAACGGTAAAGCAGTTATGGTATTTGGAATAGTTTGACCATTCTGTGGACCATTATATCTTTACAGGTTAATTACAATCAGATGCATTAAACTAATAAACAATACGCGGTTAATTTCAGTGTATTTATAAAGCCATGTCAGGGATGTGGATCTAAAAAAGAAAGGGTAACCACACAGGAACAGTAGCACTGCTTTGATGCTGGGTGACGCCAGTCTGCAAAACCGAGCACAGAACTTGCGTACGCCAGAGTATGAGCTACTGTGAAAATGTGCGTGGCTTTACACCAAGTTTAGTTTTTATACATTGTGATTTGAACGTGGAAACGTTCTTACGCAACATTTTTGTGTGTACACACCGTTTATATAGGGTGGTCCAGATTTAATCATGCAATTTTCATTACGCTATAACTTTTTAAGTTTATTACATAGAAAATCACCCGAAAAATCCCGGACCATTGAGAAGTATGCGAACTGACAGCATGAAGAATTGTCTTTGCACTGAACTGGAATCGTTCCCGCATAAATCAAAGTCATCCAGACGATCTGGATCTGCAAAGTTAGATCTGGACCACCCTGTACATGAGGCCCCAGGTGACCGGCATCTACCAAAATAACCTGTAAGGATTAAAACCCGGAAAGAAGAACAATCATTACCAAAGCTAAAATTCAAATAAAAAATCGGAGCTGAAATAACCTAGCCAGAAATCAATAGCCAGAGAATCTAAGAAGAATTGCACACTAAATGTTTTAGAATTCATCAACAGTCTTGGATGATGCATAAACACTGTCAATGACATCATACGATGTAGCCTCCGGGACACATCCCTAACAACCAGCCATCATGTCATGGCAAAGGAACAAAATGGCATTGTGGTAATTCCTACTAAAGATATTAAAATAAAACAAATAGTCAAAACTTGAAATGTACATGGGATATGAGATTAAAAACAAATTCTCCATATTTCAAAATGGAAATAAAAAATTAACACATGCTAAACAATAATTGCTGCTGTTCAAATAATCTGAACATTTTACTGATACATTAACATAAAACCTTGTACATATTGCTCAAAATGCTGCTAGTGAAGCATATGTCATTTGGAAAAAAGTATTACACACATATTTTCCAAGCAAAACTTGGACAGCAAATCTTTCACTTATCATGTTAAATATTACTTATTGATAGAATAAATTGCTTTTGGCTACATTCAGCAGCTATTGTAGATATTAGCAGCTATAAAAATATTTACATAGCATTACTTTGGTAGCACTGTCACACAGTGCTTAGTGCTACTTCATCACATTTCCAAGGCCTTGGGTTTAATTACTGCTTTGTCATTAACTGTCTGTGAGGTGTTTGCACCAGTGTCCATAAAATATGCAGCTGGGTAAAATTGAAAAAATGTGTACTATCTGTATTTTGATTTGAACAGGATTATGTCACCCATTTGTGCTCTAAATACAGAATGATAGAATGAACCACAGAAGCCAGCCCCAGCTATTAGACACAGATGTCGTAAGAAGCAAAAGACAGGCATACTAGTCACTTCTTTGACAGAATATATTAGTGTTCAGGGGGCAGTAAATGTCGTCCTTATGCCAGTTCCGAAGTTAAAGATACTGTATTTTATTAGGGTTTATGTGAGCATTTAATTACTTTTATAGGTTTTAATATAGAGTGTGGCATTTTCTTTGGAATGGAGAATGATATGCACTTGATATCAAAAATCAAAAGTGGTTCATTAATGAAACTGAAGTTAAAAATCAGTCAACCACTAAACTAAAGAACTAATGCACCGTCACTACTGTGTCAAGCGATACAACAAAAATACCAGAGACTGAGAGATAGACTGATCCATAAGTGGCAGCTTAAAGGTAAATGTAAAAAGATTTAAAAAACAGACATCCATTTCTGTTTTTTCTGAACCTACATTTAACTTTTATGGGGATCTGAAACTTTGATAGCACACACACAATGCGAAAACCAGGTCACCAGTCACTTGCGTAGTAAAAAGAAACAGTAATATTGTGTTGACAGTAATATTGTTCAGCCTGACAGAAAGAAGTTTCCACAGTTGTGTGAGACTAGTTGGTGTTTACGTTAAAGACACAGAAAATTTTAAATGTGAGTTAAACAAGATATCTTTAATCTTCCTCTTTCATACTCATTTAGGACATTCTATCAACAGTTTCCAAGCTGCTGCACACGTGAAGGCATGTAGGACCTAAGCATTCTACCCATATCTGCCTCATTCTGTCTTATTCTGTATATTCCTCCTATTTTGTACACTACAATACTGGCAGCACAAGGAGAGGGCAAAGTGCAGGGTGAGATGGTAAGTGAGACAAGAGGTGATGGGACTGCTGACATTATTAGAGTGGTGGGAAGTGGACAAGCCACCTAGCCACACATTTAATTATTTAACTTCATCTTGTAGTGTGTATTAACTAAAATTTTATCTATTTATGGTCTAAAAAGTTACTGATTGATTGATAAATCACTTCACATTACTGTTAAGCAGAAAATGCTACAAAAAGGTAACATCCATTGGCTATATCACTACCATGTTATGAAGCTTTCTGAAAAAAGAAACAACCAATGAAATAAAATACTGAATTTAAAACTGAAAATCTACTTAACACCTACTGATTGCATCTAATGCAGAGGAGGTTACCAGAAATTACAAAATGAACAACACTGAGAACTGGCTAAGTGATGAAGATCACATCCATTCTGACATTGGACTACTGCCTTTAGACATGGAATATCTGTTGCTAATTCTTTAATCTCCTTCAGTCATACTTGGGAATGCCATTTTACAGTAGATGGGAAAAGTGGAAGCAAAATTAAAGAGTGCGGACCTCAACATTATGACACAAGGCTACCATCAATCCAGACCAATCAAAGATACAAGACTAAATCATAATGCATTGCAGATTTCACAGAGAGGGTCTGATTGCCAGTTGTCCTAGACTTTTTAAGAACTATGGACATACAGATCCACTTCATTTCACCTCTCTTTCATTATCAACTGACTAAACAAGCTTTCAAGACTTTAAATTTTAAGAGTACAACATGCATAAATGTATACTACGATGGAGTGCCAAGCTGGCAGAAGGTGACATGAGTATGTGGCATATCCAGGATGGCACAGATCAGTAAAAAGTGGCAAAAGAACGCTTAAAATAAGAGAGAAAAGAAAAAAGAGTGAGTAAATCAGGCATAGGCACAGGTAGATAGAGGCTTATATGCCTGCATGCGTTCTGATTAACTTGGAAAGGGAGCAGCTCAACTTTGTGAGAGACATGAATTCAGGAGAAGCAGGGAGAAAATGATAATAATTACAATATGTCCTGGTTTCTAGAAGTCTATTTTACTAAGTATGATTATATGGGGCTATGTTGTGTCTCTTTAGTAAATCAGGCAGCATGTGTATATGCCAATGTCAGCACAGATGTAATTTTTAGTAAGTCATTGATATCACTTTTGAAACTAATTTTTAAGACACTTCATCTTATTTCATTCACCTGAGGCAATGGCTACAATTTACACCTAAAAATTTTAAACAGGGAAGGTTTGATCAAACTGTCTAGCAGGCACATGATAACATGCAAGTGCAGATAAGAGAGAGATGAAAGACTGAAAACTGATCCTCTTCATCGCATGGAAGCAGTAAACGATATTCTTTGTTACATTACCTCTTCTGAATGGCTGCTCCTGACTTCTGCAAGTAAAAAAGACACAGAATCTGTTAGGACTTGCTTATTGTTTAGGCTTGTGTTTCCTTTCTCCAACACAACACAACTCAAGTTCAGAACACATTGTCGTTTATTTCCTATCCTCTGCCTTGAAAAATTCACAGTTATATCAACTCTTCCGGGGCCATGGGGGTGCACTAAAATTGTCACTCTTTATAACTGTAGAGGGTGTTACCTGAAATCTCACATTCTGGCCCACAATGTACATGTGACATAGTCAAAACAGTCTACTGAAAATTCCAAGTTGAACAGCTCCTTCTTTGTAATGTTTCAAAACAAACCATGAGGAACATTAATGTAACAATAGTTCAATAGCACAGGGGTCAGAGGGAGGTTTGTTGCTTACCTCGGAGAAAGCAAAACATACAGCCTGAGAGTTGAAAATTGGACAACACAAGCCCTTTAGAAGTAGTGCCAATGTAATCATATCCTATGTGAGGAAAGGCTGCTTTTTTGAGGGGGTGCTTGTCACCTTCTGTATTTCATGAGGAAAATACAGTAAGTGTAATTAACTTTATGTTGACTGGCACAGTTATATAGGTCAGGTGATGAAAGAAGCATTCCCCTCTAATTTTTCAGGTTGAGTTTGATTAACATTAAGAATCTGGGTTTTTTAATGATTTAATTTATTTTTCTGGTTATTATTATACCCTCATCAACTGGTGAAAAAGTGCAAGGCTTGGAATCTTGATGGTCCCACAATCTCTTGGATCATGGACTGCCTAACCAACAGACAGCAGTTAGTGAGGCTGAGGGACTGTGTGTGAGAAACGCTGGTATGTAATATTGGAACACCTCAAGGAACTGTCGTGTCTATCCCTTCCTGTTTACCCTCTGCACAACAAACTTCCAGCACAATACCAGTGTTTGTCATCTACAGAAATTTTCAGACAACTCATCCATCATAGGCTACATTAATAAAGGAGATGAGACAGAGTACAGGAAAGTAGTCGAGGACTTTGTCTTGTGGTGCAGGGACAAAACCCAGCAACTCAACATCAGCAAGACAAAAGAGCTGGTGGTGGACTTCCAGTGTGCCAAGAAGCCTCACCATTCACAGTGAGGACGTGGAAGTGGTGCCAAGCTACAAGTGATGGTTCACATGAACAACAAACTGGACTGGTCTGACAACACAGTGGCACTGTACAAGAAGGGCCAGAGAAGACTATACTTGCCAAAGAGACTCAGGTCTTTTGATGTATGCAGCAAGCTGCTGGAAATGTTCTATCAGTCCAAGTGTCCAGTGTGTTTTTCTGTGCTGCAGTCTCCTGGGAAGCAACATGACCACAAAAGAAGCACAATGCCTGAACAAGCTTATTAGGAAAACCTGTTCCATCACAGGGTGAATCCTGAACACACCGAAAGCTGTTCTGGAAAAGATGATGGCAAAATTGGATGCTGTCATGAAAAATACCTCCAGGAGGCACTCTCTTGGAGCACTTTTAGCTACTGGCTCAATCCACCACAGTGTGCTAAGAAGGGCCTCTGGGGGTCTTTTCTGCCCGCTGCTATCAGGCAATTCATTGCTTCCACCTGATATCCTCATTAAGTTTGTTTTTATTTATTTTTACATTTGCTGTATTATCTGTCCTGTGAGTCTGTATCCATGTTGTTTTATATTTCTGCTGCTGTACTGCATTCATCTGAATTTCCCCATGGTATTAATAAAGTTTATCTAATTCTAATCTGTATTATTATTTTGAAGACATTATTTTGTAGCCATTTTGGTAGGATTGTCATTTACAGGCACTTCCATTATGTGTTTTTACTTTACTTTTATTAGTCGTGGCCAAATCTACCATGGCAATGATTTCCTTTGTCAGTCAAATGGGCTGGAAGCAGTACTCAATATCTAAGCTTTAAATACAACCTAAAAGTCAATTAGATCTCTTTCACAAACTATTTTAGTTGGGGCCAGGGCTGGTACATACTATTTGGCTTGTCTAGGGAAAACACAATTGTGCCACCCCTTTGAATTAGCTATATTACAGCCAGTGAGGAATAACACATAGTGAGTGAATACTGTAGCACTGTGGTACTTCTAACTCTTTCTCACGCACATCAGACACAAACTGAAAAGTCTGCGGGGTATAATTCTCCACAAACCAGACAGGTGGCATACTTACAAAACCAAAAACGCATTATCACACTCATGATATTATTACAGTAATTAAGTTTGTCTTTCAGGTGTGTGGCTGCAAAGATTTTAACTACATATTTTATCTGAATTTTCTGTGCCAGTTTATGCTCTACCCAGCCCATTAAGGTTGTCCTGTATCATTGTACTGTGGAAGTAGTTTTTTAAAATAAGTTTAAGCTTTGAGAAGAAATGTTCTTCAGAAGCCACTAAGAGGAGAAGGGTGATGTGCACTCTTAATGCTATTGTCTAAGACAATGTATTATAAGAATGAGCTTTGAGGTTTTAGAGAGCTCACTCTTTCAACAGTCTTCTCTTTTTGTACAGGGTGGCGCAATGAAACGAAAAATTTTGGAATTGGGTGTTGGCGATTCTTGGGCGTCGGCAGTTGTTTGGGACCATTGCGACCTCGTTTAGAACCTCTTACAATTAGTTATAATGGAGCAATGGAATGGTGCGCAATGAGCGCTCGCTGTGAAAACTTTTTATGAGAATGGTGAATTGTGACTGCTGCACAAAGGGAAGTTCGGCATCATTACCAGTTAGGACGTCATGATCGTGTCCCGTCTGCTCTTGCGATTACAACATGGGTGAGTAATTTCGAAGAAGCAGGATCAGCCTTAAAAAAGAAGACCCCAGTTGGAGACACTTTGTATACTGCCTGACAATCAATAGCAGTTATTCCGACGATTGTTTGAAAAGAGCGTCATTTCATTCAACGGTGACATTCCATGGTCTCCGAGGTCTCCAGATCTCACTTTTTTGATTTTTTTTACCTGTGGGGACATCTTAAAAGCCAAGTGTACCACACATGTCCTGCAACCATTGCTGAACTAAAAAGGAGGACTGAAGAGGAAATCGCTGGCATTCTTCTTGACATGTTACATTGAGCAATGCAGAATTTCCACAACAGGCTGTCAGAATGTGTACAGAGAAATGGACAACACCTTTGTCATGTTTTCTTTTAAACATAAAATGAAAATTCAATGAATATTGATTACCATAATTAATTGTATATCCTGTACAACCTTCATCATGTTTTCTTCAAAACATAAAATGAAAATTGAATGAATATTGATTACCATAATTAACTTCATATCCTGTACAATACACTTCATCATTAAATGTATTTTGTAATGTGTTTATTCAAGCATTGAAAGTCAATTGAAAATTTCCCATTTCCCTGTGCCACCCTGTATTTGCAATCAGACTTTTTAGGTTGCCTTGACATTGTGCATTTCACTGTCAACCTATGATCTCTCTCTCTTTGCTGGACAGAATTGCTGCCAGTGGAATAAAGCCAGGGATGGGTGGCCCAAGTTGGGATTGATACATTTCTCAGCTGCTTGACATGTTTGGAGAGAACTTGGTAGAATTCTGTGCTCTGCAATTAAGTTTAACTTTAAGTATTTAGATAAATTTCACTGTTGACACCCTTGCTCATTTGTTGCTCTAGGCAGCCACCTAGTTCTCCTCTGTAGAAAAGCCAGCCCTGGTTAACACTGAGGATTTGAATTTATACGTTTTTGTCACTTCTGTGTTCTTTGACTCTTGCCTGCCCCTAACAATTATTTTGTCTTTGTCTCCAGTTCATTGCACATTCTGTTTCTATAATTTGTTTGGTCATCCAGCTTTCTTCAGAATGTTTATAACAACCAGGATTTCAAATTAATTTAAAAACATATGGGTTTTTATATCATGCGTTTCATCTTTGAAACAGGCTAAAATAAATAATGTCATTTTACAACAAGGATAGTGCTCTACATCTACTCATCATTTGCTGCAGTCCAATAAACTGAGTATTGCACAACTTGATTATAAAAGATGATTATATATTGCCTCACATCTGATTTTCTGCATTAATATATATATATATATATATATATATATATACACCCTTAACCCTAAATACATGATACCATCACCTCATGCTTGTTTTTTCCTCTGATTTTCACTGCGACATAATATGTTCATATCAACTAATATGTTCCACTTTTGATTCATCAATCCTCAGAACACAATTCCTGAATGCTTAAGGATCATCCAGTAACATTTCAGGAAAAGGTCTAGGTTTATTAGTGAGAACTGGTTCTTGCTTGATACTACCTTTAATGCAGTGTTATTTGAATGGCAAAGTTATCTTAACTGAGGCAAAAAATGCCAGCAGATTCCTAGATGTTGTTTTCAAATTCTTTTTTGACTCAAGGGAATATTTAACACCTTGCCTTAAAGTGTTTTGCAGGACAGCCACAACTGCTGCTTTAGCACATGCTGCTTTAACAACCTAGAGCAAGAATGTCACACTCAGTGTTTATTTGTTTTGAAACATTTTCTGAAGTCTTATTCATTTCTAATCTTGGAAACTTCTATATTTAAAGTTGAATTTTGTCTCAACTCTGGCAAGGTCTCAGACAAGCAAACAAGTTTAGAATACCTGTGTTTATCTGTCTTGTGAATTGCAGTTAACTTCATTTGGCCTGGAGTTACCACATAACCCAACACTTCTTGAACAAACAAACTGAATTATATATAGCTTATTACATATATGTATATATATATATATATATATATATATATATAAAACTGTAATTTAGGAAATCTGATCAAAATTTTAATGAAAATTGTATTTAAGTCATTAGAAACTTACATACAAAAATTCAATAGTCTGAAACTTTATTCTGAAATTCCTTAATCTGTAATGCTCTGAAATCGGAAACTTTAAATACTAATATGACGCCATACACATTGCCTAATTATTTTTTTTCGCTTAGCAGAACAACATATGTGAAAAATATATGTGTAAATTCCAAATGGATTTATTCATTTTGAGCAGGGGGTTTGGGGGTTTTCTGGTACCCCGTGAAGTATTGAGCACCATGAAACTATAACATACGATCAACAACCAGTGTTGAGGCAGCGAGTGTCATGAAGCCCATCATGGCTGTGGATGATGTGAAGATTCACGAGGTAGAAAACATGCTGCATGACACTTTTAAAAGTGAAATTATAACACCTGCATGGCACCCGTGGAAGGCAAAAAAAAAAAACGTGGGTGTGGGTGATGTGAAGAATCACAAGGCAGAAAACATGCTGCATGACACTTTTAAAAGTGAAATTATAACACCTGCATGGCACTCGTGGGAGGCAAAAAAAAAAAAAAAAGAAGACACCAGAAGTGGAAAATTCAGCACCACCAGGAGTCTTATTTATAAAGCTTCAACTGGATTCTGACGTAAAAATATATGTACACAAAAAAAAACTTTTATAAAACCTGACTTAAACACATTTCTACTCAATTTACCATTATAAATCACAATGATTTTGTTAATGTGCTTGTGTGAACATGCATTAAAACTCATATTGACATTGCAGATGACTTGTGACGATGGAATGTCATTGCTTAAAGTTAACAAAAGCAGCTTCATTCTCGCTATGTGTCCTTATTGCAACATGAGTGCATTAAATTGTTTTGATTACATTAGGAGAACCACACATTACCTATTATGTTGGCAAAAACATATTATGTTTGATGTATATACACCCACACCACATGAAAACGGAATTTAGCTCCTCCTCAGTTGGTAAACGGCTTTCAGCATAGCGGGCATGATGGAGTGAAGGTTGGTGAAGATATTCCTGACCTGTCAGCCAGTTCCCTGAGAAGTGTCAACAGGTGGGCTATATAAACTGACAAATAAACAGCATTGGTCCTCTTAAAGGGGAACTACAATAAAGTATGTACATTATATTCATCACTTTTGAGGTTTAATGTGTTTTTCACATTAATGCACATTATAAAAACAACTAAGTCATAAGAATTATTATACATGTAACTTGTCATTTAGCTGGCTTTGGTTGTATTACCATGCCTGATCATGCGTGTCCCCAAGATATCTCATTATGTATATGCAAATATTCCAAAAACCAAAAATACAATCATCTGAAATACTTCTGGTTCCAGACATTAAAGGTACTCAACCTGTACTACCATAATAAATTAACAGTCATTATGAAAGAATATGAATGTACTTCACTCATATGCATCCATTTAACATGAAGAAATAGTTAATTGTGTTTAATATTTAAATTAATCTGGTTGACTGATATCTATTTGATGACTGATGAATTTAGAGCACCTATTTGGGTAGAGATTCCACAATATCTGGTAAGTCACGCAACAGAGGATCCTATCTTTATATACAGATGTAAATCAGTGATGGCTAGAGAAATACATTATTTATCTTTAACCAACGTTTTCACTGTTTTTAGTTTTCCTTTTTTTATTTTATTAAAGTAACTAGCTGTGTTACCCAGCTTGGCCTGGGAAATTTCATAAGACAATGGGTCTCAATTATAGTGCTGCTGATTAATACTTCAATACTTCACGGGAAGAGAGACCAAACCCTTTAACACCCCTCCTTTCGTCATTCATGTAAGAGTGCTTTGCGGTGCTTGACACTTTGCTGGGGTTTGCACGCATGCACACACACACACAGGCCCCCCATGTCCATTATTTATATAAGAGTGCTTCACAGCACTCCATACTTCATGCCAGGAAGTTGGAGTGGAATGGATAATCAAGATGAGAGCTGGTAGGCATCTAAGAGTGCCAGTAGTCAATGGCAAAAAAATAGCACTTGCTGAGCTTTGCATCTTTCTTGAGCTTCTCTGAACTTTCTCATTCCATTTGACAATGTGATTACGTCTCTTTTTTCCTGTCCAGGACTCCACCCAGTCTTCAGTCGTATAAACACCCTAACGGTTATTGGAGCTATATGCATAATCTGTCAATCGCTTCTACTCTGTTTTTCATTTGAATACAGCACAGTGCAGGGTATGCAAATTAGCATAATAGTAATAAATAGACAAATAAAAACAAATTTCAATTAGATCCATCAAAGCATTTCTGAGATTCCGAGGTATTTAATTTTCCTACTGGGGAGGTTACCCCAAAATATTGTTATATCCAAAAGTCCTTTCTAAGACGATACCTACTGACCTAAATTTCATCTTTTTACCTAAACAGGAAAGAGTGTTTTTCTTGATAATTGAGTGAGTGAGGGTGAATGAGCCAGTCTACACTGGAATTTATATAGATTCTTGCTTGACACTTTGCTGGGGTTTGCACGCACGCACACACACACAGGCCCCCCATGTCCATTATTTATATAGGAGTGCTTCACAGCACTCCATACTTCATGCCAGGAAATTGGAGTGGAATGGATAATCAAGATGATTAAGACGATACCTACTGACCTAAATTTCATCTTTTTACCTAAACAGGAAAGAGTGTTTTTCTTGATAACTGGGTGAGTGAGGGTGAATGAGTCAGTCTACACTGGATTTTATATAGATTCTTGTATGTATTTATTTGTTATAATACTTATGTATTTATTTATTTGAGTATTTATTGAGATTCTGTAATGAATGTAAACTTTTCCCTTTGGGCTAAACTTCTATCTATCTAGTGAGGATTCAGAAGTGTCATCTGTCTCATTGAATCCTGAATATTCACAGAGGGAGCTTCCCCAAAACATTAACTCCAAATAAAGTAGCTGATAAGATATCTAGAGTGATACAATAAGTAGAATTGTTGCTTCCTAAAACCACCGTTTGTTTTGGGTAACTTGTGTTCATTGTGAAAATCACTATGAACCTTTTTATTTCCATGCTACCTGCTCAGCTATTCAGAAGAGTTTCCTCGATGGATGTTAATATTGAAGTTGTTTATAAATCCACAGCAAAACCCACACTGGAATTAGTTGAAGTCAAAACATCTAATTCCTGTTTATATGCCTGTCTTGAAGAGAGGGAAACATGCACTGTAACTAAACAAAATTAAGGCTAGCCTGCCTGTTGCCCACAAGGCTGTTTTGACTGAACTGACTGGGATGTCTTTAAAGATGCATGTGCCTATCCTTCTATAAAAAAAGCGGTCAGGATTGTCCTTCCGTCCCGTGAGTGCTACGCAGGCGTGGAGTTTCACACACGCCCCGTCCATTTTGCAATGCACGATGGGATTTGTAGTTTCGTTTTTCCAGGTAAAAGATGATTTTCTACTCCAGACTGTGCGATATCTTCTTCTTCTTTCTTACTATATAAAAGCGGTCGGGATTGTCCTTCCGTCCCATGAGTGGAAAGCGTAGCGGTATTCCGCTTATCACAGACTTACTACTTGCAGCTTGCGGTACGAAGCGACATGATGTGAGCAGAGTTCTGGTGCTCCCATCGTTCCCTTGCTTTTGTGCGTGATGCGCTGGAAAAATAGACAAAATTATGTCTCTGGAAATAATTAATGTTGATGGAGTACAAATGCCTCACCGCGTAGTAAATATTAAGGGGGTTTAAAAGGGCGACCTCAATATAGAAAAAAAGTTTAAATTTCATCACAAAAATAACAGAAACTACGAGTATTAAAGTAATACCGCTCAAATGCAATATAACCAAATTAATGAGTTTGTATAAAATATCAAATTGATCTACATATTGAATTGCCTTAAGAAGTGGTCAACTTAAAAGTCGGTCGCCTTAAAAGGCGGGTCAGCCTAGTATAAATGAACTGATGAAGACTATAAGCAGTTACTATGTATCTCTTTCAGTGTAGTCACTACAGTCAAATCAGTCATAGCATATTCTAACATCAAGTTTTGGATAAAAAAGATTTACTAATTTTAGCTTGAAACTATAACTAGAAGGTGGAAGCCAAAATTAAAAGGTTATATATAAATTCAGGCAAGAAAAGATTAAGTCTAAAGACAAGAACTTGGTTGAACTGTGAAAATGACTCCTGGAAGTCACAGTAAAAAGGGTAATTAGGTATAAATCATATGACTTAAAACTGACTATGTTTGGCTTTAAAACTGAATAAATCTTAATTAAGATTTAGAAGGCAGAGTTTTAGTTCATTTTTTTATCAATAGGATGTAAAGACGTTTCTCCACAAGGTGAGTAGAACAGGTTTGCATTTGTTTCAGTTCTGTGCCCAATAATTTGTTACAGGAATACACCCAAATAAAAGTACCCATACCAATCAACAAAACACTCAAAGAAATACTGCAGTAATGCCTTGTCATGCTTTCTACTTCATTTCGCCCTCATTTTTGCCCTTGTAGTTAAGCTCCCCTTTGACAGCATAATGGACTGAGAAATTGGAGAGCTGCACTGCACTTGATTTAAAGAGTAGCTGATGACAGCAAAGATTATGTAGTGGAAAAGGTTTTTGCTTTCAATAGACATAACAGTCAGCAGTTTCAAGCATTATTCTAGAGGGATTATGCAGGCAAACATGTAGAAGGTAAAAAAAAATTAAAAAAAGAAGCAACATCAAAATACAAAATCAAGAGGCAGTAATCATTGCCGAAACACCCAAAAAAAGGAATCTAAATGTCCAGAAAGTGATTAAAAAGAAACAAAGACACAAGGACAAAAGAACTCAAAGGAATGACAGCACATGAAACTAAAATTAGTCAGGATGTCCAGCTCTCTAGTACCATTTTGGAAGGTCTTGTATTTTTTTTTTTTGGTTTACTGTTCTGAAATAAAATTTTCTTTTAAAATTTCATTTTCTGTTTGTGTCATTTTCAAAGGTGTTATCCACTGTAAGTGTCAAAGTTGTTTCTCAGAATGCGTCCCTGACTCTGGGTTGCCATGATGCTAGCATCAACTTATGACATGATAGTGGCATTCTCTTTAAGCATGAATAGCTGTGATGCTTCTTGTCTGAAATCTAAATAAACATAAGATTCTTTCTTGTTAAATAAATATAGCTAAGAATTTCAGATTCCCTATTCATACCTTCTCAACATCATATTTTGTACTATTAAGAACATTTGGTCAGTAAAGTAACCCCCACCAAACCTTGGCTTTTGATTTCAACATCACATTTTTAATGGAAGGTTTTTTGTTAAAAACAAACTGCACAACAGTATATGTTGCTGGGCAACCTAAATTGAGAAGTGGATAAAGCTTTCCGACAGGTGTGGTCGAACATGCAGCATGACACCTGAGAAAGGACTGCAGAATTTTTTTTTATACATAACTCGCTCATTTGACCCACTCCTTTATTATTTGTCTAAAAAAGGCTCTTGAATATATAAATAGAGTGTTTAATTTGCTTTGGAACAGGGTGCGGTGGACATCGGTATGTGCTCAGTTTGTGTGTAGCAGCGTTGAGTGTGTACTTGTTTACCTCATACTGTGTGTCTCCTATGGTGTTCACACCCACCCAAACACACTCAGCTATTCCCTGGTTTTAAGGTTCTGGCTCTGGTAAAAACCAAATCAGTCTGATATGGCACATATTCACAATATGCCTCAGTTTAACACATATACAGTAAGCACACTTACAAACTCAAACATGCACACAATCATACACAATACACCCACCCTGCCCTGAACAGGCAGTACAACAATACAAACACACTCGCACACATACACAGTTTTATATTTGGATGCATACAGATGCCCATAAGGGCATGAAGATCACATTTAATGAATTATCAACTCACTTTTTCTGCTCCACATTTTATTTGAAGTGAATCTCACCCATCTGGAAATGAGAAGAATTAATAATTAACGATTTTGTACCAGACTTTCAGAAAAGCATTCTTTCCTTATTTTGTGTAGTGTACTTTGCATAATTCACCTGCCAAGTTAATTGCTCCTTCACAAATGACAGTTTTGTTAGACCTATGGCATTTGTAGAATCTAGGCCTTCTATTGTTTCAGGGAGTCACTCTTCTTCTAGAAAGTTATACTTACAGAATGACAAAAAAGCCAAGTATGATAATAGATTACAGGCTTAAAACACAATTTGTGATAACAAAAAAAAAATTTTGTACAGCTGCATAATTACAAAGCATACTACATAATACATACGCTAAAATACAATGTAATCACATTAATTCTAATTTCTGAACCTGATATGAAAAATACAAAACAGCAAAGACACAGAACTTTGTTACATCTGGCCAGTTTAGCATCATAAATCAACTGTACAACATGTATTAGGAACCTGTGTTTCAGGAAGGAACCTATTTCACCACTGGGAGATCATGCAGATTCACAGAGAAAGCTCTCCCATTTGGGGTCTATAAGTTATATTCCACTGTATTGTCCCCTTTATATTCACATACACAGAAACAGCTAGCAGTCATCTAGGGTTTACCCCAACCAGTCTCTAAACACCCAACCTATACTTTGTGTGGTCTTGGTGTTCCTTTATTATAGGTTTACAGGGACATATTGTCACAAGTGCAGAGTACAATAAAATTCTTACCTGCATGTTCTAATATATCTACCTTAAATTGAAACTTCATTTTTTCTTCCCGGAAAATTCTCATCATAACACATTTGTTATAATGTAGTAGCAACTAATTATATTCCAACTATAGTAATGCATTCCATTACACCTGCTGTTTCAATAATAGTAACACTGGACCAGTGTAGAGTGGCTACTAAAATTAACATGCACATTATCAAGATATTAGTCGAAACTGGAATACCCAAAGAAAACATACTGAGAAAGAATAATGTAAAAGGCAGAGAATCAGAAATTCAGGTGTTAGTCTGTGAGGCAAATATTTGAACATCAAAACATGTATTTTCCTCATTTACCTTCACTTCTATCTATGTCTTCCTCTTCATTGCATTCATCTTCATCACAGTGCACTGCTTCACTCAGGCAACCACCACCTTTCACTTCAAATGTTTAAACCATTTTAACATTATTTACCTCGTCCACTTAATTTTTCTCTTCATTCATCTTAACATCCAGCATACAACTTCTCACACAGTTTATATAAACTTTTCTGTTCAGTGCCAGAGACGCTGTTACCATCTACATCTAATCCTTAACCATGTCTGTACCACCATCCACATACAGAGATCTCATCTAAGCAGCAGGACTTCAATATTTTCTTGAAAACAGAGATATGTTAAGATTACCTGGTGAAAGACATGTTAAGATAAATTTTGGAGTGACAGAAAATGATTAAGAGATAGAAGGAATGAATTGGGCGAGAGAGAATAGTTACTGTAAGTACAAGCAAGAGGCAGTAAACCAAAAGAAGCTGTCAGAATTGAATATCAAAGTCAAAACACAAATGAAAGTCATTGTTGAAAGTAAACTCCTCAAAGTCCTCAGACTAACCTGTTGTTTTTAACCTATAAAACGCAGTAATTGCCATTTGTTAAAGACATGGATATGATGCTTGGAAGTCATATTATTACGTCATCTTATCCCAACTACATACAGTATGTCATATAACAGAAATGAGCAAAGCAATTGTAAATAATATGGTCACGCTACACATAAATCAACATAAAAAGGTGTTGACCATGCAGTATTAAAACAAGAAACAAAATAAAATGTATAAACAATCGGAAAATATTTTGAAAACTTCTAAAAATGGGACAGAGAACAGAAATTTCAAAAAACAGATTCATTACAGTATCTGTGTTTACTCTTTTAATGCTTCTTTTATACACTTTACTTTCTTTAAAACCTGTGCATGTCCAGCGGTTATGAGGGGCATGACAGCCAGTAAGTGGAGAGCGAGATCATTTCAAAGGATCTATCTGCCGGCAACTGAAAAAACAAATAATTTCAAAGGGTGCATCAGGCAACCAGTTTTCTGATTTAGTATTTAAAATCTAATCTAAACATAACCCTCCCTGACACCACTATATAGTTTCTCAATCACTTTTACCACATCCCTTGCATGACCATGAACCCATCTACATTCTCTCTTCTACTTCAGTAGTTTTTTTTTCAATATAATTTCACTTTTCTCCCAACACGTTCAATACCTCACACACTAGAGCTCTTGTGGCATGACCACTCTAGTTATCACTAGTGACAAGCGAACCTTCACTGAACTCTGTGAAAGGGAATTGTTGTCAGTGGAGGAGGAGAAACGGAATGGATTAAAATGGTGCAGTGGTCTTTTAAGGGCTGGACCAATTATTGCATCCAAAAATGTAATTTGAACTGTGATGCAGCAGTACTAAATAATGTGACACTGTACCTCAAACAAAAAAACAAAAAACAAATGCAGACAGCAATACCACAAACACAATACAACAAATGTCCACAAACTTGCATTAACTAAATAATATATAGATCATTGTGCTCATAGAGTTCCAATCTTGGGACACACATTGGCCAAGCCATGAAACAGCAGCGTGTGACTAACTCATTCCATTGTCTGAAGCTGTGACACTGGGTGTAGTTGGAAGTCTTTTTGTTTCCCGTATATCTGTTCAGATGCTTCATACTTTTTCTTCCATCAAGAAGAAATGCCTTGTAAACAGTAATAAATCTTTATTATTAATATTATTTCACTGGTGCTCCTTTAAGGCTTGTTTTGAGATGGTAGCTGGGCACATCACTAATTATATATGCAAATTAGCCATGCAGTGCTACAGCTACCAGTGCACAGGGATCAGTGTTATATATCTGGTGACAGCTAATGTACTCCTCAAATGAAAATACTGCAAGAGTTTTTTAAATGAATGGAGCCGCCAACCGCTTCCAACTCACTAAGATTATGTAAATGAAGGCTATGACTGAAAATCACTGGAAAAGTCATCTAATGTGATGTGGACATAAGGGAAAGCCTATAGCATTGCCTTTAACTTTCTTAATCTTACTATTAAGATTATTCTTATTAGGTTTGGGTTGTTCCTCCTGGGCTATATGTATGTTTTTTTAGTTAATGTTTTGTATGCTCTAAAGTTCAGAATTAATGACAGGATCTAGTTAATGGTTATCTGCATCAACCTTTTTCCATCTTAACCCCTAATGCACAGCATAACATTACATTTTGTACATTAGTTTGGGTTATTGTGCTGCCATTCACGCATCTTCTCCTGCCTTCTGTTGCAGTTGCCCCACAGACGTTCAGTGCATTGTTGTTGTTCCTTATTTTCTTACATTTCACATCTGGAAAACTAACTAAGTACATACATACATTGTTATACCAACTTTTTCCAATGCCAGGTTATGGGGGTGGGGACAATGCCTTTCCTGGCAGCCCTGGGCACAGGGCAGGAAGCAAACAGCCCTGAGCGCAGGGCTAGACATACAGATATATACACATAAACCAGTGTTTTCCAGCCACTTTTAAGTCACAGGTAGCAGTCACTGGGCAGCGTGCACAAGAGGATTGTGCACAGTAAGATCTGCCCCACCCATGCCACCAACAGCACCAAGATAAATAGAGCTGTGTGAGATTTTCTATCCAGTTTATAATCAATCTTGCTTCACTAAGCTCTCGTTTCATAAGATTTTATTTCTTGTTCATAATTGCTCATTTCTGACTTCCAGTGTGGGGTTCAGAGGGCGAGCATGATTAAAAATGGGATGAAAAAATACCACACGGCCCAGTCATTCTCTTCTGTGGGGGCATGGGGGAGGTAATATACTGTAAACAAACCACTCCCATGTGCTTAGAAAACAACAATGTGAGTGGTGTGTCACAGTGACATTAGGGTTTTGGTACTCACATGAAATAAGTACAATTTAACATTACTTACAGGTATACTACGAAACACTGCCTGTACCCTAAATTGAAGTTGAAAAGGCGCTGCTATTTATTGGGGCATCAGCAGGTGGCATTGAATTAATTGCCTGATTGCAGCAGGCAGAAAAGATCCCCAGAGACATTTTAGCACACAGTTGAAGAATGAGCCTGTGGCTCGAAGTGTTCCAAGAGAGCACTTCTTGGTAGGGATGGAGGATATTTTTCATGATAGCATTCAATTATTTTACCATCCTCTTTTCCACAAAAGCTTCCAGCGTTTCCAGGGTTTTCCCTGTAATTGAGCCTATGTATCTTTTGAGCTCAAGTTGCTTCCCCAGGAAACTGCAGCATAGAACAATACACTGGCCAATACATACTGATAGAACATTTTCAGCAGCTTGCAGTAAGCATCAAAATTCTGAGCCTTTCCTGTACAGTGCCCCTGTGTTGTCAGACAAGTCCAGTTTGCTGTCAATATGAACCGTCCGTTACTTATAGCTCTGCACCACTTTCAAATCACGAACCTGTAGGATGAACAGGTCTCAGAGTCTCTTTGCACACCGGAAATCCACCACCAGCTCTTTTGTCTTGCTGATGTTGAGGTGTTGAGGGTTCTCGCTGCACCACAAGATGAAGTCCTCCACAATCTTGATGTATTCAAGTTCATATCCCTTATTAATGCAGCCTATGATGGAGGAGTCATCTGAAAATTTTTGTAGGTGGCAAGTGCTGTTTTTGTACTGGAAGTCTGTTGTGGAGAGGGTAAACAGGAAGGCACACAGTACAGTTCCCTGTGGTGTTCCAATTTTACACACCACCATTTCTGATGCACACTTCATTAGCCTTACAAATTGCTGTCTGTTGGTCCGGTAGTCCATGATCCAGGAGATTGTGGGGGCATCAAAATGCAAAGCCTACAGCTTTTTCCCCCAGCCGATGAGAAAGAATGGTGTAAAAGGCACCAGAAAAATCAAGGGACATTATCCTGAATGAGGTGCTGGCTTTTCCAGGTGGGAGTAGGCTCTGTGTAGCATGTTGATCTAAGCATCATCTACACCCATCTTGTATCTGATAGGCAAAGTGCAGAGGATCCACATGTTCTGAAACCAGGGGTCTTAAGTCCTTCATATCACTGGATTGCATTTATTTCACATTGGGAGTACACAGGACATTTTCCATAGCTGGAGAACCTCCTGCAAACTCATCTTTCAGAAATGTTCAAAATCTATCCTGCGGATGTCAAAATTTGTTTTTCTGTTGAAAAACTGAAGTCATTTCTTTCATGAAAACAACACTTCCACCATATATGAAATATGGAGAAAATAAAAATACAAATTTTTGTAAAGTTAATGGAAAAGAGATGAGTTGCTGAAATGAAGCGGAACAATGAAAAAAAAAATCATTCACTGACCAGTTTCCAGCACTGTGCCAAGCCTGCAGTGCAATGATCCACTGAGCCACAGGTAAACACAATTCAGTTCTAAGTCATTTTCTTCACTTAATTTTACTTCAGTTCAGGTGTGTCACTGATTAAAATTTTGATTATCGTGCTATAGGAACCCCAAAATGGAGAACTGAAAGACATCTACATTTCTTTGCACAGCTTGTTATTCACCTATGGAATATGCTGCAACGACACATAATGGACACTGATAAGTGTTGCATTTTAAAGGAAAGACTGCTTTGCATTTCAAATTCAACTGATCTGTCTAGAAGACCAAACAAGGTTTGTGCAGATAGCTACTTTTAGAGCAGCTGGTATATTGAGCTAGTGCGGCAATCCCAAATTGAAATACAGAAAAATTATTATATATCTGCTCACTGCTCATGTATCCATGGCTACTTATGGGTATACAGTATGTATAGCACATACAATGCTATAAATATGCTGTTATAATACTTTGCAAGAGTTATGTGGAAGTAATCCCACTTAAAAAAATATTAGATATGACTGCATATGCCAGAGTTTAGAAATCTTATTTCCTTCTAAAAGTACTTGCTGCTGCAGGGCATTTAAAAGCCATTGAAACTTGGCTGTCTCAGACATGACAATCATAATGTAAACAAGTTGCTCCAGTTATCTGACATTTTTATATAGACTACATGGAATTAATCTGCTGGCTGGAAATTCCCAAATCTTACTGTGGGCAGCACAGTAGTAGCAATAAAAAGTGGATACTAAAATACTCAGGACTTTTACTTCCACAGCTACTGTATATACCATAATTTCCCAGGTATTATAGCAGCTGTTTTAGTCTTTATTTAATCTTTAATTGAACCATTAGCTGCAGAACAAATAAATCCAGGGTAGTTCACAGATTCTGTTACTGTCATTTGACCGGCAGTCACCTAAAACAGTGGTTCTCAAGTTCAGTCCTGGAGGCCCAACTGTGACTGCATGTTTTTGTTCCAACCAGTTTCACAATTACAGAGTCATTTTACCTTGATTTGATTTCATAGTTTTTAGCTGTCTTTTTTATTTCTTTTCTTATTTTGCATTCAAAAAACTGCAGTAGTGTGAAATTTAAAATTCATTAGAATCATTTGTATTTTTTGTTATATCTTTCAATGCTTAAACTCTGTGTTGTCATTTTCTTCTTAATTCACATTTTGTTTGAAGTTTGATCTGGTAATTGTATTTAACTGCTGACAATTAATGGACAGCTGAGCAGACACCAATGCAAATAGCACAGAATGCTAATAAACAACATGCTCATCAAGAAAATAAAATGGAAGAAAAATAAATTTTACAGCAAAAGGATTAGCAGGTTAATTAAACAAAATAAAAAGATACATGAGGAAAAAAATCAAGATATGGTTTAATGAGTTCTAAAAAGAGTGTGAACTTTTCACTAGACAAAGACCACAAACTTTTAGCAGATAAACGTAATAACTTTTTGACTAGATTTGAAACAAATGATTTTAGTATCAGTGCTTGCTCCCAATCAACACAAAATGCAGAAGTGAAGGAGATGTTTTATGAAAACACAAGGAATACCACTGTGATGCATGTCACAGCAGAGGGGCCAGATGGCATATCAAGTCGGCTCTTAAAGGCCTGCTTTAAGCAGCTCGCTCCAGTTTTTCATTTGCTTTCTAACTGGTCTCTGTCCTGTAGTATTGTACCTCAACTGTGGAAACAATCACTCATTAGCCCAGTTCCTGGATAACTACTGACCAATGGCACTCACCTCTATTCTAATGAAATGCTTTGGTGACAAAACATTGCACGCCAGTCGGAGCTTGTTACAAAGCAGAAAAGCCATGATCATAGACAAGGACGCTGGGGCGCTAATGGTGCAGCCCAGAGGAGGAAAACGCCATCCTGGAAGAAAAAGACAGTATGGCAAGAAGGGAGAGCAAGAGCAAACGCCGAAGGAGAAAACACACTGTTCAAGGTGCAACAGACTGCATGGCCTGAGAGACTGTCGGGCTTATAATAAGAACTGTTGTAAGTGTAATAAAATGGGACACTTTGCTGTTGTTTGTAAAAGTAAGACAGTTAGAGCAGCTGTGGTAAAAGACGCGGACAGCGATAATGAGTCATTTTTCTTGGGGAGTGTGAAGGAACTTGATTCCGAGAGCTACTGGCAAGTAAAATTCCCAGCGTGTGGTAAATTAGTAACTTTTAAGATTGATACTGGAGCAGATAGCACACTTATGTCACGTAGCACATATGTGGCTCTTCCAAACTTGTCTCCTTTAGTTAAAACATCAGTAATCCCCAAGAGTCCAAGTGGGGCAGTAAAAATATTTGGAAAATATTTTGCAGAAACTGTCACAGCTGACAATATTTGCTGGAAGCTTTATATATTTGTCTGATAATATAATTCATGGTACTCTTTCTGCACCTGCTTCCTGCTTTCTGTATCTGCTGTGGCTTTAATGCAGGGATTTGGGAATCAGGCCTGTGGTGAGATTTACATGTACACCATGTACATGTACCCTTCATGAGCATGAAGATGCTCTGTTATGTTTAGCCAACTTGTGCTAGCTTGTGACACTGTAGTAATCAATGTCTAAAAGGGGCAGATCTGTAGCAGGTAAGTTGTCATAACTTTCTTGTCAAAGCTGTCAGATGCCATATTTGGGATGTGCTTTGTTGAATGTTCTGAATGGTCATAAATAAATCTCTTTATTTATTCCTTCTGCTTATCTTATGTATACCACTTCATTATTTTGTTTGTTTCTTCCTTGCATTTTTGTCCTGAGATTTCTGTATGTGACATTTGCCTGCTCCTTGGAGCAAGTTAGTGTGAGGGCAAGCTCCAACTGTGCAGGGCTTGGGAGGTGAAATGACCTTCAGGGTCAAGGCCTGAATTTCACGTGTGACAGGGAGTGCATTTTCCTTGTAATGTACAGGGTGGTCCAGATCTAATTATGCAGATCCAGATCGTCTAGATGACTTTGATTTATGCAGGGACGATTCCAGTTCGGCGCGAAGACGATTCTTCTTGTCGTCAGTCCACACACTTCTTGATGGTCCGGGATTTTTCGGGTGATTTTCTATGTAATAAACTTAATAAGTTATAGCATAATGAAAATTGCATAATTAGATCTGGACCACCCTATACAACCCCAATCCCAAAAAAGTTGGGATGCTGTGTAAAATGTAAATAAAAACAGAATACAATTGATTTGCAAATGTCATAAACCAATATTTTATTTATAATAGAACATAGAAAATATATAAAATGTTTAAACTAAGAAAATGTATTTTAAGAAAAGAATAAGGTCATTTTTAATTTGACGGCAGCAGCACATCTCAAAAAAGATGGGACAGAGCCATTTTTACCACTGTGTGGCATCCCCTCTTCTTTTAACAACAGTATATATACATCTGGGAACAGAGGAGACCAGTTGCTGGACTTTTGGGAGAGGAATGTTGTCCCATTCTTGTCTAATATAGGATTCTAGCTGCTCAACAGTCCTGAGTTCTTCTTTGTCGTATTTTTTGTTTCATGATGTGCCAAATGTTTTAAAATGGTGAAATGTCTGGATTGCAGGCAGGCTAGTTCAGCACCCAGACTCTTGTACTACGAAACCACGCTCTTGTAATAGATGCAGTATGTGGTTTAGCATGGTCTTGCTGAAATATGCCAGACCTTCCCTGAAAAAGACGTTGGCTGGGTGGGAGCATATGTTGCTCTAAAACCTGTACATACATTTCAGCATTGATGGTGCCTTTTCAGATGTGCAAACTGCCCATTCCATAGGCCCTAATGCACCTACATACCATTAAAGATGCAGGCTTTTAAAATAAGCACTGACAACAAGCTGGATGGTCCCTTTCCTCTTTAGTCCGAAGGATGCGGCGTCCATGTTTTCCAAAAAGAATGTCAAATTTCGATTCATCTAACCACAGAACAGTTTTCCACTTTACCTCAGTCCACTTTAAATAAGCTGAAGAAGATGGAGGTATTTATGAATCATGTTCACATATATCTTCTTCTTTGATGAGTGAGCTTTATCCTGCTTTTGTGGAAGGCACAACAAATTGGGTTCACAAACAATGATTTCTGGAAGTGTTCCTGAGCCCATGCAGTGATTTCCATAACAGCCTGAGGGCCTGAAGGTCACAGACATCCAATATTGATGTTCGTCTTACCCTGTGTGCAGAGATTTCTCCTGATTCTCTGAATCTTTTGATGATATTATGTACTGTAGATGATAAGATATTCAAAGTCTTCATAATTTTACATTAAGGAACATTATTCAGAAATTGTTCCACAATTTGTAGATGAAGTTTTTTCATATTGATGAACCTCTGCTTCTTTTTACTTCTGGTAGACTGCTTCTTTAAGATTCTCTTTTTATACCCTATCAGGTTGCCAATTAACCTAATTAGTTGCAAAATGTTCCTCCAGCTGTTTCCTCCAACTTTTCTGAGACATGTTGCTGCCATAAATTCAAAATGAGCTAATATTTTTCATGAAATAGTAAAATGTCTCACTTTCAACATTTGATGTGTTTTCTGTGTTCTACTGTGAATAAAATATAAGTCTGTGAGGTCTGCAAATCATTGCCTTCTGTTTTTATTTACATTTTACACAGTGTCCCAACTTTTTTTGGAATTGGTGTTGTAACAACTAATGTGGAGAATTTTACTAGATTGGAGGTATGTCAGCTTTAGGTGTATAATGATTGATATAATCATCAAGGACTATCTGTTTGATATGTCCACATCCTAAATTTATTCACTGACATTTTCTCTCCACTAACTGAAAAATAAATACTGTTTGAAATCAATACTAAAAATAAAACTTCCAACATTATCATATTTTTGTCACATGCATTATTAAACACCAAGGTAATTCAGGATGTTTTCATTTGCACAAACTCTTATCTAACAATATATGTTAGAAAATTCACTTTTTCAGGTTCTGTTGTGAGATTTATATTTGCACTAGTACAAAGGGAAGACATTAACTGGTTAACACAACCTGTGAAGAATATTATTTAATAGACATGTCAAAGTAATTGAAAAATTAAATGTCACAAAACTCATGCTTTATTTTCTCAAATCCTTCAATCCTTTTTTAGAATTTGTTCCAACATTGAGATGAATTTTATTAAATCAAACTTGTCAATTTAGGATTATTTTTTCACAGTTCCTATAAAACTGAATATATTTTGCTGTGTTTGTGCTACCATACGAAAGTGATCAGATTTTGCTATTACAGTAGAGTCTCGCTTATCCGATGTTCTGCCGATCCATTTATGCCGGATAAGCGAGACTCTACTGTAATAGCAAAATCTGATCACTTTCATAGGGTAGCACAAATGTTGGATAATGGCAGGTGTTAAGAAAAAGCCTATTAAACTTCAAACTATGTTATAATTTTACTCATTATGAACCTAATAATCACGTTTTACAACAAAACAACAGAATAAATTAACTGAAAAAATGAACTGACAGTTACAGAATTGTCTGGAGTTAAATACAGTTATGTACTGTACTTAAAAAGTTCAGTCCTGTGATGATTTAAAGACATTTTTGATCGTAGTCTGCTTTTCTGACGAGTGCCGTTTCTTCGCTGTCAAGTCTCGCCATCTTTGCAGCATCATTATATCGATTCCTGTAGCTTCTTCTTGTTGCTCAATTTAATTAATTGCAGTTTCTACAGCCTTAACTCCGTCACTCATATAGTCAACATCCGTACGAGCGTATACTGTTTACTAGAGCATTGTGACTGTGTGTGTGTGTGTTTGTGCTGTGACGTGCGAGTCCCCGTCTTGCACCTGAAAACTCGAAGCTGAGTCTCCGTACTTTTAGCAACACCAGCTTTATTCAGCTTGAAACAGCAACAGTGCGGTTATTTATTTTAGCGGGATCTGCCATTCTCCTATACACAGACACAGCAGTCAGGCAGGGTCGGGGGATAAGTAACACTGTACCCTGCGCATTTATAATGTTCCTTGTTCCTTGTATCACCCATCGATGGCAGGCGCTTATAGCATGTCCGCGATCTTTTCGGATTGGCCTTTATGGCGAACTGCTACAGCGCTGGGAGACTGCGATTGCTTTGGGACGCTCTTCCACGTGTCGTCCAGTTGGGTGGAATCCCACAAGACTTTAGAAACTCACTTACACCAGCCATGATTCTTTTCAAAGGTAAAGTGCAGGTTAATTTGTTTTATTTTTTTTTACTTTATATTATGTATTAATCATTTTTATATGAATAGTTTTGGGTTGTGGAACGAATCATCTGAGTTTCCATTATTTCTTATGGGGAAATTCGCATTGATATACTGTACGAGTGCTTTGGACTGCATGCACATTTCCAGAATGATTTATGCTCGCAAACCGAGGTTCCACTGTAAGTAGCTGCGGTAGAGTCAGGAGCAACAAAAAATAGGCTACGCTGACGCTCGCAACTTGCAGTTCTTGTTGCCGATTGATGCATTTTTTTTTTTTTTGCGGTGGGACGTCGGATAATACGGAATGTTGGATAAGCGAAGGTAGGATAAGAGAGACTCTACTGTACTTATGACTATGGGTTAACACAGAGTTAGACATTAAATTGGACTGCGCATACCTGAGGAGACTGCTTGCACCTGGAAAAGATACTGCACTTGCTTCTGTACCATTCCAATGAGTTGATATATTAGCTTTACTTTCATTTTATTTGTTATACTAATTAACATTACAGAACTATATGAATTAAGTTTCTGCTAACTAATTTTCAGGAATTAAGTATGCCCTTTCAGAAGCCTTGCTAATTGTGTGTCACGGAGATTATGCCCTTCTGTTAACACACTGCATATCATATGACTAGAGAGGTTTGTGTCAAAATATTTCAAGCTGAGACAGACAAATGCCTGGCTAATGTGGAAGTTAGAAAACACTAACTAGATACAGTTTATTTTGGAATGATGTGAAGCTGGATGAATGCAAAATTGGTGCCCCATCCAGGTTTGATCCTGTCTTGAACTGGATAGGTGGACAGGCAGCTGTAGCACAATTGGATGTTCCATCCATCCATTATCCAACCCGCTGAATCCGAACACAGGGTCACGGGGGTCTGCTGGAGCCAATCCCAGCCAACACAGGGCACAAGGCAGGAACCAATCCCGGGCAGGGTGCCAACCCACCGTGATTTTCTTGCTTTCTTAAATAAAATTGTATGGATTAAAAAAATGTGTGGTGATCATAATCCCACACTGAAACTGAAGCCCTAAGATTATCTTTGCAGGCACAGGTAGCTACTGTTTGGACAGGCTTAGAGTCAGGGCTTGCCAAGGAACATCACATGCTGTTTGGCTCTTCTGGTCACTATTAATAAAACAAAACAGGACAACTTCATTTTTGTGCCAGCGAATTCTTGTTATTTGACTTTGTTGAGGAACATGATCTCCCAGATGGCACCTAGGATGGCAGCCACAGTAGTCTGGTACGCCATCTTTGTCTGTCTTTTTGTGTTAAATTCATTGTTACCATGGAAGAGCTTCTTGAATATCGATTGCAGTGTGCTACCTGATGTGACAAAAATTTTATAACAACATCCACAAATCATACAACTTTGTTGATCACAGGTGCTCATACAGGTAGTACAAAGGCAGAGGACCAGAGGCAAAAGAGCTGGAAGTCAGGACTACAGCAACCACTGCCTGGAATACATTTATCTAACATTTGTTTGCAGGCAAACAAAGTCAACAAACTGCAGCTGTTAATAAATACTAAAATTGACTTTTCTTTTTTTATCTGCTCTGTGCTTTACTGAAACCTAGCTGAATGACTCTATTCTAGACTTTGCATTGGACTTACCTGACTTCATACCGCTGTACCAATCGGACCACTTTACAGAAGTTTGCAACAAAACAAGAGGAGTGTGTTTCTACATCATTCAAGGCTGGTGTAACAATGTGACAGTTCTTTTTAAATCATGCTTTCCCGACCTAGAACTGCTTATTATAAACTATAACAGGCAACAGAGAAGCTTCAGGACTGCTTTGCCTGTACAGACCAGAGTGCCTTCAGAACTGCCACCTTCAACAAACACAAATACACTAATGCTGTAACTTCATATATTAGTTTTTGTGAAGATGTTTGCATTCCAACAAAACAATTGTGAAGTTTACCATTGATAAGTCTTGGTTCACCACAGAGCTCAGAACAAAAAGTTAGCTTTCAGAGCTGACAATCATGAGGAATACTGAAAAGCTACAGTAAGTATATCTTGGAGAAAGGGATTGAAGATGCAAAAAGGAAATAATCAATGCTGCAAGCTGCAAGAACAATTGTTTGCAAAAAGCAACTCATCCGTCTGGAGAGGCCTTAAACAGGTCATTAACTAGAAGAAACAAACATCAAACAGTTCTGCTGTTCCCAGTCTGGCTAATCAGTATCCAGTCTGGCTAAACAGTTCAATCAGTTTTACAGTTGATTTGAAAGACAATGAGACATAAATCTGCCTGATGGTCTCACGGTTTGCACTGTGCACTCCACTTCTTCTCAGCTTACACCGCCTGTTTCTGCCTGCTTCAAGACCTCCACCATCATTCCAGTAGTAAAAAAATCAAAGGTCACAGACCTAAAAGACTACAGACCAGAAGCTTTAACCACTGTGGTAATGAAGACCTTTGAATGCCTTGTTCCGAATTACCTCAAGAATACTACAAAAGATTTCCTGGACCCATGTCAGTTTGCATACAGAGCCACCAGGTCTGTGGATGACACAGTGAATTTAGATCTGATCTTTATTTACCAACACCTTGGTAAGCCAGGGGCATATGTGAGGATCTTGTTTGTGGACTTTAGCTCTGCTTTGAATTCAATCATCCCAGAGCTACTAGATAACAACAACAACAACAACAACATTTATTTATATAGCACATATTCATACAAACAGTAGCTCAAAGTGCTTTACATAATAAAGAATAGAAAAATAAAAAAACACAATATGAAAACAAAATAAATCAGCATTAATTAACATCGAATAAGAGTAAGGTCCAATGGCCAGGAGGGACAGAAAAAACAAAATAAAAACTCCAGACGGCTGGAGAAAAAAAAATAAAATCTGTAGGGATTCCAGACCATGAGACTGCCCAGTCCCCTCTGGGCAAATAAGATAAGAAACTCACCCAGTTCAACCTGCCCAATTTAATCTGCAATTGGATCACAGACTTTCTTACAGATAGGAAACAGTATGTGTGGTTGGGTGCACATGTCTTACCCATTAACCTTTAGTACTGCTGCACTGCAGGGATGTGTCCTTGACCCCACTACTCTTTTCACTTGATTTAAATGATTGTACCTTTGGCGATTCATATGTCAAACTTCTTAAATTTGCAAATGACATCAAATTGATTGGTCTTATTTCAAAAAATGATGAGTCCATATACAGACAAGAGGTGGAAAATCTAACATTATAGTACAGCAATAATAATTTGGACCTTATTTAACATAAAAAACTCACAAGATGATCATAGATTTCAGGAAACCGACACCTGTTTAATTATCACTTGCCATAAATGCTCAGGTGTTGGGATGACTGAATCATTTAGGTTTCTGGGCACTGTGCTGTCACAGAACCTTAATTGGGACAATAACATCACGTACATTATTAAGAAAGCCCAACAAAGAATGTTCTTTTTGTGTCAGCTAAGGAAATTCAATCTCCCTCTAGCAATATTGGTTCAATACTACACATCCATCATTAAGTCTATTCTGACCTCATCTATAACTATCTGGTTTGGTTCTGCCTCTGTTCAGACTAATGCCAATCAGCAACACATCATCAAAGCCTGTGAAAGGATCAAAGGCTGTAACTTACAACACACTGAAGTCCTATTTCAGTCCAGGGTAAGAAAGAGGGCCACAAAAATCATTGCTGATCCGACTAACCCAGGGCATCACCTGTTCCAAAGACTTCCACCAGCAAACATCTTCGTACAGTGAAAAGTTAAAACAACCCGTCGCTTAAGTTTTTTACCACGTGCAGTTATTCCGACTAATCAAATCTAAGCATCTACTCATTATCTTTGTATACCTGCACACTGGACTGCCTGGACATTTTAATCCTTTTCATTTTCCCCTTGGGATTAATAAAGTATCTATCTATCTATCTACTACCTCTTTATGTTTTTATATTGCAGTTGTATGCTGCATAATATTCTATCATTTTACATTTTATCTCTTTATATTTATATTTTGCATTCTGTCCTGTCCTTCTATGTTGCACCAATACTATCAAGACAAATTCCTAATATACATTAGTGTACCCCTGTGGTGGGCTGGCACCCTGCCCAGGGTTTGTTTCCTGCCTTGTGCCCTGTGTTGGCTGGGATTGGCTCCATCAGACCCCCATGACCCTGTAGTTAGGATATAGCAGGTTGAATAATGGATGGATAGATGGACATTAGTGTACCTGGCCAATAAAATGAATTCTGATTCTGTTTAAAAATTAGGTCTGCAAGCTGTTATGCTAATGACCATATCCAAAAAGCCAAGCAGTATTTGGACAGGGAGGGGCCATGGTGACCTCTGGATGCTTGTACTGCTACTACAGAACAAACAATGACTGAAATAACGTTTTCAGTCTTATAAAAAGTTTAGTGAGTTTTATCAGGGGCAGAATTGCTGGTTTTTGTAATGCCTTTTGGATCCTGGAACATGTCAGCTATACAGATCAGAGAACAGGATGATACTAGTGTGGTTGTAGGAGGACAGTCTCGTTGTGTATGTGATAGGCCAGGTGTGAGTAGAATCAGAGGACTGGTGGAGAGAACTTAGACTGACTACTCACAGTCTGATGTACGCAAAGAAGCATGCCTCTTGTAGCTTAGGGCTGTTGTCTCTACAAGCTGAAGGGAGTTCTCTTTTTTTCAATAAGATGCAAAATGTTCTAAGTACCAAAAGGTCCCTCTTTTGAGATAGAAAGGGAGATGTAAGACATGATGCCGCAGACTGAAACAGTGTAAAATGCCATGTTAGCATTTACTGATATCAACAGAGATATGGAAACTCACATGCACTGCCACTGAATAGATTACTTCAAGAGCCAACAACCTGTAGCTGATGCAGGACTTCACTGTACATCATGACAACAGCCACTTACCACAAGTGACCTCCAAATGCATATGAACTGATGTTAAGCTGTATGAAATATGCTACTGACTGACATCAGGTCATCTTCATGATCAAGTCCTATACCTAGAGAATTGACAACTAGATTTACAAAAAAAGTGTACACAGATACAATATAATCCAGACAGCATTGTTGCATGGCAAACTCTTAGAGCAGTGTGTGTCATGCTGTAGGTAATCATCAGCTATGAAGGTCAGTCACTTCTACTGCTCATCCAGGACAATTTGACCTTTTCACAGTACATTAAGGTGATGCCATCAAAAAACCCTTGTGTAGCTTGATACTATTTTCCAATAAGGCAATACCCATCCTAAGATGACTGTCATATCCATGTAATGCTTAGGCAGCACCCCTTTACGTCTCTAATAATCTCTCAGTTAGCAAAGAAAGAGAGTACTACCGGTTGAGAGTACGCTGTGTGCGTTTGGCTGCCACTTCTCACCGGTGTCCTTGTATTTGTTTTGTCTTGTCCCGTCGGACTTTTACACCTTTACCTTCTGATTTGACTGCTCTTTTCGAATTTTACTTACGAATGCCACTGGCGATTGCCTAGATCACACTTGCTTCAGTCCTGCTTCCTTCTCTCCTGTTACTGCCTTTGCAGTAAGTATGAATCTACTCTTGCGTCGTTTTCAGTCGCCAGTCTAAACTGCGAATGTATAGCCTGCCCGCTGTGCTTTTCCTTTTCTCGCTGGTTATGCAGTGAGATTTGGGTTGGCTAACATGTGTAGCTGGAGTTAGCATGGTGTTGTGTGGCATTCTGTTCGCACTTGGCAGTGTCCACCGGTGTCTGGATATTCTTAGCCTGTTCTGTCTCTGGTTTGTGCTGTGTGTTGTCACTTCTACTTTTTTGGCAATGCAGCTCATATATTCTCCATATGAACTTAAAAATCTTGACTGTCATCTATGATTGGTCTCCCTGACTTATAGTTTTTGTCAGCTGCTTGGAATTACTTGGTGTCCTCGCAATATTCACTGGTCTATAAGAGGCCCCTCGTGGATCTATGGCTCAGACGCATCGATTCCAACTATATTGACATCTCAACGTGTCCACTGGTGTAACGCTAGGGCTGTCCAAGGAATAAACATGGGCCATCTTTGTCCTCTTCAGGAGGTGTCTGCGCCCTACTCTCCCGGCTGTTTCAACTTTAGGCTCGCCCTTTTGAACACTCGCTCCATCACTAACAAGACCTTGCTGATTAATGTCCTCATCTCCCAGAAGTAAGTGGTCATGTTTCTTTTTACAGATACTTGGCAACAACCTGGTGACTATTTACATTTAAGCTTGCTCTCTCCCCCAGGCTATAGCCACATATCTAAACCCAGGTTAACAGGAAAAGGGGGTGGCTTGGCTGTGGTTTATAGATCTACCTTGACAATAAAGGAACTCTCCTCTTTTGAAGTCACATATTTTGAATATATTACTGTTAAACTGGTTTCCTCCCCTCCTGTGCTGCTGTTCTTAGTTTATCGTCCTCCCAAATCTGTGGTGAACTTTCTGCCTGAATTTAATGAGCTTCTCATTGTAATCTCACCTCTTTGCCCTGCTGTAATTTTATTTGGTGATTTTAATATTCATGTTGACATCAACTGTTCTCTTATAGCTGAATTAATCTCAGCTTTGGAATGTTTTTACATGACACAGCATGTGGATTTACCCACTCATACTCAGGGTCATACTCTTGATTTGCTTTCTCTATCTCAGGTTCACTCTCTGGTATTTCTGATCATAAGCTTATTGAATGTAACTTTAGCATTATTACCACTACATCTGTCAAGAAAAAGTCTGTCTCCTATTGCGACATTAGGTCTGTTAATTCTGATTTGTTTGCTGCTTCCCTTCTGTCTTTATCTCCTTTAGAACTGCTCTTCCCTTTATAACAGCTGTGTTTCCCAACTGTTAGATAACTTTGTTCCCTTAAGGACAAGGCAGGTTCCAGCCTCCCACTCCTGTCCCTGGTACACTGATGAGCTCAGAGCTACGGAAGCGGCATTATAAGAAAACGGGTCTCATAGTTTATTCACAGCTTTACACTGAGCATATACTTAAATATAGGGATGTCCTTAACACTGCTCGCTCCAACTATTATTCCTCTCTCATAAATGGTGCTAAGTAGGCCTAGAACTCTTTTTAGGACTGTTAATAAACTCCTCCAACCCCCTCCTCTACCTTGCCCCAATACAGCTGAACAGTGTCAGGCTTTCTTACATTTCTTTAATACCAAAATTGATCAAATCTATCACTGTTTCCACTCCACACCTCAATCACTCACTCATTCTGATCTGCGATCTCCATCAACAAGACTCACTTGTTTCTCGCCTATTGACTCTCTTGCCATCTCTGAACTTATTAATAAGTCTAATTCCTCCTCCTCCTGTCTGCTTGATCCTGCCCCCACTTCTCTGCTTAAGACATGCACATCCATAATTAGTATTCCTGTTGCCTCGTTGGTAAATGCATGTTTCATTTCAGGTTCTGTCCCTACTGCCCTCAAAACTGCTGCAGTTACCCCAATCCTTAAAAAACCTGACCTGAATCCTTCCTTTCTCTCCAGTTACAGGCCTATCTCTAATCTCCCTTTTTTGACAAAGGTAATAGAACACGTGGTTGCTACACAACTCCATGCTTTTCTTCTAGACAATACACTCTATGAGCCTTTTCAGTCTGGCTTTCGTACACAGCACAGCACTGAGACAGCTCTTCTCCGTGTAGTTAATGATCTTCTCTGGTCTGCAGACTATGGTTCACTTAAAATTCTCCTCCTTCTTGACTTACGTGCAGCATTTGACTGTTAATCATGAAATCCTCCTTTCACATCTCTCTGCTGTAGGCATCTCTGGCTTACCCCTTCAATGGCTCACTTCATATCTCTCTAATAGGCAACAGTTTGTCACACTCGGCCGATATAAAACCTCCACCTCACCTGTGTCGCATGGTGTCCCTCAGGTTTCAGTCCTTGGGCCATTACTTTTTCTACTTTATATCCTTCCTTTGGGTCTGATTATTTGCAGACATTGCCTTAACATCCAATGTTATACAAACAATATACAGTTATATCTTAGTATAGACTCCCCTACAGCTTCACCTCCCAGCACACTCACTGACTGCATCACTGATCTTAAGCTATGGATAGAAAATAACTTTCTCAAACTTAATGCCAATAAAACTTAAGTGTTACTAGTAGGTCCAAAATCCCAACTTTCTCAGGCATCCAATTTCTCTGTTTCTGTTGGTGGTACACTTGTCAAACCTGCTCCTGTTGTGAGAAATCTTGGTGTTTTGTTTGATTCATCACTTAACTTTGAGCCACACATTAGGTCTCTTTCCAAAATTTCATTCTATCATCTCCGTAACATTGCCCGCCTCCGTCCATTTCTGCCCTTTAATGATGCTCAAACTCTGGTTCATTGTTTCATAATGTCTCGTATTGATTACTGTAATTCCCTCTTCATCGGCCTCCCTGCAAAATCTATACAGAAGCTACAGTATATTCAGAACACCACAGCCAGAGTCCTCACCCCCTGTTCTCTCCCAGCTTTACTGGTTACCCGTTCCATCAAAGATTAAATTCAAGATTCTGCTTCTCTCCTTCAAAGCCCTACATAACCTTGCCCCCCTCTACCTCACTCAGCTACTGGCTCCTTACACTCCTTGTCACTCTCTCAGATCCTCGAGCAGTAATCTCCTTACTGTCCCACGCACCAGACTCTCCACCCTGAGAGGCAGGTCCTTCAGTGCTATAGCCCCTCAACTCTGGAACTCTCTTCCTCAGTCTTTCCGAGATTGCTCCTATTTCTGCACTTTTAAATCTCAACTGAAAACTTTCCTCTTCTTTGAACTTGTGTCATCTGTGCAATTTTTTTTTTTTTTTTTTTTACTCTATATGTAAAGCGACCTTGGGTTTGTGAAAGGCCATCCATCCATTATCCAACCCACTATATCCTAACTACAGGGTCACGGGGGTCTGCTGGAGCCAATCCCAGCCAACACTGGGCACAAGGCAGGAAACAAACCCTGGGCAGGGCACCAACCCACCGCTGGGCGCACACACGCCCACACACCAGGCACACACTAGGAACAATTTAGAATTGCCAATGCACCTAACCTGCACGTCTTTGGACTGTGGGAGGAAACCAAAGCAGACACGGGGAGAACATGCAAACTCCACGCAGGGAAGGCCCGGGAAGCGAACCCAGGTCTCCTTACTGCGAGGCAGCAGCGCTACCCACTGCGCCACTGTGCAGAAATGGCACAGGGATGTCATTCAGAGTTTGTATGACTCTATGCTGCTATAAACTTCTGTGTTTATTGCTGAGTAAGGCAGCTTTACCTAATCCAAACAATCCTTGGTTTTGGCCCTATGACAAACAGATAAAGAATTACGTTTATTACCCGGTTTTTACACAAACTGTATAATTCTGTGTTACTATTTCTTTTTTTGTCATAGACTTTATGGCACTTGTGTTTTAATTAAAATAGTTAAACAATTAAGCAGGAATATAAGGAAATATGAAAACTCGCTTTCCTAAACCTTTCCAGATTACCTGCTGAACTATAGTCTTTGAGGTCCCTATTCTACTTCTGAACCTGCTACTAACCACCACAATCATAGGCCAACTGTTGACCAAAAGCTTTGATATTCCCAGACCGTAATATGAACAATTTCCTGTATCACCTGGCATATTTAGAAACTAAAATCTCATGCATCCAGTTTTATCCAAACCCACTGATGACAATCAAAGACAAAAACATTAGTTGGCTAAATGATAAAATATATATGTCAGTCCTTAAAATAAATTCAGACTCTGATCTGTACCTGAAACCACACTATAACACAGAGCTGAGACGCTTGTACAAGATGGCACTAATACACTTCAACCTTCATTTGAGTCACGTGCTGTTCATTAGATTACCAACAATATCACTGACACACTACTTAGCCATCAGCAAAGCCACCTTCTAATTCACAGCTATATTGTCCAATGTAACACTTAATAAACAGCACCTTTCAAAAACATGGAAGCCTCCAAATGACCCACAGCTGAATTGTTTTGATGAAATGCCAGAGCAGATGCCCACTTGTCACCTATGAACACATCACCCAGATTTTGACTGCTTTGTCACACTCTAGTGTAAATGACAATCATAAGGTGCCATTAACATTTCAACCTGATAAAACTGGGGACTTGTAGATGCATTTAAAACAAACATTTTAAAAAATCTACTTATAAAATGTAAAAAAGGTGTGTAAGTATACTCTAAAACTATTTGCACCAGTATATATTAAAAAACTAAGTTGAAAAACAAAGGTGCATTAAAGGCTACAAAAAGCAATGTTCTTTTCCCTGCTCAGTTGATAATCTTCACCCTAAAGAAAAACTCCCTCCCAATGCCTCCATTAGAATTCACACATGTACAAATACTGATCCATGACTAAGACACCAGCTCTACTTCAACATTTCCCCTTCCAAATCAAAACGTGACTCATTTGCTGATCCTTAACATGCTACCATGTCATGTGTACAGCAAGATAACGGTTCGACACAAAGCTAGGTGACCTTTTCAAATGTCAGTTAATGACTTTCGGCTTAGCTGTTCCATAACTTTGTCAGTTCAGCACTTGAATGTAAATAATCAATTAACTTCAGTTAACCAATTAAGCTGTAGCAGGCCACCATGTCTCCTCCTGACAACAGCTAAGCCACTTGCTACACCTGGTGCTTGTCACTTTTATGCTAACACTAAGTAACTCTTTGATAAAACAGCATGCAAGAAGGGACCCAACAATTAAAAGAATTGTTAAAACAAACTTTATTATAAAAGGTACAGCAATTCCCTTTTAGTCATCCCAGCACTTCTCCCATTCCTGGAAACATTTTCTCCACTCATCTATTGCTACCATGTCTAAAGTCTTATGCTGTTTTCCTATATTTCTTCCACAGTCACAAATCTTCATCCCTTTAGTCTGAACTTTAATTTGAGGTACACAAAGAAGTCACGTGGAGCAACACCTGCAGAATACAGGTAGTCTGAAGCAACAACTACAGTACATTGTTTTTGGTCAAACACTCTTTGACAAACAACACTGTGTGTGCAGAACTGTGTTAAACTCAGTTTTGAGTGTGTCACATCCCCAGATGTTTTTTCGGTTGCTGATTAACAGTCTGTCAAGAAGTAACAAACTCTATATGCACAAGTAGGTTGAAAAACATAATGATCACTGAAATGGAGATTTGAAGAAAAAAGAAAAACAAAATTCCCCAAAGTCACATTCAGAAGTGTAGAATAAAGTCTAGAAATACACTCTTGATCAGCACAGCGCCACTCAACAAACTGGTTAACCAGACTGTAGGCATATGATACCTAATAACATATTTGATAACTAAACCCTAGTTCTGTGCTATTGACTGATTCCAAGAATTTCTGGGTCCCCCCTTGTACATTAGGTCAAGTCTATATCTATTATTTATTTATTTATTTATTTATTATATTACATATCTATTGACCATATTTATGTATCTAGATTGCAAAAACCATAAATTGCATCAATATTCATATTGCTTACAACACGTCAATATTGCTGCTACTTCTTTGTCGTCTTTGCACAATGTCTTGTCCTTGCTTTAATTTTAAATTTTACTTTTAATTCTATTTTTAATTTATTATTTGCACTTCATGTTGTTACACTCTGGACCCTGAGCTTTGCAATTTCGTCTATCTGTATACTTGTATATGGCCGAGATGACAATAAAGTTTGCTTTGGCTTTGGTCAAGCCTGTCTTTCTCTCCACAGCACTTAGGCCAAGGTTAAGGAAACCTACTCAGGTTTTTAGCGTAAGCAACTTCTTAAATCAATTCATCCATCCAGCCACCTATTTTCAAACCCCATTAATACAAAGCAGGGTCATTGGTGCTTGAGTCTATCATAAAAAAGTATGCGGGCACCAGTGATTTCTTAAATTAAAATTCCATCCCTCGTTTCCTTTTTTATTTGTTTTGCTTTGCTAATAAATCAAGGAAATGTGAATTGCACTAGGCAATTCTAGAGAAGAAAATTGTACTGAGTTTGTTTTCCTTAGTTGTTAGGATTTCTCTAATATGTCATGAATACAACTGTAGACAACAGACACCATGTCTGGAAGAAGAACAGTTCATTCGTTGTTACCATACTCAAACTTTTGGATGATGCTGCGACCCGTTAACATCTACGTAAATAGGAATGGGGAGAGAAAGTCTGGGACTCCCAGCAAGTAACACCAGAGGTATATCTGTTTGCTGTGTATAATTAGCAGAAGTGTTCGATAAAAAGGTTTCTTTGGTGAGTTTGTTCATATCTCACATAGTGCTGTGAACATATGAGCGTCTTCGAATCCCGTGCTGGACGCAGGCCCACTAGACTTGGAAGCTTTCAACATGTCTGCTTGTTTTTTCCTCTCACACTTAAAATTATGGCTGGTTGTTTTAATCAGCGACTCCAAATTGTCCTGCGTTGTTGTGTTTCCTACGATAGACTGGTTGTTTACTAAATAGTGCTACCATTACAGACTCCGGTTGTCCGTGACCCTGAATTTCATTAAGCGAAATTGTGAAAAATGATGACAGATCAGCTATTAAACCTAATGACATACTCACTTCGATATAATACTACGCAAAATCAAAAATACTGTTACCTGAAAATGAAAAAAAACTGCCAATAGAGGACAGCCGACTATAATGGAAAGCCACAGACCACGAACGAATCACCTATCAGAAAAATAAACGAAACTCGTAGCACGCCCGCAGTGTCCGACTACCACCTACCACACGCTGTCCCCGACGTCTCCTTCGAGTTACGTCAGAGAAAATTTAAGAACAAATAGCTCAGCAGAATCCATTTATTTGTTTTAGTGAATTAAAAAGCAACTCCCCTTTACTCTGTAATACTGATTAGTGAAGACTGTGGAAGTGAAAATCCACTACGCTAACTGCCAGTAAGTTTCAGGATAGCGTCAGGACAAAGTCCAATTAGTTTTATACAAATATTTCACAAGCCATGGTTATATAAAAAGTTTGTTGTACATGAAAAAAATACTTACGTATTGGGAGCCTTTGAGTTGCTGACACCCATGCTCGAACATATCGTTTAAGTGAAAATGCACCCTTATTTCCTTATCTTCACGCATTTACGCACAGGACTTGCCCAGTTCAAAAAAGGAAAAAAAAACAGGTCTGTCTAGGATTCCGCTTTCAAACCCCTAGCGTTTATTTTTCAGTGTCACGCCGCCGCCAACCGGTTAAACAAATGCTGAATTCTGGGTAGGTCATTATTGTATCGGTAATTCGGCACTCCTGAGCCTTTGCGTCGCCAGCGCCTGTAGCTGTACACACAGAAGAGTAACTGTGTACATTAAACTCTCAGTTAACCGTCACCCACGGGGATTGGTAGATGCCAGGATAAGTGTAGTTTCTGGTTGCTTGTGAGTTACTATTACAAATAGGCCTAATACTGTAGTCCATAGTAATTAAAAGCAAATTAACTCTTTGAGGGCTGAATATTTTTTCCGGCAGTCGATAGGAATGCGCAGCTGATCATCTATAGACCCCCGGAGCTGTCTTCATACAGTTGCCAGCCACCGGAACAAAAGGTGGATCTGGCAAGAGAATACGCAAAGCAAAATACTCCGTAGACAACGTTTTGTTTATTATTGCTGATTCAGACTCTGACTTATCGCGCATCGATTCTGACACAAATGATCTGGGGATCGAAAAAGAAAGTGATGTACCAGCATCAGCTAATCGGTCCCCGGCTGTTCGTAGGGCTGAATGCGTTCGTGGTGCGGCCGGTATCTGTGCAAGATTGTGCGCGACAGTTATCCAGGAGCAACGTAACTTTAATATTCATTGACATTCGTTTCTTTTTAAAATTTTCTTTGACACTGGGAACAAACGAATGGTGGGAACCACTTCGTAAAAATGTCAACAACCATCCAACTGTTCCTCATCCACAGGGATGTTAGTTATGCTTTTAGGGTACCTTGAATTGGGAAATTCGCCGATCACATATAACTTTTACCTTATTGGTTCCTAATGCGTATGCACATACGAGCAGTAATACGGTTTTTATTTAGCTTAAACTCGTGAGTTACCTTTTCATTACAACCAGACAAACTGGGTAAACACATCCACGTTAACCCAGTCTCGTCTGTATTATAAATCTGCTTTGCAGCCAAGCAATTTTCTTCAATCAATTCACTAAACACATTAACAAATGAAGCTGCAGCTTCAAAATTCGACAATTTCTGCTAACCTGATAAGTCTAAAATACCATTGCCATGGCGAATCTTAAATCGATTAAGCCAGACACATGAAAATGAACACCAATTTTCAAATTTTAAATAAAAAATTCCAACCGACCGTAGAAGAGGTTAGATCGAATATTTACACGCGAGAGAGATAGACAAGTATTTAGTGCGCGAGTTCTGGTGCGCAAGGCGTGGTCTGGAGCTCATGCACGGCGCACCAAGCTTAAACTTACAATTTCACTTTTTTTTTCAAGGATTATGTCTTCGATTTTTTTATGGTACCTTGAGGGTCTCCTAAATCAGTTTTAGGGATTTCTTTGGTTATCAAACCTGCCGCCTCATATTCCAAGCAAGCTACGTTCCGACGTATGAGTGATGGGCTGAAGCGCCTTTCTCTCACAATCGGACATTCTCCAGTTTAAACTGACAGAAGACTCATCTTGGCATGAGTAAATGTGGTTTGCGGTAGACTGGAGTCCCGTCTAGGGATGGATTCTGTGCTGCGTCCGCTGATGCAAGAGTTAGAAGTGAATGAATGTGTTTCTCTGAAAATAATACTAATAATAATAAAGTAAAATAACTACGCCTACGTCCATCCATCATTGTCGTTTCTTCTCGACGGCCACAACTCTTTCATACATAATTTGTTACAGTGCTGAAAGCATTACTTAAGAGTGAGCATGAAGCTTGAAAAAACTTTAATTTTAATAATTCTGAATACCATTTAATACAAGCAAATATGCAAAATAATGAAAAATTTGCGTTCACAACTCTGTCTACAAAATTAACGCTTACAAATCTGTGTAAATCAGCAGTACTTTGCTTTACTTAAGATTTTCTGGCAAGGTGGGAGGTTGTTCTGTTTTCCTTTCACTATATAAAACCCTGGAGTGCCCCCACACAACAAGCACAATTTTATGCTATTTCAAAATACTTGTCTTTAAACAAACTGGGGATGATGATATAAGACATCAAACTTCAATTTCATAATCAATAAATGCAATATAAGACAGAATCACCGTACATGAGAAGACTGAACATTCTTCTTATGTCTTATGTGGGTTTTCTCGTTGTTTTTGATCCCTGCCTGATTAATTGCTGTGACGGTGCGGTTTTTAGTGAGTGTTGTTATGTTACAAACATAAAAGGGTCCAAGAACAGCTGTGACCTTGTCAGACTATTTATGTCTGATGCTGGGCTAGACGGTGCCCTCAAGGGATCCTACATTAGAATATGTCTTCTGGTTAAATGTGCACACATATGTTCTACTTGTTCAGTTACCAAAAAAAGTGGAATTAAGAGTGTCATTCCTGGGCATCAATGGTGTTAATGGCCCCCAAAGGAAAATTCTAGTACACTGTCACACACGTTCACATGGAAGGCAGCTAAAGGGCTCAAAAGAAGATGGTTCCATGCCAATCCAGGGGATGGCAGAATGCACTAATCCATTATCTTTTGTCCCTGCAGGCCAAACATGGGAAGTTCCGCCTGGACTCAATGACGTCACCTCGGTTCCCAGCCCAATGACATCACTTCCGTGACCTAACTTGATGATACCACTTCTGGTTCATGTCCAGATAACATCATTTACCGTCTAAATTTAAAAAACGCCATATTCTTTCTGCCAGTCGGCTCTGTTTTGGACTTGTATCTGTAACAACCGTTCATTTACCTCTTTGCCTAGTTTTCAGCCATACTATAAGTATATGGGGAGGCTGCCCTAAACTTTTTCCTGTGTCAACACATACTGTAAATATTACATATATGAAATACTCTATATTCAGACAATACACTAACTCATCTTCACACTAGACCCAGTCAAGCAATTATGCCAAAATTCTAACATCACACACATTCTGTAGAAGAGGAGCACCATGTGAGGTTCAGAGGTTAGCAATATGGCAAGCCAAATGAGCATTTAGAGATATCTCAAAAATGCATTCCAATATATGTTTAAACAAACTACAGGTGTCTTGAAAAATACACATATCACAAGATATCTAAAGTGCATTTTAATATATCTGAAATAGTGTTCATTATATCTTGAAATCATCTGTTTAGTTTAAGATATCTCAGATACATTTCAAGATTTCTCTAAAGTGTTTGTTGACATTTTCAGATATCTGAAACACATTTCAAGGTATCTCAAAATGATTGCCTATAAAACTGCCTGTGTTTTCAATGGGACTTTCTGTTTATTTTAAGATATCGTGAAATTAAGTTGAGTTACCTTCAAATAAGTAGGAAGTTATTTTTAGATATCTTGAAATGTATTTGAAACAGCTTAAAATGCATCTCAGGTTTATCCAAAGAGGTCTGGATATTATTTTAATACAATTCAGGATATCTCAGATATACTTCTGTGTATCTCTAAAACACATCCTGTTCATTTTCAGATTTATGAAATGCAAAATTCTGTTGATATTAAATCTGCTTTATTGCTTCTTTTGTTAATTTAGAGTTACTATTTGTTATATTTTTATGCTACATGTGTCAGTTTTGTTTATCATTTGTTATTTGTATTTCATATCTTTAAAAACACTACTTCTATCATTCCATGTGCTTTGTGGGTGGAGCTGCAGGAAGCAGGGGTATTCTGTATGTCATTGCCACTGATTCTTCAGTCAGAAGTCAGACTCAACAGTGGTTCACTGAGTATTGTAAGGAATGTTTTGATTTTCTTTCTCATTTAAATTAACTGTTTTTTGTTAGTATATTGCTTCTGTCAATGGATTCTGTTCATCATTTATGCATTGGGACTTGTTCATCACAATTGCCTTTTTAGACCAAGCTTTTTGCTCTTTTGAGAATATTGTTGCAGTTGCCTAATTGTACTAATAAACTCTTAATTCATAAAGATTACAAATTAGATTGTCTATACAAGCCAGAGTTTTTATGGTTCATCTCCCTTGTGAGATTTGTTTTCTAAAGTTTAAGACTTTAAGCTATCTGATTCGTAATGGCAGTGTTAAATAACACATTGTTAGGCTTGTGTAAGCTGAAGCAGAACAGCAGAGTTCCTGACCTGCTTTACAGGTCATTTTGGAGGCCTCATAACACTTTTCGCTATGTCTGAGACCCCTTCCTACAACATTGTCAAGATATTACCCTCATTTCAAGATATCTCAAATGTATTTTAAGATATTGTAAAATACAAAAGAATGACATTGAAAGAATACAAAATTTTATAGGAAATGATTTCAGCATATCTCAAATGCATTTCAAGATATCTTAAAAGAGACTGGAAGTCCCACTGAAAGAATATGAAATTTTACAGGAAGTGATTTTGAGCTATGTCAAAATGTAGTTCAGATATCTTGAAATGTACACACAGTTATTTTGAGATATTTCAAAAAATATCTGAGATATTTTGAAATGCATTTTAGATATCTCAGAATATATTGCAGATATCTTAACATGTTAAGTAGGATATTTTAGGATATTTTGAAATAAGTTTCTGATATCTTAAAAAGTGAATTTCCTTTTAAGATATGTGAAATTCATTTTGAAATATCTGTAAATGTGAATTATGCTTGCCGTACAGCAGAGCTACTTCACTGATCAAATGTCCTGGGCCTGAAAGCTGTGTGGATGATATCTTGTGTATGTCAAGTTGTTGTGTCAAACAAAAGGCTTTAGGTTAAAACTGATTACTACCTGGACTGCATACTGTTTCCCAAGGATCATAAAGATGGCCCAGGGAAGCAATCCCCTTCCATTTATCCATTGTAATGTTATCCCAACTAGGAAAGGGACCACCCACCATTCCAGCCAGGATGCCCAATCTATGGGAACCATTCTATGCAGTACAAATATATGTATATTGTATATTTTGTATACATTTTTCCTGAAGGTGTAGGTGGTGGTGCATTAAGAAACCAAGATTACACATTTTCAATATCTTTGACATTCTGTGGGCAAGGATTTCTCCTTTTTTTAACAGTAAAATAATAAAAACAGGACAAATCAGTCTACCAAGTGTTTTTTACAGGAGTTCTAGCCCCTAGTAAAATGCATAGACAGTCTAGACATTTACTGTGTGTCTTTTTGAACCTTCTTGTGACTCTTTGATCCTGTTTTAATTGGGTCAGGGGTCTTGATATACCTCTGTAAACTACGGTGAAGCTCGTTCCTTGGCTTAAGCTTGGAGAGAGATGGTTCTGAGAGGTGCCAGCCCACTTTTTACCTCCTCCAGTGTCACCTAATTGAATTTGATGTCATCTTTCACATTGATGTTACTGGGCAGGGTTCTCGTTTTTTCTTCCTGTGTGATTCTTCTGATATTTCAATGTATGAAGCCAGAGACAAATTTAAGATAGTCAATGTTTTTATGCAGGCTTCAGAGATACTCCTTATGCATCCTTATTGTTCCTGCTGAGCAGAGGGATGGCAATTTTATATGTATATTTTGCAAGGGGCATGGAAACAAGGGATTGAAAGGGGACCAGAGGTAACATGGGGACAACAGAATGAGAGCTGAGCAGGAGCTGCATTGTTATGATTTTTCTGAGGGGACTTGAAGTTGAGCTGGGGTACATTTTGGATGGGCATTACAGCAAACCACATAGACTTCAGACTGCTTATATCCTTGTAATATGTGAGCCTACAGTAGTATTTAACTAAATTCATGCTTCTTAAATTGTTCATTGACTACGAGAAATTTGAGTCAACATCTACTATTCATTTCTTGTATTTATGTATTACTTGAGCACACTCCCAAATACAATGGGTTGAAGCTGGCTGCTGGTACCTATGCTCCTTTAATGTACAATTAAGATTTTTATACTAGCATTCTTCACTTATCTCACAATTCTGCCCTTCATACTTAATATGATGGTTTACCTGTCTCAGTTGGGAAGATGCAAAATGCCTGAATAAAATGCCTTATTTCAGCAGTTTTCTTCCAGTGGTTAATGGCATGAGTTGCGCATTTATACATTTGAGAAAATTAGGTATGATTAACAGTGAGAAAAAAAAAACAGTAACAGAGGCTAATTGCTGGTTTTGCAAAAACTGCAGGTGTAATGAAAGGCTTATGATGGATTTTTTGTCAACAAAGTGGCAAGTCAGAACGGACAATATAGCTGTAAGATGCAGGTCTGAAAAGTTGTGCAAGAACTTAAAGAGACTTTCAGATCTATCAAGAAAAGATGGCATGTGGAAAGCAGAGACCATAGAAGCAGAGCAAAACCATAGTGGCTGATGAATCGCAGGCCTGCTATCCAATCACGGTGTAAGGGAATTCCACATCACTTCAGTAACACCATTAAATATTATTCTACCAGAGAGGTCAATGGAAGGTAGGAGCTCACACAGCAGCCCACAGAAGTACCAAAACACACAATTAACCAGCTGCTGAAAGCAAGAATTTATTGACCACCAGGTAATAAGAAATGGGTAGGGAAAGAAATGAATGGAGACCTTAACAGCATACTAAAACAGTCACTTACAAGGCCCAGAAGAAAGGGTATTGGTACCAAATATTATATATTTAATCCTTTTTGAGTTATTTTGCATAATAGAAAAAACAGAGAAATAGCCAGTTGCTCCTAACCATAGAGTGAGAAGAATAAAGAAAGTGAGAGGAGAACTTAAAAATCTCAGGAAAAAATATAAAGCTGCTGCTGAGGAAATAAAGCCCAGCCATAGCGATCTTTGTAACATAGTAAACAGGTACTTTAGCAAAGGAAACCAGATCCATTTTTAACAAAGTAAACTGAGACACATAAAGATGTGGAGCACCCATTGACAAACCCTGTAAAATTTGGTTGAAAAATAAAACATGGTTTACAAACAGTGTTGAGAAATTATGTCTTTTCAAGTCTAAATCTTGACTGCCCAAGACTGTGGATCTTCCATCTGTAAGGAGTTCTAGCAGGAACAAGTGTGTCCGGATGGATGGACACCGGAAATTACATTATTAGTGTTAAATCCATCAATATTCCAATCTGCAGAGGGAGGAAGAGAAAAGGCATTAGTAAATAACAGCAACCTGTGGTGCAGCGGGGTATTACCATCACCAGAGCTCTTAAGCTGTCCCCTGTGCACAAGCGTGTGACACCATTAAGAGAGAGGAAGAGAATAGGAAAGAAAAGAACCTCATCAGAATGTATGGAGGAGAAGAAACCAGAAGTCCCCTTATAGCCTCATGGAGCCCTAATAGCCTTATGGAGCCTCATGGATAGACAGTCTAAGGGTATCAGCACTTAGAGGGTACATCAGTGCACCCTATCAATAGCTGACAAGTCGATAAAATGCCTAGGGAGAGTCTCTGATGATAAATCTTTGATATAAAGAATTTTAAGGCAATCAATTTCAAGATTCATGCAAGACTGAAAGCAATAAACAAATCAGGGCCACCTGGACAAATTTAATTTATGGTAATACCAGAATGCTCTCCTGCCTAGAATCCTTTAAGTGCTGACATTATTTGTTATAAATAAGTTGAGACCTCCTCTGCTGGTTAGGAATTCCACCTGCTTTTTCTAATGTTTGTCTCTATGGGAAATCAAACCAGTTAAAGCTCCCCATATAATATATTAAGTAGTGAAGGAAGACAAGGATATGAAAACTTGGCTGGTAGTGACTTTGAGAGACTCAGAAGATGAGAAGATAAGGGATGATGGATTTGTTACATGAACCGGTAGAACTTGAAGATACAGCAAAGACTGGACAAAATGGGAGACTAACATGGACGGTTTTGCTATACTACCAGCCATTGAAGCTCAAGTTTCTGCTGAGATCCATTTCTGACCTTTTACACTCTCCTGCAAAGATCCGCCAGTGGGGATTATTGCAGGACAACAAATGCAAGCTTTGCAACAAGACAGGAACTTTGGAGCATGTCCTGTTATCAGGTAACCCAGAACTGGCCAATGGGCTATAAAGATGAATGAATGATTGCACTGTCAGAGGGCTGGATAAACATCTGGACAGAGCATGAATATGAGCCAACCAATTCACTTACAAAAATTACATTACTCTTACATTACTACTTACATTAGTCAGGTTCATAAGGGAGAGCGTAAATCCTACAAAGAATAAACCAGCTCTATTACAAAGAGCATCCATATTTGTTGGCATTAAAAGTCTTGAAATTTTGGGTTGACCTACATAATAAAATAATTTCCCCAAAAATAATGTCCACTACCAACAACAACAAAAATAACAATTTATTTCTTGTATAGCCCAAAATCACAAAAGGAATGTCTCAATGTGATTTAACAGGTCCTGCTTGTTGACATCCCTCAGGCTTGAACCCCTAAAAAAACAAGACAAAAACTAAAAAAAAAAAAATGGAAGAAATCTTCATCTATCCATCCATTATCCAACCTTCTATATCCTAACTACAGGGTCATGGGGGTCTGCTGGCGCCAATCCCAGCCAACACAGGGCACAAGGCAGGAAACCAAGCCCGGGCAGGGCGCCAGCCCACCGCAGGGAAGAAATCTTGGGAAAGGCAATTCAGAGAGATCCCCTTCCAGGTAGGTTGAGAGTGCAATGGGTTTCAGAAAATGGGGTAAATACTATACACATAACAGAACACAAGTAATCTTCTTTACAGAGCTAGATGGCTAGTCTGTCACTGCCACCTCAGAAATACAATACAATGATACAAAATACTTTGTTCTTGCACAGCACTTCTCACCAAGTGCAGGTGCAGAGCACCACAAGAACGCTCAAGGCAAAAGGCAATAATACATTATACCACTCACTAAATACAGGACAATCACATATAAGGATACAGATTTGTTCAAATACATCAAAACAAAGTAGTAGCTAATTAACAAAAATGAAAAACAACACTATACATCCATTGGTTAATTGTAGAACCACTTCCAGATTGTAGAAAAAGAGTCAAACAAGCCACCACCCTTAGACCTAGCAATAGTATTGTGGTCATCTGGGTGCAGAATTATAATGATTAAAATTATAGTGCCATGATAAATCAAATGCAAGGAGGCACCTAAATCAAAGTTAACATACTATTCAGATTTCACAAAGTAATGCCACCAAAAATGGTGTCATGGTGTGGATGTTAAAAGCAGAAGTTTGCTGCGGGTCTGTGGAGCAAAGTCAGTGTTAAGCTTACTCTGTAGCCTATGAGCAAGCAGGAAGACCAAGAGAAATGTAATAATGTGACTGTACAAACAGGCAGAAAAAGCATAGAAATGGTTGTGCCTGAAGAGAAGAGAGAACTATCCTGAAAACCATCTACCAGCTTGTAGTCTGATATACACTATAGACCTGCCACCCTGTGAAAATCCTATACATAAAGGGTTGAAAACTCTCAGTGACTGGTGGTGCATAGCTGTGGATACTGGTGGATAGGGTTGCATTGTATAACAAAATTACAGACCTGGAAATTTGCTTTGTAAAGTAATTTCTCATTCTCATTTTCTAGCCTGCTTAGTCCTGAACAGGCTTGTAGGTTGTGCTGGAGCTTATCCCAGCCAGCACAGAGCTCAAGGAAGGAACAAGCCCTGGACAGGGCACCAGTCCATCACAGGGCAAACACACACACCCAACTACACACTACAAACAATTTAGTATTGCCAATCTACCTGAATGTATTTTGACTGTTGGAAGAAACCAAAGCACCTGGAGGAAAGCCATGCAGACACAGGGAGAACATGCAAACTCCATGCAAGGAAGACCCGTGAGACAAACCTTACTGTGAGGCAGCAGCACTACCACTGCAACACAATGCCACCCACTGTGTACTAAAATGGATAATCATTGTAAAATAAAGCATAAAGTAATGGTAATTCTGTTGTGTCTTTTAGTGAACAAAAGCTTTCATGAGTCTTCTTTTATAAATTGTTTTGCTAATTATAAATTTGTAATATCACAAACAGAGGAGAATGACAGTGAGTGCATTCTGCTCCTTGCTGTCTGGTTATCAAAACCCTACAGCATTTTCAATGATTAAAACAAAAAATCTTAACAAGCCTATCAGAAGCAATCAGAATCCTGTGGTCTGTCTTTCTCCAATACATCTCACATTTTCTGGAGAAAGTGTTCTTAAACTCATAAAGGAAGTGTCAAAAGAAGTACTCATCAAGCAAAATTGTCCAATTGGACAACTAAAGTCTTTCAGATAATTTAAAGGTCACATCTACAAGAAGACCTAATAATGGTCAATATCAAGGTGAGTCTGGACAGGGTACAGCCCTATCAAGCACTTATCCTCACTCCTGCCTTGGTATTCATGGTTAAACCTCACTTTGAGAGCACAGTTTACTCATGAGCAAATAAGAGCCAACTTTTCCTGAGTGGACAAAACAACTGTTGACACTATAACAAATTATCATATTAATGAGACAGATAGAAGATCAAGACATATTTTTTTCCTACCATGTGTCCAATGTTGCTATGATGGAGTTAAACCCTCTGTGACCAAGATATGAAGAGTAAAAAAAATGAATTAACTGAGCAGATGTCCATTTTCCTCCCCAAAACTAAAAAAAACTAAGCCAGAAAACCACTGAAAAATTTATTTAGTCAAACACCTCTGCA
>JANRMT010062804.1:16314290-16361744 GCA_026402145.1 Polypterus bichir lapradei | reverse complement strand
TAGATAGATAGATAGATAGATAGATAGATAGATAGATAGATAGATAGATAGATAGATAGATAGATAGATACTTTATTAATCCCAAGGGGAAATTCACATAATCCAGCAGCAGTATACTGATACAAAAAACAATATTAAATTAAATAGTAATAAAAATGCATGTAAAAGCAGACAATAACTTTGAGTAATGTTAGCATTTACTCCCCCAGGTGGAATTGAAGAGTCGCATAGTGTGGGGGAGAAACGATCTCCTCAGTCTGTCAGTGGAGCAAGACAGTGACAAAAGTCTGTCACTGAAGCTACTCCTCTGCCTGGAAATGACACTGTTCAGTGGATGCAGTGGATTCTTCATGACTGACAGGAGTTTGCTTAATGCCCGTCGCTCTGCCACAGATGTTAAACTGTCCAACTTTACTCCTACAATAGAGCCTGCCTTCTTAACAAGTTTGTCCAGGCGTGAGGCGTCCTTCATCTTTATGCTGCCTCCCCAGCACACCACCGCATAGAAGAGGACACTTGCAACAACCGTATGGTAGAACATCTGCAGCATCTTATTGCAGATGTTGAAGGACGCCAACCTTCTAAGAAAGTATAGTCGGCTCTGTCCTTTCTTACACAGAGCATCAGTATTGGCAGTCCAGTCCAATTTGTCATCCAGCTGCACTCCCAGATATTTATAGGTCTGTACCCTCTGCACACAGTCTCCTCTGATGATCAACAGGGTCCATGAGGGGCCTGGGCCTCCTAAAATCCACCACCAGTTCCTTGGTCTTGCTGGTGTTCAGGTGTAAGTGGTTTGAGTCGCACCATTTAACAAAGTCTTTGATTAGCTTCCTGTACTCCTCCTCCTGTCCACTCCTGATGCAGCCCACAATAGCAGTGTCATCAGCGAACCTTTGCACGTGGCAGGACTCCGAGTCATATTGGAAGTCTGATGTATATAGTTTGAACAGGACCAGAGAAAGTACAGTCCCCTGCGGCGCCCCTGTGTTGCTGACCACAATGTCAGACCTACAGTTCCCAAGATGCACATATTGAGGTCTGTCTGTAAGATAGTCCATGATCCATGCCACCAGGTGTGAGTCTACTCCCATCTTAGTCAGCTTGTCTCTAAGGAGCAGAGGTTGTATGGTGTTGAAGGCACTAGAGAAGTCCAAAAACATAATTTTTACAGCACCACTGCCTCTGTCCAAGTGGGAGAAGGATCGGTGTAGCATATAGATGATGGCATCCTCCGCTCCCACCTCCTCCTGGTATGCGAACTGCAGAGGGTCGAGGGCATGGCGGACCTGTGGCCTCAGGTGGTGTAGCAGCAGCCGCTCCATGGTCTTCATCAGATGTGACGTCAGAGCAACAGGCCGGAAGTCATTCAGCTCACTAGGACGTGATACCTTTGGGACAGGGGTGATACAAGATGTTTTCCAAAGCCTTGGGACTCTCCCCTGTTCCAGGCTCAGGTTGAAGATGCGCTGTAGAGGACTCCCCAGTTCCAACGCACAGGCCTTCAGCAGTCGTGGCGATAGAACATCTGGACCCGCTGCTTTACTGGCACGAAGTCTTCTCAGCTCTCTGCTCACCTGCGCTACTGTAATTGTGGGTGGGGATGTCTCACCTATGCTGGTATCAGCAGAAGGATGGTTGGAGGATGCAGTACTCCGAGGTGAGAGTGGGTCAGGGTGATCAAACCTATTAAAGAAGTTGTTCATTTGGTTTGCTCTCTCCATGTCTGTCTCGATGGTGGCACCCCACTTCGAGCTGCAGCCAGTGATAATCTTCATCCCATCCCACACTTCCTTCATGCTGTTGTTCTGCAACTTCTGCTCCAGCTTTCTCCTGTACTGCTCTTTCGCCGCCCTGAGCTGGACTTGGAGTTCCTTCTGCACGCGCTTGAGCTCATGCTGATTACTGTCTTTAAAAGCCCTTTTCTTCTGGTACAAAAGGCCTTTGATGTCACTTGTAATCCATGGCTTGTTGTTAGCATAGCAGCATACTGTTCTTACTGGAACTACAATGTCCATACAGGAGTTGATGTAATCAGTTGTGCATTAAACAGCCTCATCAATGTTCTCACTATGTGACCCCAGCAGTATATCCCAGTCTGTAGTTCCAAAGCAGTCTCTCAGAGCCTGCTCTGCCTCAGGGGACCACTTCCTGAATGATCGTGTGGTTGTAGGTTACTCCCTCACTCTTGGTTTGTATTGAGGCTTAAGGAGAACCAGGTTATGATCTGCTTTCCCAAGCGCAGGCAGCGGGGTGGCGCTGTATGCGTCTTCAACGTTTGCATACAGTAGGTCGATAATCCTATTTCCCCGGGTGTTACAATCCACATACTGGGAGAAGGCAGGTAATGTTTTGTCCAGCGTCACATGGTTAAAAGTCTCCAGAGATTAGCACAAGTGCCTCAGGGTGCTGCGTTTGTAACTTAGCAACTGTGGAATGGATGATGTCACTCGCTATCTCCCCGTTCGCTTGAGGGGGGATGTAAACAATAACAACAATCACGTGTCGAAACTCTCTGGGCAAGTAATAGGGACGCAGACTTACGGCCAACAGTTCGATTTTAGTTTTGTCTAATTTCAGATGGTTATTTGCCAAGCAAAACCAAGGTGCAAGATGCGCAGAAAATGCTATTTTATTCCATGCAGTAATACTTCTCACTGATTTAATAATTATGGGACTTTTTGTAAAGCTTTGGATAATATGCTACATTACAATGTGTGGCACACTGGTACAATGCTTATCACTACTGCCTTACTTCTCTGGACATCTGGGCTTGAATCTTAGTCTTTATGGAGTTTATACATTCTCCTTGTAAATTTTTGTCTTTGTATTTTGATTCTAAACTGACCCCATATGCATGTGTGAGTAAGTGCATTGCATTGGCACACCACCCAAAATCAGTTCCTGCCTTGTAGGTAGGTTCTGGACACACAAAACTCTGAAGTGGGTTTGGATGGACTGATTAATGAAAGAATATTTTAAATGGTGCCACTGGTGAGATCACTGCCAAGTTCTCAAGTATGAAATAACCAAAGTCATTAGAATTTGCAACCTTGAAGTTCACAAGCTTGCCTGCTTTTCTCCTATTAAACAATATGCACACAGTCTAAAAAATATTTGCTGTTTCTGTTTGTTGCCTTGTGTTATTCATACTGTTTTCTGCTTTTGTTTTCTAGGCCTTTTGCCATCAGCAGAGTCTTGTGACCATGGAAGGCAAACGCTTTACTTTAGGAACAATGCCATATTTATAGAGACAATTCTGCCTCTTTTTTCACTGCATACTTTCTGTTTTTCTTTCTTTTTTTTATATAGCATTTGCCTTAACACAAAAGTCAATGTAGATTTACTCCAAAAATAAAACAAACAACCAATGCTAAAAAGAATTGCATTACATAAGCAATTTTATGTTTCTGCATGATCGTGCAGTGCTTAGTGATTCTGTCTCACATCTCCAGTGTTCTAAATTCAGTTCTTGGCCCAGACCCAGTCTGCATGGAGTTTGTCCTTTTCTTTGCATTTGGGAGGATTTTCTTGTCATTTCCTTTCACTTTACAAAGACAGGTATGAAAAGTTGACAGGTGACTTTAAACTGACCCATCATGTATTGTAATTTGCCTGAACTCTTTTTGAATATATTTTATGTTATATAATGTTATTTTTTAAAATATTTTTATTGTCATTTTGGTGACATTATCACAATGTCATTTTGTTTTCTAGTTTTTGGATGTAGCCACTATTGTACTTTTTCATGATGAAAATGATGTCATTACCTGTGCTGTTCTGTAACATTATTATTTTTTGACATTCACAAACTGGGGGATGTAGTATAGTGCATCAGTGCTCCAGAACCCACAGAGGAGATTTGAATTGAATTTTATTTTACCACATGATCAATGTACTGATGTAAGCAACAACAGAAATTTCAACATGCATGTTTAACTCTAGTGTGAAATCTAAGTGTTTTATTAATTACATAAAGCACCACCCTTCCAGAATCCTCCTGAACCATTATAAGTTAAGAGTACTACAAGAGTACCATTTTCTGTTGAGAAGTCCTTACACATCAGGAACAACAGTCAGTGTTACCTTTCATAACCTTAGTAAAAACCTGTTGCCTTTTCTTTCATTACAGAAAGCTTCTTTATCTAAAATAAAGCCACTTGGTTTCAGATGCAAAAAAAAAAAAATTGATGTGATTCAATGAAAAGTATTGCCAAGTTGTAGCAAAACAAGTGTTAAATAAAACAATGTAGTTGAGGTTTAAGTTGCAGCACAAATGCTCAGGTGCTCTAAACCAATGTAAAAAGAAAGTCATTGCTGTAAGAAATGTTGGCTAAGTAATCTGCAATGTGACAGTTGTCATTGATTGCCTCTCAAGTTAGAATTGCTCTTCCTTTGGTTCAGCTGCTTTGTGTACTAGTGAGGAGAACTCATCAAAGGGGTGCATTTCCAGTTGATGCCTTGTGTTAGAATATACATCTAGTATGCCACTGTTAAAACAGATCCCTGTCTGACCTGAAAAGCAACTCTAAAACAAGCAGTAAAAGGCAAAAAAGTAAAGCCGAAAATCCAAAAAGACTGTTCTTCTTTTGTGGTGAGGATGAATGTAATATAGACGGCACAGTCCTGCTCTGTAGAAAACTTGCTTTTAAGTCTCCTATCTGATCAGGCTCAGTTGAAATTTGGCAGAACAGTTAGGAATTCCTTGAAGTTCACCACTCAGCAGTGCCAACCTGATTGGGCTGAGGGCTTAAAGTTTCATTGTGTAGCTTCCGTCGCAGGCTGGTTTTACTGTCACAGCTAAAAATTCTGATCCCCTATGGCCTGTTGCCCATAGCCCTGATAAACTTTTTTCTGTAATCATCTTCTGTGGCTGACAGAAGAGGAAGGCTGAAATAATCCTTTTGGCATCCAGCGCAGCTCACATCCTGGGCCAAATTTGCAAGGCTCTGTCCAAAGGATGATCAGGGAGGCTTGTGTTGCTGACAAACCAGACAAAAACTTTCCAGTGATCTGAGCACAGGGCATCTAGCACTATTGAATCCTCTAAAAATAACCCAACCCCTTATGAATGAAATCAGGCCACCAGTTTAAATAAATACAACAAGAGGGTGCAATGCAGGAGGGGTGGAGAGGGGGGGGGCAGTAAGTGAGAGGTGCAGACACACACACGATGAGCACACATACACAGTGAGAAGAAAAAAAAGCCTTACATCACCAGTTCGAGAAAGTTCAGTGACAGGGCGTAAAGCAGACAGAGTGGCACAGCTGGGTATATAAGCTGTCAAGGGACTCGGGAGCACAGACACAGCTGGCAGACACTAGTCGAAAGTTGTCAGCATTCTAGTCTCTCCTGCAGCAGTGAAGATGGACATTGCCATCCAGCATCCTTGGTTTCGTCGCTCTTTCTTTCCTTCCTTTTTCCCCAGTCGGATCTTTGACCAGAACTTTGGAGAACACCTTACAGAGAGTGAGATGTTCCCCTCTTTCTCTTCTATGTTCTGGCCCAACCTTCGCTCATCTCTTTTTCGCATGCCTAGCTGGATGGACACTGGACTATCAGAGGTAAGAGAGTCAGCCTTATATCTAATGCTGTTGATCTTCTCTAATAGGTTTAGTTGCTTGGCACAAAATTGTAAATACAAAATACTGCCTGACAGGCCAGCTATCATTCATTCAGTTTTCAGTTGAAATTATGTCTTTAATAGCTTGCATAATTACAGGACAATTTAAAGTGTAAACAAGATTTTAATAGAGCAGCTGTCACAGGGATTGTTCACTTTACAATTGATCTCCCCATCCATCTTTGAATCACTAAATCTAGCCTATTCTATAGCCTTGGGCATATGGTAGGAACCAATTCTAGATGAGATGCCAGTCCATTACAAGGGTAAACATGCATACATACTAACACTCCCACTCACAAAGGGACAAAATAAGTATCACCTTTTAGCCTAATATGCATCAGTTTAGGTTGTGGGATGAAAACTGAGTACCTGGACAATAAAAAAATAAGTATACTAACATGGGTAGAATGAGCAAATGTCATACAGACAGAGATCAGGCTGAAATGATTCCTGTCAACTGGAGTTGTAAGGTAGTCATGCAACAGCAGTGTCATTCTCTCACTCTTCAAAATACATTATTACATGTTAATTAACGATATACTTAATGTCAAGCCCCTATTAATGGAAAAATATAACAAGTGAAATATATGATAGCAACAAGTCAATTTATATTTGAAATAGAATAGTAGTATTCTATTGTTTTCATACTGTTACTGGGTGAAAGACAGTAATTAAAATGTACTCTTACTAATATTTTACTTTGAGCATTTACGAACTTTGCATTTTCTGAGGTTCATGACCAATTGTGGGCTTCCTATCTATTTCTCCTCACCGGGTCAGTGTCTTGGGGCCAATGTTGCCTCGATGTGCAAATCACAACTGGGCAATTGTTGGCTGCTCACGTATGTTTGCCCAAAGTGGGCCTACACTGGCCCAATGTAAGTTTGCTTGATTGAAAACATATACTGTATATACCATACCTTGCCATTGAGGTCAACTGCATTTCTCTTTTTCATTTTGCTGGTTTACACTTATATGTGCAGGTGCCCATTTAGCAGCACAAATGACAGCTGTGGTAGTGCAAAAGAAGTGGAAAAAAGGATAAACAGAAAATAACATAATTCTTCCTGCTCTATTTTGGATGTTTTAATTTGTAAAATGAAATTGGCGCTGGGAAGCGAACTATGGAAAGGCAATTCTGCTGACAGTATAACCTCAGAGTTGCAGCAGCAGTAAAATACAGTAACAACAACAAAACACAATAACGCCACAAATGATAATCTTAAACTTTGTCGGTATTAAAAAATCTTTTAGTATACAAATCTTTAGCCAGGCTCTGCCAGGAGTACTAAAGTAAAAGTCGACAGGGATGAAAGCACTTAGTCTGTTGTAGAGCTTGTTGAGTTGCTCTCAATACTCCAGCTGTTATCTTGTGCAAATGCTGTCAAAGCCTGCAGATGTTTTGAGAGTGAAAGATTACAGTGGTCCACACTTCAGAAGTTCCAGGTTTGAGCAGGTCAGCAGTTGTGCTACACCAGGGTGCAACAGTTGTAGGGTCTGAAATGCCAGGATGTGGTAACACTTTTTATAATTTTATGATAATAGTTTTCCTGTAACAAAATAATTACTGTTTAACAAAGCCCTTTGCCCCATCTGCTGGGAACAGAAAACTCCTTGGTATTTATCTCAGCAAAGCCCAAGAAATACTTTTCTCGCAGACTGATAAAGAATAATAATAAAAACAAAAAATAAGAATGTATAATAAAGAAAATAAATCAAGCAATGTAATAAAATAATAATAATAATAACAATAAGTAGAAAGAAAATTAGTATGTTGCATGAAAGAATAATATTCATGAGCAGATTATATGATACAAAACCTATTTAATACACAGACACAGTGATGCATTGAATCTTAGTTGAACTTCATGCCTGCCTATATAGCTGTTCCCTTTCACACCCACAAATGCACACACAAGTGCACATACATGTACATGCATATACGTACTTATAGACTCTTTTACCTGTATCAACGTCTCCAATTTCACTGAAAAAATACTTCTAAAACATGAATCTCTCATATTGCTGTTTCCCCATTAGCTACAGTTGCCTGTCAACCAAGAGACCCTGGTTCATGTCCCCTGCATTCACCTTTCATTTAGGAAGGCAGTGGCACAACGTTTAAGGCTTTGGACTTCAAACCCTGAGGTGGTGGGTTTGAATCCCACTACTGACACTGTGTGACCCAGAGCAAGTCACTTCACCTGGCTGTGCTCCAATTGAAAAAAAACAAAAAAGAAATATAACCACTGGTATTTCAAATGTTGTAAGTTGCTTTGGAAAAAAGTGTCAGCCAAATAAATGTAAATGTGCTGTTTAGTACATTTTCTGGAAAACTTGTAGTCAGTTTAGTTATACGTGCATGTGAACACACACTTTAAAACAGTAACAAAGAGGGCAATCTGCTAAACATGGAATACAGGCTGTCTATTGAATTCCATCTGGATATATGTTACACTGACTGCTAATTCTACATTGGACCCACAATGTGTGCCTTATGATTGACCATCATTATGGCTAGTCTTTGTGCCTGAATATCATCAGATTTTCTCAGACAGGCTGCCAGCAGGATGGCAAAACACACAGAACTAAATGCACTAGAATTCTATCATGAAATAAACTGTTTATATATAATATATACTAGGGGGCTTCGCACCCTGCTCGCTTTGCTTGCCAACCACCCCGCCTGCGCTATGCGCCAGCAACTTTGTGTCTGCCGCACACGTATGTGGATTTCACTTTCACCAAACAACAAAACTTTCAATTCTCGTGGATGGGCCTCTTCATTAGGAAGAAACACTACTTTTCCCTGATGACAACACAAATTAGACGATCTACAAGTCTCCGACTTAAAGTTTAAAGCCAAACAATATCTACATACTTCTGTTATATCACCTATGTCTATATATTCAATCTCTTTTCACTTTTACCTTTTTATCAATATCGCATTGAATTTTGATTCCGTGTTTGGTATTACATTGTGACAACGCAACGTATAACTGCCCGTGAGTGAATATCGTTTCTTTACCTCTACACGAACTGTGTCTGACAATACCATTCACACAAATTAGAAATGATTGAACCGTGTGTGTGGTTATGTGGGCAGGACTTTTCCAAATCTCTTTGCATAAGCTCTTGTCTCACAGGGCTTGAAATTTTCTCCCATGGGATTTCCCTTTCACCAAACAACAAATCTTTTAATTCTTGTAGATACGCCTCTTCATTGGGAAGAAACACTACTTTTCCCTGATGGCAACACGAATTAGATGATATACAAGTCTCAGAACTAAAGTTTAAATCCAAACAATATATTCAATCTCTTTTCGCTGTTCTGTTATTTCACCGAGTAATAATTTCCATTTGTTTGTGTTAATGCGATCTTTACTATAATTTTTTTGAGACTTTCGAATTTTCATACTTCCCTAATCTCTAACCTGCTCTGCATGTGTACCGCGCCAACGTTTTTGAAATCTTTATGACATTCGACTTTCTCATCTACTCTTTGTCTTTTATTTCCAGCCCTGGGCATGGTTAATTCTCTTGGCACAAAGTCTCGGCTCGCAGGATGTGAAAGTGTCTCTCTGAGAAAATCACGTCTCGTCTCCTTCCAAGATTTTTTTTTATATTAGATATACATATAGAATTGAAAGCCTTGAATAATTTTGATTATAGTTCTTGCTCATTGTATAAATACATTACTTACACTTTAGAATTGGGCCATCAGTAAGTACGAAAATGCCCCAGAGTATTATGAAGGGAACACATTAGACCTTGGTTCTCATTCAGTTCCAATGACTACTCCCTATTCTTCCAGAAAATTAGGAGGTAGCAGCAATCCACATAAAGAAGTGGTTGGTGGTCCTGCTTTGTACAGTTTTAAGAAAGACAGACAGCCCCGAGAGTTTCTTGGTGGACTTTCAAGAAACATTAGTTCTGAGTATTGCAGAAGTTTTAGATGCTATCAGAGGATACTGTGGCTTCTCCCCATTAGACTTTATAGGTCTACCCCACATTCCAAGATGTGGTAGTTTGCAAGGATTAAGAGTAGTCAGAAGTCTGGGGTAAAGGAGCAGAGGTATCATCCCACTTGATTGAGAAAGAAAAATTAAAGGAACACTTTTTAATCAGAGTATAGCATCAATTCAATGAACCTTCTGGGATATTGATCTGGTCAGCTAAGTAGCAGAGGGGGTTGTTAATCAGTTTCAGCTGCTTTGGTGTTAATGAAATTAACAACAGGTGCACTAGAGGGGCAACAATGAGATGACCCCCAAAACAGGAATGGTTCTAACAGGTGGATGCCACTGACATTTTTTCCTCCCCATCTTTTCTGACTGTTTTTTCACCAGTTTTGCACTTGGCTATGGTCAGTGTCACTACTGGTAGTATGAGGCGATACCCGGACCCTACAGCGGTTGCAGGGGTAGTCCAACTTCTCCAGGATGTCACATCAATACTTATCATTGCCAGAAGGTTTGCTGTGTCTCCCAGCACAGTCTCAAGGGCATGGAGGAGATTCCAGGAGACAGGCGGTTACTCTAGGAGAGCTGGACAGGGCTGTAGAAGGTCCTTAACCCATCAGCAGGACCGGTACCTGATCCTTTGGGCAAGAAGGAACAGGATGAACACTGCCAGAGCCCTACAAAATGACCTCCAGCAGGCCGCTGGTGTGAATGTCTCTGACCAAACAATCAGAAACAGACTTCATGAGGGTGGCCTGAGGGCCTGACATCCTCTAGTGTGCCATGTGCTCACTGCCCAGCAACGTGGAACTTGATTAGCATTTGACATAGAATACCAGAATTGGCAGGTCCACCAGTGGCACACTGTGCTTTTCAAAGATTGGAGCAGGTTCACCCTGTACACATGTAATAGACATGAAAGGGTTTGGGGAAGCCATGGAGAAAGTTATGCTGCCTGGAACATCGTTCAGCATGACCGGTTTGGTGGTGGATCAGTGATGGTCTGGGGAGGCATATACATGGAGGGACACACAGACCTCTACAGGCAAGACAACGGCACCTTGACTGCCATTAGGCATTGGGATGAAATCCTTGGACCCACTGACAGACTCTGTGCTGGTGCAGTGGGTTCTAGTTTCCTCCTGGTGCACGACAATGCCTGGCATCAGGTGGCAAGAGTATGTAGGCAGTTCCTGGAGGATGAAGGAATTGATGCCATTGACTAGCCCCCACGCTCGCCTGACCTAAATCCAATAGAACACCTCTGGGACATTATGTTTCGGTCCATCCGACGCAGCCAGGTTGCACCTCAGACTGTGCAGGATCTCAGTGATGCCCTGGTCCAGATCTGGGAGGAGATTCCCCAGGACACCATCCGTCGTCTCATTAGGAGCATGCCCTGACGTTGTCAGGTATGCATACAAGCACATGGGGGCCATACAAACTACTGAGTACAATTTTGAGTTACTGCAATGAAATTTCAGCAAAATGGACTAGCCTGCCACATCATTTTTTCCACTTTGATTTTCAGGGTGTCTTTGAATTCAGCCCTCTGTAGGTTGATCGTTTTCATTTCCATCAAATGATGTGGCATCCTTTCATTCCTAACACATTACCCAGTCCATATCAGTATAAATATCCAGCATGTTTTTTTTTCCCATTAAGATCTGATGTGTTTTCAAGGTGTTCCTTTAATTTTTTTGAGCAGTTTATATTAATATACTGCATATAATGCATGTATGTGTTTAGCTCCCTTGGATACACTGAGTTACGTTAGCTAAAATTTTTTACATTTTCCAACCTCTGTCGGAGTCCTGTGGATTTTGTTTAGAGGGTGAGACCCTGTCTGCAGCCATATTAGACTCTGGCTCTACCATGTGAATAGTTAAGAGAACAGCAATTCATAAAATAACGGAGTGATGCCTCATATTAAATACTCCAGCAAAACATGAGGCAATACACAATACAAATATTGTGACATGGTTCTGAGAGTCCTACAGCCCTTAAAGTTAATTAAAAATAATTTCTTCACGTAATGCTGTAACCTATGTTATATTAAATATAGTAGCCATAATAAGAATGTCAGTGCAGAAAATGCTAATAGCTAATACAATAATATTGCTACAATGCTGCCCTAGAATGAAAATATCAACATTTAAAGAAGTTAAAAGTAATCCACAAAAAAACTCCTGAATAGTCACCAACACTAGCCAATAACAAGCTCTTCATTTTCTAGGCACAGGAGAATTATTAAAGTCAGGTTGCTGGTTGTGGAATAAAAAGAGTCTTGGAAACAGACATAAAGTAGGTGTAACAAAGCTGAGGAGGCTTACATTTGGAAAGAAGTGCAATGTCTGAAAAAATTTATAGAGCTTGTAAAAAATTTACTAATTGCCGTAGTCTATGTTTTCCTGTTCTGTAATTTTAACTTATGAATAGTCTGTGTGGTAGAGGGTGATAGCTACAAAGATTCCTAGAAGATTATTATTATTATTATTATTATTATTATTATTATTATTATTATTATTATTATTATTATTATTATATACAGATGAGACTGGAAAAAGACAGATTTACAGTGAATCTTGATGTGAAGCACTTCTCCCCAGAAGAACTGAAGGTCCATGTAAATGGAGACTATATTGAGATTCATGGAAAACATGAAGATCGACAGGTAAAAAAAAACAATCTGCACAAAGAGAGGCTTAGTTCTAAATCTTGCGAGATGCAGTGATGTAATACAATAAAAATGTTTAATGCAGTTAACGGATGGATGGAAGATACTTGTTTAGTACTGATGGGGGCACTCTACGTTGTTAAAGAATAATGGTCTTTTTTAATGTGCTTGTTACCAGCACATTGATTAGACTCTAGCGTCTGCTTTGAAAATTAAAAAAAAAAAAAAAACTCAGCTAATGTAAATGCACATTGTTTTACAGGACGAACATGGTTTCATCTCTCGGGAATTCCACAGGAAATATAAAATTCCAGCTGGTGTGGACCCCAACATTGTCACTTCAAACTTGTCTTCAGATGGTGTGCTGACCATCAGTGCTCCCCGGAAGCTGGCTGATGTGCCAGAACGCACCATACCTATCACCATCGATGACAAGCCAGCAGTTACTGGGCCCCAGAAGAAGTAAAAGCATCCTAAACCACTACTCTTGTCATCTGTCATTGCCATTCCTCTGTCCTAACTGACAGCTTCTGCAGTATACAGCAAAGGGAAGTGTGCACTGAAAATATGTAATCAAAAATGATTTTAACACTTCTTCAATTAAGGGGTACAAATTGATATTAATCACACTCATAGGGATGTGTTAAATACATTCCAGGCAGTCCAACATTAAAAAACTCAAAAGCACTCAATTATTGCGAATATCAGTCATTTTATATCATTAATGGTAATACTGATAATATAAAAAAATATCAGAGATTAGAATGTATGGATTTAATTCCCATCCTAGAAAATGCTAGCTGTCTTTGTCAATTCTCCCAGCAACTGCACTGTAAATAGCCTATAGCTACACCTGCGTAAGAGACATTTGCAACAGCCATGCTTGCAGGTCTCGTTTTTTGTCTCTGTTTTATTTTTTCACTTTACTTTGACCTTTTCCTAAGTGTGCTGAAAACAATTTACAAGGGCATCAATCTTACTGTTTTTGTAAAAGGTTTAAAAGTCATGGGGTGCACTTACGCAGCCTCAGGAGAAACATTTGCTTTGCTGCTGGATTGCCACAAATTTTATGGCTGAATTAGCTTCCCGGCTGATTAACATCCAGGGAGTAAGAAGAGGGCAGGAGTGAACGTTACATGGAGCGGGCAGTTAGCCTTCACGCACAATGGATGTGTCTTGTAACACAAGCAAAGCTGCTAAAAGGGCTACTTAATACCAGAAATTACTGAGAAGTGTTTTGTATGTGGTCTGACAGTGTCAAACCTATTCCAAAAATAGCTGGAAGAAGTGAAGATGTTTTTTGCTATAACCAGCAAAAGACTTTTCTAGATGATTGTAAGTAGGGTTAAAGAGAAAAGACTTCCGAATTCCACTTCTTCTCAGACAGGAGTGTCACCCAGGACTTTAATGTCATAATATACATGTAAACCCCATCTTTTTCTGTAAGGTATAGATGCAGGTGAAAAGCCAAACAAAACAAAACATGAATCAGGCACTATAGAGAAATGTATTAGTAAAACAAAGACAAAGTAGCAATGCTTTTTTGAATCCAATTTTGAGATATTTTATCCCCTGTCCAAACAAAATTGTAATTTCTGTTTTGTTGCAGACATACTTACGTAAAAGGTAATTTTACATAGATTAAGGACCCTGGCAAAAGTGACTAAATTAAAAGATGTGCTGTGCAGGTGTTCAGCCTGTATACATTTAGTACATGAAACTGTATTATCTGAATCTTCTTAGTCTATTGAAGGAAACCGAATTGCTCCATTAGAGAGATGACATGTTTTTTAGTTTTTTTTTTTTTTTGACAGGCAGGTGTCTCTTTTGATTTAATTTTTTTTTTATCTTCCTGTAACATCTTTGAAGGAAGAAAATGATTTACTCCTTATAACTAACAGAGAGCTGTCCTAGGACAAAGGTTGGGCTGACATTGACTTGGGTTGGAGGATGGAATTGTTTAATGCTTAGGGAGTCTTTCCCTTCTTTGCTGTATTACTATACATTCCTGACAATCTATAGAGGCCAACAGTATAATGCAATTAACCCATTAGTTCTTTAAATGTATAATAAAGTCAGAAGTAAAAATTATGGTAGCCTGTCCTTATTTCCACACGCTGAACTCTCAAAAGCAAATGTATAAGTCATTAGGTGTGTAAATTAATGCATTCATTCATCATTGTATTTTCTCTATGTGCTTCAATTAATCATTCAGTCAAAATTGACAATGACAACACACTTTACAAAACTAATAAGAAAATGAGATCATGTAACGTTCTCAAATTCATTTAATCTAAATAAAGGATTTGGGGACCAAAGCCTATCCCAGCAGCAAAGGATGGTTTAAAAACACCGACTCAGATACAGCTGTTGAAGTGGATGGATTTTATTGTGTACGGCAAGACCGAAACCCAGCTTCTGCTAAGCAGATGGGAAGTGGGGTCTGCCTTCACATCAACAAAAGGTGGTGCAAGAATATCACTGTAAAAGACCGCTGTATGCCGAATATTGAACTACTCACTGTCGGATGTCGCCCATACTATTTACCACAAGAGTTTCATCAATTATTTGTGACTTGAGTTTACATACCGCCGCATGATGATGTGGGAGCTGCAGCTGCAACAATTCATGAAACTGTTCAGAAACTAGAAATCAAATCACCTGGCTCTTTCAAACTTGTGATGGGTGATTTTAATTTATGCAATCTGGAGTCAGTACAGTATTACCAAATTATCATCAGTATGTGAATATTAACATTAGAGGGGATAAAACTCTGGACAACTGCTATGGAAACGTCACTAGCGCCCACACAAAAAATGACAGTTTGGAATTGAACAACTGGGTATGGGATTCAAAGCAAGGACAATGGCTGAAAGAAGCAGCTGTGGTAAACACAAAACACCAAATTTACAGTACTCAGTCCATTTGGTCTAGTTTTCAATGAATGAACATTTACTTGAATGCATTCATTTAATTTCCCTTTGATTAGGACAGAATAACTGCTAACAAGTAAAGATTTACAACTGGCATTCCATCCAGCTTTGGTTCCTGCCTTACTCCTATTACTGCTGGGATAAGCTTTGGATTAATCAGGTTTGATAATGGATGGGTGAATTACATAAACCAATTTAGAAAGTAGTGGAATTTGATAATATGGATTATGAATGAATGCTGAAATGTCTGTGAAAATAAGGATACACATAATTTATGATTGTTTAAAAATCAAAGTCTCACATTATTCAAAACTAGCAATGGTATCTGTCAATCCTCAGGTGGTGGCACCAAGCGGTGCTACCAGGATGTAGGGTCCTAAATAAATTTCAAAATGAAACGTTGCTTATGGTGTTCCCATGCACAAATGGGAACTGTGTGTAAAATGTGTTAGAGATAGATTCAGCGGTGTGGATTTCAATACAGGAAAAATGCACATTTAGCTTTATATAAATAGTTATATTGTAACATTACCTCAGAATAATCTGATTCATCTCCTTATAAAGATTAATAATTCATCCATACCTTGAATCTATATTTTACTATAAAGATAAGAAGCTAGAGCTTTCCCTCAAGTAGAAGCAACTGTTAATGGGGCATCCACTCATCAATGGGCACACTCACATGCACACGCACACACTCATATCTATGAGCACAGTGCCAATTCAAAGTTGTGAATCAACATAATAACATATTGCTGGAATGTAAAAAGAATTTTAATTCCCCACAGGCAGCTGGAAAACACATGGAAAATATTATTAACTCTACACAGCTAACACCCCAGCTGGGAGTCAAACTGGGCTCAAAGTACGGTGTGGAAATATAAAGTGTTATTCTGTCCAGCCAAAATATTAAATTAATACACAACTCTGATACAAGCTGATGGACCACATAAAGAAGAGCTGAAGTGACCATGGTGAACGTGGCTCCATGGTTCCTTGACTTTGAATCTCCAGTGCCCTGAGCCGCATCATTGGACTTGGTACTCCAATACCGGTGGCGTGGTGAAGGAGATCGATCAAATCCTTGTGGGCAGATGCTGGATACTCTTGCAAAACTGCAGGTTCTACAGAAGTGCCCAGTTTGCGAATTCTGACCACAGACTTGTTGTTGCTACTCTGAAGATCCAACTTAGGCCCAGTAGGCTACCACCTACTAGGAAAATGAGGCTGGACCTGGCCAGACTCCAACATCAGGCTGTATCTAATGAGCTTGTGTGAGGAATTTATGGACTTGGGTGTGACTGCCGATCCTAATGTAATATGGGAGACCTTCTGTGACAAGACCGTGAAGGTTGCTGAAGGCTGTGTTGGTGTTACCAGTGTTCCCAGAAGGAGGTGTTTCATCTTGCAGTGCACCCTGAATATCATCGAGAGGAGTCACAGTGCACAGCTTGATGGCAACTCTGGTCTGTACCGGGAACTGAGAAGGATGGCTGTGAGGGCTCTGAGGGCAGATAAGGAGGCATTTGTTAGAGGAATCTGTGATCAAGTGACACACCATCTGTTGTCTAGCAATCCACGTCCTGCTTACAGAGGAATCAAAGCATTATACACATCCAAATCTGTTCCTCAGAGGGTCGCAATCTAGGCGGCTGATGGAATGGTCCTTACTGATGACACTGCAATTGTGACCCACTGGGCTGGTTACTTTGATCAGCTGTTCAAACCTGATCCCCCGGCTAGGACGTTGGACATCCCTGGGTCCACTGTTCTTGAGGCTGATCCTCCAATTAGCTGTGAACCACCCAATCTCACTGAGATTGCAAAGGTGTTGAACCAGCTGAGGGGAGGGAAAGCTGCAGGGATCTGTGGTATCTGGTGTAAACTTCTCCAGGCTAGTGGTAAGGCAGCCCTCCTGCCATTGCAATCAATCTTCCCAACTGACTGGAAAACGGGACTTGTCATCCCTATCTGGAAGGGGAAGGGTGATCGATCGCCTGGATTGCGGCAACTACAGAGGGATAACACTGCTCTCAATGTCAGGTAAGATCTTTGCTAGGGTCATCCTCAATAGGATCCGTGATCACTTGCTCACCAACCAATGACTAGAGCAGTCTGGTTTTACGCCTATGAAGTCTACCATCGACTACATCCTCGAGAGACTGAGCAAGGAGTGAGTGTCTGGGCTTGCGAGTGTCCTGGATAAAAAACAAGATCCAGGCCTTTAATGACCTCTTGGGCACAGCCATCAGTAGTGTGTCTGTCTGCAGACAAAGTGTGGACCTCTGCATTCAGGTCTCTGGTGACTTTTCCTATGAAGTTAGTAGACGCATTGGGAGAGCATGGTAGGTCATGAGGTTGCTGGAAAGGGGTGTGTGGCGCTCCCGATATCTATGCAAATGGACAAAGATTCAAGTCTTTAGAGTCCTGCTGCTTCCTGTCTTGCTATATGGTTGCGAGATATGAAAGTTATCCAGTGACCTGAGACGAAGACTGGGCTCCTTTGGTACTGTCTCTTCGAAGAATCCTTGGGTACCGCTGGTTCAACTTTGTGTTGAATGAGCGGTTGCTCATGGAGTCCCGATTGAGGCACATTACCCACATTGTGAATGAGTGTCAGCTATGGCACTACAGCCAAGTGGCGCAATCTGCCGAGGGTGATCTAGCTCGCAGGATCCTCATGGTTGAGGACCCGAGTGCCTGGACCAGGCCAAGGGGACCCCCACGTGACACTTAGCTGCAGCAGATAGAGGATCATTTCCAGAGGATGGGACTGGACCGCGTGTCTGCCTGGGGGGTTGCCAACCAGGATCCCAAGCTTGTTTCATTGTGTGGTGGGTGCGGCAACACGCTGTACCAATGCTTGCTTCTCAACCTGACCTGACCTGACCTGGGGTTTAACAAGGAGAATGCAGACTGAAAGAAATACATTAGAAAGTGCAGTGCACAAGCACCCAAGCTCTTCCTACTCACTCCTTCATTCCCTTAATCTCACTCTCTAACAACCCAGCATTAAACTTAAAGACACCCTGTAATGTTGAGTGTCTTCTTGCTCCTTCATACTGCCTGCCGGAGCTATTTCTGGGACAGTCCTGTTATATTTCCTACTGAGCTCCCTCGGACTGCACTAGGCTTTACTGCACACCTGAGCCCAGGTCTTTTATTGAAAGGGCTGGTCTTCGATTTTTAAAAGTCAATACAGGTTTCTCTCTGTGCCACCAACAAAATTTTATCAAAGGAGTTTAAAAACAGCTTTTTTAAACAGAAGATTTTTGGCATTTGAGGATAAAAGATTCCAATACCGTGTGTCCTGCGGTGGGTTGGCACCCTGCCTGGGATTGGTTCCTGCCTTGTGCCCTGTGTTGGCTGGGATTGGCTCCAGCAGACTCCCGTGACCCTGTGTTTGGATTCAGCAGGTTGGAAAATGGATGGATGGATAGATTCCAATACCACAAGCTGATTTATGTTGGTACTATCATGGACCCTTCTTAGGAATAACCAACTTGTTAAGCTACCCTTCTTTCTCTGACATTTTTCAGACTGGCACTTTGTCAAGATATCGATACTTAATTCTATGGAGCGTAATCTCTCCAATATGTACTGTATGACAGCATAAAGGTGCTAAATGTGTCTACTCTTGAACTCCTTAATTAAAATATATAGGCAAAAGCACACTCAGTATAACAAAACAATAACTCCCTGGACATAGGCTGTTTAACTTTCTAAAGATATGCTTATTTGGATTAACCCTTTTGCTTGCTGGCACTTTTAAGTATTACCTTGTGGCACTTTTTGCTTCTTCTTTAGCTCAGCCTCCTCTCTTTTATCTGCAGCTGCTTCTCTCCTTCTCTGGCACTTTTTATTAAATGTTACTTGTCTCACTTAAAACTAGACTGATTCTGCTTAGTCCTGACTGCTTCTGAACTCACAATTTGCAAAGTAATCAATTATCATACCTTTATAAAAGCATTATACCCTTTTCTATACCTATGGTTACATCTTCAAAAAGGGATTTTCTTCTAATCGCACTTCTTTCTACAAGTTGCTTGGTAAATGTCAGTTACCTGAAGCTCTTTTGCATGCCTGCTGGTGTAATTAAACAGGCTCCTGAACTTTAATCTTTTTTCATCTATTGAGTTTCTCCTGTCATTTGTTTCAGTGCCTTTACCTAGTGTCAGTATTCCTGTTTTGTATTTTTTTAATCCTTGCAACATATTGTGCCTAATGACTTTGTTCATGTTTTACCTTATTGGCCTTTATAGCTTGATGTGCATGTTTTTCATTGTGTTTCTGCCTAGCCCTTGGGTTTGCTTAGTTTTATTAATAATTTACAGATGCTTTTTCTGTTTTGATGGTGTCTCTCTCACATCTGATTCTTAGACTCGTTAATATGCGTCCATCATTTATCTTACACCATTGCATGCTGAGTTGCCTAAAATAACCTTTAACCTCTTCTTTGACACTGACTATTATTTAAAAGAGAGGCTTGGTCATAATCCAGAAAGCTCTTAACATCCATCCATCCATCCATCCATTTTCCAACCCGTTGAATCCAAACACAGGGTCACAGGGGTCCGCTGGAGCCAATCCCAGCCAACACAGGGCGCAAGGCAGGAACCAATCCCGGGCAGGGCACCAACCCACCGCAGGACACACACACACACACACACACCAAGCACACACTAGGGACAATTTAGAATCGCCAATCCACCTAACCTGCATGTCTTTGGACTGTGGGAGGAAACCGGAGTACCCGGAGGAAACCCACGCAGACATGGGGAGAACATGCAAACTCCACGCAGGGAGGACCCGGGAAGCGAACCCGGGTCTCCTAACTGCAAGGCAGCAGCACTACCACTGTGCCACCATGCCGCCCGCTCTTAATATTATTAAAGGATTTATTATTGAGACTGACCACCAAAGTTTGAGGTGGACATGATCAAGAAAGAAAAAACATATTGTTAGGAAAAAGATTAATAAGCAATAACAAGTGTTATAAAAAACAGACATTAAGTTCAAAAAGACATTAAGTTCAAAAGAAAAATAGGTTAAGTGTGAACAAACTCATGATGACATAATAGCAAGAATACAACCATGACTATTAAGAGTAAAAAGCCACTTATATAAAAGATATGAGAGGTTCAAGGTGGCCTAGAAACCTGTTTGAAAACATCTGCAGCTAGAAAAACATACGAAAATGCTAGTGGGAAGAATGACTAGGGTAATGTTCACTGGTAAAGTATGGGAGAAGAGACAAGTAAAGTTAAATGCACAGAGCTGTGTGGGACTAATTTGTTAATAAAAGTTCTGCTCTCATCCTGAAGGTTTAATCCTGCTGTGAAACAACCTGAATCTTACTTACCCTCTTCTGAAGCATTACATTCCATGAATCCTGCAGGATTACTGTAATATTCCATAAAACCTTTGCCAGGGACTGTGTCATATGGTCAAGTATCTAAGCCACATATGTTTTAATTATTGGTTGCTTTTAAGTCACTTGTCACTTGGGAATATTAGCTTAGGTTGTCCTTTGACAATGGCACCTGAGAGGCCAATTTTTGGTTATTTAACATTAAAACATTTAAATGCATATTGCATCAATAAAATTGCAGCTTCTTTAATTTCTCAATTAAAATGTTTGAAAAATGCATAACTGCTGTATGTCCAATTTCCCTCTTGTTGTTTTAATGGTGTTAAAACTAACATTTATAAGAGAATTTTCAAAGACAGGGACACTCAGCAAAAATGCACATTCGCACTTGTATAAGTTGTGATGCCCAGGGGGCGTACCAGCCACCCTACCTGACACAGACAGGCAGAATCAAATACTGTCCAACACAAACCTTTTATTCCAAGTGGGGCAGTCCTTCCTTTTTTCTTCCCACTACAGAGCACAGTACAATAAAGCACTCCACTCCTCTCCCAGCTAGCTTCATCTACCTCCTCCTGACTGTGGCTCCTCGAACGGAGTGAGGTGGCTTCTTTGATAGTGCACCCAGAAGTGCTGCAGGTGCTCCCAGATTCTCTTCCAGCAGCACTTCTGGAAGTGCTACATTTCAGGATTCTGGAACTGTCTATGGGCCCCAGCAGGGTTGAGCTTCTAAGCTCCAAATCCATGGCCCTGATGTAATCGAGGGGGATTGCCCTCTCATGTTCCAGGGGAGGTATTGCCCAGTATATGTCCTCTCCCCCAGTGCTTCCATCATAGGGGCATCCCAGCCAGGCAATGGCCCCGGCCACCTGCCAACTGCCACAAGGTATAATTTCCAACATGACAACCAGCTATCTGCACCCTTTATTTGCTGCAGTATTGAAATAAACTACATAAAACAGAAAGGGGTAGCATAAAAACAGTGATTTGGGTCAAGTCAATTACATTTATGCTGCAATTAAAAAAATAATTTATTTGAAAGACTTTAATTATTTTAAAACCTGCATTTTATTCTTTAAAGGTATGTACCAAGCCACAGCACTAAAACTAAAACCAGCACCTTAAAGAGTTACACAATTGAGTTCCTACACAATTGAGTTCCATGGGAATACATGCCACTCATGGGCACCATGATTTTACAAAGTCTCTATAAACCTTCCTCACTTCTGTGACTATGCCTGCAGAATTCAGAAGAAATGAATCAGAGAAGCAGCAGTGACACAGTTGACATAAAACAAAATTTGTACTATGGAAGGAGTGTGTTTATAGACAAAAAAGAAATAAAATGCAACAGAACAGCAGTCAGAAGGTCCTCTTATCTCTAATTAAAAGGTACCTTATGTGTTAACTGATTATTTGCCTTTGCCTCCACCAAAGACACTTTGAATCTCTGTCTATTTTCCTTTTCGTCCACTATATAACTCAGTAGTCACTGTGTGTATATTCCCTCTGGATCCATACAGTTACATAATCTAATTTAGGCACAAGCAAAGGAAAACAGCTCATAATGTCTGAGATCGACCATCCTAAGGTGGAATATCCTAATGACAAGTATGAGTCTTTTGAACTAATAAATACATGGTTAGCTCTGTATTTTATCTTTACATTTTCTAGGATCCTTCCAAAACTTCTTTAAGGTCCACATTTGTATGAATCCAGTTGTTTCAGTCTCACCAATGGAACAAATTACCTTGTGACAAAATAGTGGAAAGCTAGACATGAGAACAATCTAGACAAGAACAGGCCATTCAGCCCAACAAAGCTTGCCAGTCCTATCCACTTAATTCTTCTAAAATAACATTTAGTCTAATTTTGAAGTCCCTAAAGTCCATCTATCTAACACACTACTTGGAAGCTAATTTCATATGTCTATGGTTCTCTATGTAACAAAAAGCTTACTGTTTGTATGAAATATACCCTTAAAAAGTTTCCACCTGCGCCCCCTTGTTCTTGATGAACTCATTTTAAAATTGCAGTCTCAATCCATAGTACTAATTTCCTTCAGAATTTTAAAAACTTTAATTATGTCTCCTCTTGATATCCTATTACTTAAACTAAAAAGGCTAATCTCTTTTAATCTTTCTTCATAATTCATCACCTGTGGCCTAGAATCAGCCTAGTTGTTATTCTCTGGACATTTTCTATGCTACATCCTTTTAGTAGCCTGGAGATCAAAACTGTACACATTACTCCTGACGAGACCACACCAGTGCATTACAAAGCTTGAGCATAACCTCCTAGGATGTGTACTCCACACATCGTGCTATATTACCTAACATTCCGTTTAGCCTTTTTAGTTGCTGCTGAACACTGTCTGAAAGTTGATAGTGTTAAGTCTACTGCAACTTCTAAATCCTTTTCATAAGAGTTACTTTCGATTTTCAGACCTTACATTGTATATTCATTTTACTTCCTACACATAATACTTGACATTTACTTATATTAAATTTCGTCTGCCACAAATCTGTCAAAGCCTGTATGCTGTCCAAATTCTCCTGTAATGATTCAACTGATTCTATATTATCTGCCAATCCACCTAGCTTGGTATCATCTACAAACTTAACCAGCTTGTTTCTTATATTCCTATCCAAATCATTTATATTAAAAGTAGCAGTAGCCCTAGCACTGACCCCTGTGGAACACCATTCTTAATGATAGCCAGTTTTGATAATGTTCCTTGCACCATAACCACCTGCTTTCCATGTCTGAGCCAATTTGGCATCCATCTACAAACATCACCTTGAACTCCCACTTGTTTTAGTTTGAAGCTCAACCTCTCATGTGGCACCTTATCAAATCAGTTCTGAAAGTCAAGATAAATAATAACATATGCTCCACTTTGAACATACCCTTTTGTTTCTTCATTATAGAAATCCAGCATGTTGGTAAAAAATGACCTCCCTCTTCTGAACCCATGGTGACTGTTCAGTAAAACTCCTGTTCTTGTCATATGTTGCTCAATCTTGACTTTAATAATTCCTTCCTTTATTTCACTTGTGATGCATATTAAGCTTACTGGTCTATAGTTGTTTGTATCTGCCCAGTCACCCTTTTTATATAATGGATAATACTGGCCATTTTGCAGTCCTTCAAAATTTCAACAGTGTACAGTGACTTCCAAAAAATATGTGTCAAGGGTTTAAATATGCATTCGCTATACTCCTTCAGAACTCAAGGGTAAATATTATCTGGTTCTGCTGAACTGTTTTATTTCACCCTATTTAATCTAAGCAGTGCTTCTCCCTCTACAATTTTCAAATCACTCCGTACCTACTTTGTAGTCAATTTCACCACTGGGAGGTTATCTACTTTATCACATTAGAGCATCCATTATTTCACTGTCTGTATTTTTTAATTCCCCTTTACTATTCCTCATGAACTTCACCTCCTCCTTCACTGTTCTTTTACTACTAAAATACTGAAAGAATCTCTTTGGGTCATCTTTTGCCTTATCTGCAATATTCCTCTCTAACTGCCTTTTAGCCTCCATAATATCCTTCTTAATGGTGGCACTCATGTTCTCATACGCCCTACGATTCACATTGGAATTATTAATCTTAGACACCTTATTCGGCTGTTTTTTTCTTTGCAGCTTCTTTTTCAACTCTTTATTGACCCACTGTGGAGTTTGTTTTTTAATTTCCTACTAATTCCAAATGTAGGTACGTTGTGCTTGAAAGTTTGTGAAACCTTTAGAATTTTCTATATTTCTGCATAAATATGACCTAAAACATCATCAGATTTTCATTCAAGTCCTAAAAGTAGATAAAGAGAAACCAGTTAAACAAATGAGACAAAAATATTATGCTTGGTCATTTATTTATTAAGGAAAATGATCGAATATTACATATTTCTGAGTGGCAAAAGTATGTGAACCTTTGCTTTCAGTATCTGGTGTAACCCCCCCCCTTTGCAGCAATAACTGCAACTAAATGTTTCCGGTAACTTTTGATCACTGCACACCGGCTTGGAGGAATTTTAGCCCATTCCTCCATACAGAACAGCTTCAACTCTGGGATGTTGGTGGATTTCCTCACATTAACTGCTCGCTTCAGGTCCTTCCACAACATTTCGATTGATTAAGGTCATGACTTTGACTTGGCCATTCCAAAACATTAACTTTATTCTTCTTTAACCATTCTTTGGTAGAACGACTTGTGTGCTTAGGGTCTTTGTCTTGCTGCATGACCCGCTTTCTCTTGCGATTCAGTTCATGGACAGATGTCCTGACATTTTCCTTTAGAATTCTCTGATATAATTCAGAATTCATTGTTCCATCAATGAAGGCAAGCCATCCTGGCCCAGATGCAGCAAAACAGGCCCACACCATGATACTACCACCACCATGTTTCACAGATGGGATAAGGTTCTTATGCTGGACTGCAGTGTTTTCTTTTCTCCAAACGTAACGCTTTTTATTTAAATCAAAAATCCGTCCACAAAACATTCTTCCAAAAACCTTCTGGTTTGTCCACATGATCTTTAGCAAGCTTCAGACAAGCAGCAATTTTTTTGGAGAGCAGTGGCTTTCTCCTTGCAACCCTGCCATGCACACCATTGTTGTTTAGTGTTCTTCTGATGGTGGACTCATGAACATGAACATTAGCCAATGTGAGAGAGGCCTTCAGTTGCTTAGAAGTTACCCTGGGGTCCTTTGTGACCTTGCCGACTATTACACACCTTGCTCTTGGAGTGATCTTTGTTGGTCAACCACTCCTGGGGAGGGTAACAATGGTCTTGAATTTCCTCCATTTGTACACAATCTGTCTGACTGTGGATTGGTGGAGTCCAAACTCTTTAGAGATGGTTTTGTAACCTTTTCCAGCCTGATGAGCATCAACATCTCTTTTTCTGAGGTCCTCAGAAATCTCCTTTGTTCGTGCCATGATACACTTCCACAAACATGTGTTGTGAAGAGCAGACTTTGATAGATCCCTGTTCTTTAAATAAACAGGGTGCCCACTCACACCTGATTGTCATCCCATTGATTGAAAACACCTGACACCTCACCTTCAAACTAACTGCTAATCCGTGAGGCTCACATACTTTTGCCACTCACAAATACAGTATGTAATATTCAATCATTTTCCTCAATAAATAAATGACCACGTATAATATTTTTGTCTCATTTGTTTAACTGGTTTCTCTTTATCTACTTTTAAGACATGAGTGAAAACCTGATGATGTTTTAGGTCATATTTATGTAGAAATATAGAAAATTCTAAAGGGTTCACAAACTTTTAAGCACCACTGTATGTGCATCTACACTCTTTCAAAACACTGAGAACTGTATTATATTATGGCCACTTGACCCTAGTGGTTCAATCACCTCTACATTCTCAATTCAATCCAGATTACTACAAAATACTAAATCTAGACAGGCTTCCCCCCACGTTGGTGCTTTAACATAACTGTGTTAAAAAGAGCCACTATTTACTTCTAAAAACACTTGATCGTCTGCTTTGCTACATGCCAGGTTATCCTAGTTAACATTTTGGTAGTTAAAGCACCCCTTGACTGTAATGTCCCCCTGTAAATTTGGCTTTTTAACATTACTAAAAATATGCACATTAAAATTATGGTCTTCATTGGACAGTCTAAAACACACTCCTAAAATAAAACCTCTTTCCCTAATGCTTTCCAGATTAAGCCACATGTCTTCACCAAAATGGCGCTCATCATCCAATTTAAGAGGACTTGTGTTTAAACTCTGTATGACATAAAAAGCAACCCCACGTCCTTCTGTGTATCCTTCCTAAAAAATGTGTATGCCTCTGTGTTATACTCATCCCCATATTTTTTATTTAGCCAGGTTTCTGTTATTGCTATAATATCATAATTATGCTCTGCCACATAGAACTCTAACTCACAATACTTCTTGCATTAAGGCAAGCTATTTTCAATCTGTAACGCATTTTTACTTTTGCATTCTTTTTACATCTGACAATTGTACTTTACAGTAAATAGACATGATTAGTTCAACCCATAAAACTGAACTTTAGTTAACAACTGCTCAGATAGTCATACACTTGTCATCTGATTACTTCCTAAAGAACTGTAAAAATGAGAATTGCAAAAATGAAACTGAAAGAGACTATTTAAGAAAAGAAGAAGTTACCTTTCATTTACTCCTCTGGTAACTTTTGTAGCCTTGGAAAAGCACTGCTGGATCAAAACTCCATATCACATTACTTGATTTCTGTCTTTGGACGCACCACAGAGTTTAGAAGATGAAGAAAATTACCAGTGATGAAAAGAATACATGTAGTACTTGTGATAACCCCATCACTGATTTTAGGACAAGCCTGACTGATCTCCCTGTATCGATTATCATACCTGGTCTATGGAAATGAGGAAGGCATTGAACACATCCACCCATTCATTTTCTGAATCCTGATATTCTGCAGGGAGTGGAAGGCCTATCCAGGGAAAAAAAAACATAAAACATAACTTTGTTGATAAGCTACTCAGTCCAAATCTGTCACATAAGATGATTTTGTAATTTAATTTTAATAAACCCAGGATAAGGCACACACATACAAAAAAAAAATCTAACTTGAACAGATCTCAGTTTAGAGTTGAGTAGCCAGGTCAACTAACAAGCTCTTCTTTGGAATACAAGAGGAAAAGCCCAGGATCCTAAGAAAAACCCGCAAAGACACAAGAAGATGCAAACTTCACAAAAATACTGACTGGGACTGAAATCCATCCTCATGGAGTGATGAGGCAGCAGTGCTAATGACTGAGCCATACAGACTTAAAATCGGATAATTGCAAAAAGCTGTAGATCACAATTTGGCCCTGTGTGCACTGGAATGGTTCACTCACTTACCATATATCATTATAACTAGCATACATATATCAAATGCAGTACTATGTTTCTAATTTCAAGACATTCCTAACTGAATACAGTCTTATCAAGATACATCTTTGCTTCTCAGCAGCAGACCACTTCACACTAGCAATTAACAGAACCCTACCCCATAGAAATGCTGCACATTCATGTCCAAATTTGTAAGAAATACATATTTATCCATGTGTAAGGACCTTCATACAGCTTAGAAGAAACATGCATCAAACTTCAACACCACCTTTCTACCTGCTTTTAAATATAATGAGGGCAGAGAAAACGGAGAATAAACAGTTCATGGTTCAAAACATGGATACAGGAAGCAGCATTCCATCTGATGAGGAAATAACTACACTCAAGATGAAATACCAGCCTTCCAAAAAGCTGCTGTACAGAAATTCAGAAGCTGTTATGGAATTTTACAAAATGAACACAGTGCGACAATGACGCTATGCCAGCGCTTAACCCAACACAGAGAGTCACAGGAGGCACACTGATAAAACAGAAATGGTTTTATTTTCTTCACCTCGTGGGAAACTTCCTCATTTCCCACAGGCACAACACAGTGCCAATACACAGAACACTGCACAATACTCTTCCTTCTCTATTTTCTTTCTCCTCCACTTCTCCTGGCAAGCTTTGTCTCCCGACTCTGTCTCACTGAGTAGTGGCTGCTGGCTCCTTTTATAAGGCACCCGGAAGTGCTCTAGGTGCTCGTTCACCTAATTCTGGCAGCAATTTCCGGGTGTGGCGGAAGAGCTCCTCTCCAAGGCTCAGCAGCAGCTGTAGCACCCCCTGGCGGTACCCCGGATTCCCACAAGGGGCTGTATCCAACTCCATCTCCCACAAAGCTCTGCGGGAGTCCAAGGCACTACTGCAACCCATGAGGGCTGTCACCTAGCATCCCGGGGGAGGAACTGTTCAGGCATGCTTGTTCCCCCGGTCCTCTCAGTGAAGAGGCGTTCTGGCTGGATAAGGACCCCAGCCGTCTGCAACAACAGCTTAATGTAAAATGTTTCTGGAAATGATGATATGGTGTATGATCATTGATAGAGTAAGGATTAAAGTGTCACTACCTATCCATCCATGTTCTGGCCACAATTTGTTAAGCTTAAAGAAGTATGAAACGGAAAGCAGTGAGTACAAGAATCAGCCACTTCAAATGCTGGTAATGCAAACAAAGCGAACAGTGAACATATTTCATAAAGGATTGCAAACTAAAATAAACAGGTTCATGTTTGTAATGGTTGTATGAGAATATTTAGGTGTACTTGTGCAGCATCCTTTAGCTGTATCTCAACTGTGAGCTCTACATTTAGCTCTGCTAAATGCCCAGAACATTAAAGTATAAGGAACAGAGTTGTAATAGTTTATGAAAGGCAGTGGTGACATCTCACTTTTGTAATGTGTATATATCTGGTCACCAACCAAGTAATGACGCCTTGAAAAATATTTTTAAAAATAAAATACTCTGATAACCATATGTTGACACAATTTACTATTTTCAGCCATTAAAAATAAAGAGTGAATATGTCACACTATTAAAGTGGAGACTGGCTAAACAAGAGTCTGACACTCACAGCTCAAAGGCTTTGGTTCAGCTCCCAAATAAATTAATGTCTGTGTCTAGTTTGTGTGTTACCCTTGTGACTTTAACCATAATTGACTGTGGACAAACTGTTATACTTATTAAAGGATGACTTCAAGACGAAGTTATTTCATCACAATCATGGTATATATATTAATTTGCCACATAAAACTGTCTCCTAAAGTGAAGTGTTTTTTATAAATTTTAAAAATAGTTTGTTCTTCAGTCTTACAATGGGGCTCTATGGATCTCTGTGTCCATACATGATAGAAAAACCCTTAAACCTTACCAAATACACCCATTTTTCTAGCCAAAAACGTTATTGAGTATTGATCCATATTTTGATAGATTACATACATATGGCAAAATAGCATGTCATTCTAAGAAGGATAAAAGCAAACCATTGTTGTAGATTTAACCATTTTAAAAGGTTGTCTTTGACAATGTCCCTGTTTTTCTTTCTCTCTGGTATGCTTGCTCTCTCTGCTCTGCAGACAGATTGACAATTATAATGGAATAAATCACTTATCATCATATATATTCTTTCACTACATGGAAAATACTGCCTGCTCCAGCTGGACTGATAAAGCATGCATGCACTTCAGCGACAGAATATTAAGCTTGTGTAGCAAGCAATGAAGATATAAAAACTAAATAGACATTGTAAGCATACAGTACATTCGGTGCATGAATGGGAGAAAATCAGTATGGCATATCTGTACATACTACCCCACTTTAAGCCCAGCACACATCCATCCATCCATCCATCCATATTTGTAACCTGTTTATCTAGGACAGTCATGGACCAACTGGAGCCTATCACAGCAAGCATCAGACATAAGGCAGGAACAATCTCCTAAATGGGCACCATACCATCACAGAACACAATATAGGGCAAATTTAACAATGCCAATTCACCTTTAAAGTTTAGTTTAGTAAGCTCATTACAGATGTTTTAACATAGGCAGAGTGGGCTGTCGTTCCTCCCTCACAATGCCAGTTTCCACATAGAGTCTGCATATATTGATAAATTGAATGTCATCAGGATCAATGTATTTAATTACTCAAAAACATTGTGCTCATTTCTTTGTTTACTAAAGCAACTCATGGTGGATTACAAAAATGTATCATTTTTTTGAGGTGCTTCAATCTACTCTATCAAACGCTCCATCTTTTTCTGAAGGTTTTTTTTTTTTTTTTGATTGTGTGTGTGCAAGACACAACATGGCAAAAGTGACTTAGCTCTTTAAAAAATCTAAGGCTTTTATTAAAAATAGAATGCAGTGTAATCAGTTCAGTTCAGATTTATCATGTTCAAGAGAAAATGAAAGCCCTACATGCTGTTTTAACTATGCTGACACTCACTATGCATCTTGGTTCATGGCCTAAGTAAAACTAGCCAAAGTACCCAGTGTTGCCTGGGTATATTTGTAGAATGGGTTAATTAAAGAAAGCTAAGGTTTATATGTTTTTAAAATAGTGGCTTTGTTGTTATTGCTAGCTGTCCCATCCGTCATCAACACTCCTCTCTATTAATGTTTCTGCTCTCACAATTTGAGAATTTGTTCTTCTTGGGTCCAAATGGATTCCAGAATGACGATAACTCCATGCTAGATTGTAACCTTGAATGCCATCATGTCTGATTCATCCTCTCATTTCAAGATGGACAGTTCATAGTGCTTAAATTATGAAAAAAGTCAACAAAGCAGGAGTTAAATGACAACTCTTTAAATTCCCTATGTGTCATGCTGCACTTCCACTCTTGATCAAGCCTCACCCATCTTCCCCCTACACAAGTATAACATGCTCCTTTTTATATTGTAGAAGATAGAAGCAGCACATGCCGTTGCCCAGATAAGTAATGTTAAGCTCTGGTCATTTTTTCTGCTAGTCTGGCTTCAGTATGTTGGATTTCACTTGCGTTGACCCAGCAGATGGCACTGGAGTGCAAACTGCAGTACACAGGGAAAAAAACCCACTGGGACCTCAATATTGTGGGCTGCAAAGTATTGTAGTACAGTATATCTTCTCTGTATGATGCTAGAAAGCACCTATGCAAAATTTGGTCCAGATATGTCAATGGGTGTAGGATTGTACAGGGAACATACAGACAGACATTCTACTTTATACATTTAGTTGACTAGACATATTGCAATGGGTGTTCAGTGTTACGTTGTAATAACTCTACGGCCACAAATGAACAAGAAATGTATCCTTACCTAAAAAAAACAGGACCAAGAATCTGCAATAAAAGGGTTATTTCTAATTTCTTTCTTTTATCACAAGGAGGAGAAGGAGGATAAGATTGGGAGCATGTGCTGACAGCGCATTACCGCATCCACCACACGACAAATCACCTGGATTGGGACCAGAGAGCGACGGGTGACACCTCAGCATCACACTGGAATAGTGTGAGGTTTTTGACAGTGGCTAGAAGGCATGTTTTCTTAAACTGAAACATATTCTGCTTCAAAGTGGCTATATTTGGTAAGTCTAAAGGCTTTTTCTATCATGTAAGGATGCAGGGTTCCATACAGTCCCATTGTAAGCTGCAAGAAAGGACAAAGTACTTTTAAAATGTATATAACATAATTTTATGTGGCAAATGAATATATTCCATGATTGTGAAGAAATAATTTCACCTTGAAAAATAATAAACTTACCCTTTAAGACACATGTTTAGTTTTAAATTAATCTCTAAATTGTCACAACATGACTGATGGCTGAATTCTGCATGCATACTCTGCCACGGATGTCCCAGCTTGGTCCCTTTCTGTATCTTAATCTATACAGCCTAGCTTCAGAATAAGAGACAGCCTCCTCTCTGATGTCAGTGCAATCGTTTATGCACCAGATTCGCAATCTCCCTTGACTTAGTTACAAAATAGTCTGATTGATTAAAAAATCTGCATTCTTATAGTTTGACGATGTATATAAAAACAATGTGAATTATTCTAATAATATTTATTATTTTTCAATTATTACAATTTTCGCTGTTTTTTAAACATTTCTAAAGCAAGCCAAACCAGAAATATCGATGCAAGCAGACTACGCATTTGCTTTTATTTATTTATTCAGATGAATAGGCCATATGTTGGAAATGAGTTCTCTGTCTGTAAATGTGAATTTCACGCCTTGCGTCAAGTAATCAGCAGTGAGGCAGCGGAGGAAGTGATTCAGTTGCACGTCCGGGTCGTTAAGGTTGTTTTGCTTGTTAGCTGTCAGTCAGTCTGCATGTTTGCAGCACAGAAAGATGTTAAAAGGTACCCATTGGAATTCGCTTGAATATTATACACGCCAATGAAAGGATTAAATCGGAGTAGCATTTAAGGACTGGTCCAATGTCTTGCTCGTGGCTTTAGCTGCAGAAACACATATTTTGTTATTGTTTTCTGTGTTCATTTGCATTAAGGTAGACGACAGGTGACAGTAGCCTAATCGAATGAGTGCAATTCAAATGAATTACAGTGTGCTGTGTTCATCTGTAGAGGGTGTTAATTACCGCAGTTGCTTCAGTAACTGAGTTAAGAGGATGGAAGCCCTAATGTCCGTGTCCTTCAGAGAAGAATTGGCCCCGACTGTGGAGCAGGCCGTGAAAATGGCGGTGGACACGGTGGTTTATGAGTTAGCCAAACTTATGCATGGCAAGCTGGCAGATTTTCAGAAGGACGCGGCAGCCAAGCAGAGGGAAAACTTGAATTTGAGGTTGCGACTGGACGCCTCTGAGCGTGAGCTCAAAGCCATGCGCAAGTACATGGACCTGGCATACCATAAGATGGCCAAATCCAGTGCAAGTGCACAACAAAAACCTGTCTCTGATGATCCCTTCCTTGGCCACTTTCTCGGGAAGCTGGATGGAACCTCTGAGCTGCTGTTTCCACTTCGACCCAAAGAGGAGGTGCAGTCTAACACCGAGGGATGCCCAGATTTTGCTGGAAATGGCAATGGAAGCAACAGTCCGAAGTCTGGTTCTGCTGTCGGGAATATAGACATTGTGGAGGGTCGATCGGATCTCGGCGTCCTGAACGACGCGGCAGATGTGACAGCTTTATTTCAAGAAAATGCAAACAAAGCGAACAGTGAACTGCACGTTTCTTTCCACGATCGAGTTGGACTGGATGAACCAGGTGCACTTTCTTGGAACCAAACTGTGAAAGGTAATGGGGTAATGGTAATTTTAAAAACTGAGATCGTCTTGGAGTTAAAATTAACATTTATTTAGTGCCTTTACTACAAAGATAAATACTAATCCTGAAAGAAATTTATACTCTAATATCGTACCACCTAAATCAACCCCTCTTCCGAAAAATAAAATTAAAATGAAATAACGTTTCGCTATTAAATCTTCATTCGGTTACATTTTCCTTGGGCATTAAGGGTAACCTATTAATTATTTTTTTCTTTTTAATTGACACTGCTTTAATTGTAAAATTGTTTTTAATTGCATATGATGTCTCGGCTCATTCAGGTTATACAGATACATTCTTCTGCATATAGTTTGTACACTGGTCTTTAGAAGTTTGAGTTGTTTCGCCACATATATGCTGGGCACTAAATGAGGCATTAAACATTTTCTGATCTAACAATTGTGATACTCAAGCCCAGGTTCAGCAGTGTCTTCACTCAGAATGACTGAACATTGCTAAACATTTTCAAGGTGCATTCTTTTCAGAGCCTGATTTTCAAGTTGTATTGGTGGAGTCTTGATGCCCATTTCTGTAATAATGCTAAACAGATTAATCATAATGAAACTTGCAGAGGGTGGCTTATCGTTTATTGCTTTTGTCTTGCCGTTCCAGTGTTTTGGGTTTGAATCCTGGCCTAGGGCACTGCCTTTATGAAATTTGCATGTTAGTTACTGACCTAGCGTGAATGTGCACCACAAGGTTGGTTTACCACCTACCTGTTACCCTAAGTTGAAAAATTATTTTGATAAACCATTCATATTGAACATTGTTAAGCATTTATCAGCTTGGTAAACAGAGTTGCCTAAAATATTACATGTGGTTCTCCTAATCACTTTTATCAAACAGCTATGCATTCTACCTTAATTGTTAGGCATTTGTTGCTTCTCATAGTACATTTTTAGACAAGAATTTTATTTTGTTTCATTTAGAGGTTGAAGATAAAACAGCTTTTAAGCAGTTTGACCAGAGGCCCAAGAAAGTTCCAATTAAAGGGATGAATGTGGAGGCACTTAATTATGCTCAGGATGTCTCTGAACTTGGTCCTGTGCACATCAAGGAGGAAGACAGTGAGCTGGATTCTGAAGGCGATCTGGACTCTGTGCTTGTCAAAGAGCATCCTAATTTGGAATCCCTGAACATTGAATGGGATGACACTGATGAAAGCAACGGGACTCCAGAAGGTGTGGGACTTCAGTCAAGCAACAACCAGTTATGTCCTCCACCATTAGCCTGTGGAAGTACTGCTACAGAAAAAGAGGGAACCGTACAGGGGGCTTCTCAAGTAAGCGCCCATCTTCCTAGGCTGTCTTCTTCAGAAGGTGTAAAAGGTTTGTATTGCTCAGTGACACTTTTGACCCAGAGCTTTCATAGCAAGCAGCCAGTTGATAGAGAAGAGGCAAAGTGTTTTGTGATGTCTAACAATTCGTGAGTCTATTGTTCTTTAGTTTGTATCATGTACATTTTAACGTTGAGCTATTTATTTCTTTTTTCTCTCAATACGCCTGTTTGTTCATACCTATATGGATGTTCATTTATCACACAATATTTTCAATTATAGTTTCGGTTTTTTCACATGATGTATTGATGACCAGTTTAGATAGCAAGGTAGCATTTTCTGCACATTGTTTTGTGTGTGTATTGTATAATATAAAAAGTAAAAACTGTATAATGGATTTTTCACATAATTTGTGAGTGTACAGGTTATCTTTGTAAAACTGGGAGGAGCTGGTAGAAGGTGTCGACTTTCAAATCCATAAATCACAGATCAGGACCATACATTTCTTTTCTGTTGTTCAGTTATGCACAAGGTACTAAGATCCAGTCCAGTTTTTAGGGGTTTTAACCAGTGGTAGTAGTCTATGGAGGATTGTGGGCAAACATTTTGAGAATGCTTGGCCAAGACTGCAAATATTGTACATGCAAATACTTCATCTCATTTTTAGATGTAGAGTAGCACAAGTACTCTATGTAGATGAACTCATATAGGTGAGTAAAATGTTAAGAATATCAAGAATAAATTCAGGGATTTTTTTTGTGTTTTTGCATGAAATGCTAAACTGATCCCAAACACACATTATTAAAAGAGGAGGTGAGTTCACTTTGACTTCAGCATACCTTAGATTTTTGATTCTTCATTTGGAATTTATTTCAAAACTTCTATATTTGAGAAATAAGACCTGCAATTAGTCATAGACCTTCCGCAACTAATAACTAATGCATTTGATGCAGTTTTTGCATCACTTGAGTTGAAATCTGGTGTCTATGAAAGCTATTGCAGTTACCACAAACCTATTTAGATCCTTTTTTATCTAAATTAAATTGTAAATGTTATTTAAAACATGTATATATGCTACTAATGCATGTAATTACATTATGTTATCACTGTTATTTTTGAATTTGCCTCTTTATAAAAACATATAAATAATATTTTTAGGACATCAGTGTGCACTTGGGAAATTCTGAAGGACTGGAAAATGGCAATTTTTATTCCATTATATGAGAAGGGTGACCATACAGGTCCAAGCAGCTATAGGCCAGTAAGCTTAACATGCATCATAGGAAAATTAAGATTGAGCAACTCATGTACAGTAATAATAGTTTTTCTGAACAGTCCCCATAGGTTCAGAAGAGGGAGGTCATGTTTTACTAACATGCTGGATTTCTATGAGGAAGCAACAAAAGGGTAAGATCAAAGTGGAGCATATGTTATTATTTAACATGACCTTCAGAAAGCATTTGATGAGGTGCCACATGAGAGGGTGCACATCAAACTAGAAGAAGTGGGAGTGCAGGGTGATGTTTGTAGATAGGTGCAGATTTGGCTAAGACACAGAAACCAGAGGGTGATGATGGAAGGAACCTTTGTAGAACTGGCTGATGTTGAGAGTGGTGTTCTACAGGGGGCAGTGCTAGGGGTCACTGCTATTTTGAATATAAATAAATGATTTGGATTGGAATATAAGTAACAGCTCATTAAGTCTGCAGATGATACCAAGATTGGTGGATTGGCAGATAATCTAGAATCTGTGAAATCATTACAGCAGGACTTGGACAGCATACAGGCTTAGGCATGACTGAAGTGTTTAAAATTACGAAGAGAATTAGTACAGTTGAGCGAGACTTATTTTAAAATGAGCTCATCAAGAACATGGGGACACAGTTGCAAACTTGTTAAGGATAAATTTCATACAAACATTAGGATGTTTTCTTTACACAGAGAACCACCGACACTTGGAATACACTACCAAGTAGACAGTACGACTTTAGGGACTTTCAAAACTAGACTTGATGTTATTTTAGAAGAATTAAGTGGATAGGATTAGTGAGCTTTGTTGGGCTGAATGGCCTGGTCTTGTCTAGATTGTTCTAATAAATAAATCGTGATACCTCTGGCTTTGATTAAAAAAAAATAATAATAATAAAGTGCTGCAACTTTTAAAACAATCATATATATATATTCCTAAATTAATAATTTAATAATCAGAAGTATTCAAGATTTTTTTGTATTTTTATTTACAAGTAACATAATATGCTAGTTGGTTAATATAAGTTTCTGTTTTTGTCTATAGCTTTGATAACTGATCAGGTCCCGCTTTCTCCTGCTGAGATGTACTATGCAGGTAATAGTAAAAATCATACTATTTTTCTTTTGTGCTGTAAACATTTTCAGTATGGACAATGCATCTCTGATTTGCTGTTGTTAGATTTATTACCAAATTACTTCACATGTTTTATCACAGTAGTGGTCTAAAGCAGATACTCCTAAACCTGTTTTTGCAAGGTTGTGTTGAAAAGTTGATTTATAGTTTGTAACACATTAGTAAGAAGTTTTTATTTATCTTTGTTCTCTCAAGAATAAGTAATAATCTATCTTCTAAATAAGAGACTGTGTATGCTTGAATCTATTTATGCCAGCAATAACTTGGAAACTGTTTCAGCTATTTATGATCTATTCTGGAAATCTGTGTAATCAGTTCTGACACTTTCCTAATCTCCAGTTTAGTTTTATGAGAGAGATATGAAATAATTTGTCCTCTTTAAAACTGCCCTCTTTGTTTCTCAGCGTGTTCCTTTGGAAATCCCTGTGGATACGTTGGTCTCTAAAACTATGCTGAGTATTTACAAAATATTTACCAAATATCAAAAACATTTTTAATTGGTATTGAAACATTATTTTTCTTTTTCATATAGGTATGTTTTAATAACCAATTGCAATAAGAATATATCCAAGAAGTACATATCCTCTTTATTAACAAAAAGGTAGCAACATGAGTTTCATGGAATTTTATTTACTAAACCTTATAGAAATATGTAAAACCTTAGTGCAACAGTAATCATCATCCTCCAAGAGCCCCCAAGCAACCAATTTATTAAAACATTCTTAAACAGAATGTAGATTCTAAGTTTGTGAATCTCATGGTAACTTGATAAACCCCTTTATGAAATCTAGTAGTCCTGGTCTTGGTTGATCTAAGTGTTTATTAAACAGGAGAGTGAATAGGGAGTGGTTTTGACAGTGACTTGGAAATGATCCTAAAGGGTTTCACTCTAAAAAGTGGTGCACACTATGGCTGTCAGATTGGATTTTACTATTCAAATTTAATTTGAAAAAGGTCTTATTTGAAGACAAAGGCTAACGTTCAATTATAAAAGAACACTTGTTTGATTTTTGTTTTACCTTGCACAAATTTTGTCATTGTGTTCCTCCAGACAAGCTTTGCAAACCTGTCATATTTTGCAGATTTTTTTTTTCACAACAGCTTGTTCATAATGTTGAATTATTAGCTTCTTATCTTCATCAGTATATACACCATATTTTGAGACAGTTTTGTCTATCCCACTGTTAACCTTTTGATTAAAAGAGCTGTTTTTCTAGATTCATCTCTGGTGCACATAAAGTATCATTCTGCTTCCGATCCTGCCCTGATTTACTGTTGAACCTGTGATCCCTGACTGTCGTTTAATGCAAAGATGATCACTTTAATGTAAATTAAAAATAACTGTCATACTTCTGTTTTTAATTTTAATATTTTAATGATTTAAAGTCTCAATCACCAATGCACATTCATGGGGTCTCCATCTCATGTGGCTACGTTCTTGGCACAAAACATCTAAAATAAAGTATTTAGCCCACCTTTATTACAGCTTTGCTGCATCTACAAAGGAGGTAAAAGACTCCATTTACTTTAGTCCCATCTATTTTTAATTGACCACTGGCTCCTGCTTACAGCACTCAACTAACTTTCAGCGCTGCAAATGTACCAAGTTGGAGTCTGCACATTTTACTTTGCACCAGTACAATTTTTATTTATTTTATAATTTACTACATTCTACACATTTTGTGACTTTCTTCAAAGTTTTTCTCTGTATCGCTTTTTACCTTTCCGTAAACATTCAAACTTGTTTTTCAGAATTTAAGTTGCTTTGAAAACATCTACTAAATAAAAATTGCAATGAAGATTAAGCAGTTAAACATTATTATGATGCAACATTTAGTACATTCAGTTACTTCACTAGTGAGACACGATTAAACTGACAGTGCCTCAATTTATTTAAAAGAAAGGTGGATAGTGACCTCGCCTCTTCTGGTCTCAAAGACCAAAACGCTGTGTCATTTGAGAAAAATAAAATAGCGACTGCATTTAGAGTATTTAAGCAATCGTGGACAATTTTGTCCGGGTGTCATATGAGCATTACAGGCAGTGGTAAGTATTCTTAGTTCTTGCTTTCTGACCACATCACTTTATATGTACAGAGAATCCTGTTCTGATAAAAGGCTGTGCTTTCAAACACATTTCCTTTTGAAGGCTGCAGTATCCATGCAACATAGTCATAAGTGTTCTATGCTTCATAGATGCACAGAGGGGCCGGTAATCTATACTAATAAAAGGCAAAGCCCTCACTGACTCACTCACTCACTCACTGACTGACTGACTGACTGACTGACTGACTGACTCATCACTAATTCTCCAACTTCCCGTGTAGGTAGAAGGCTGAAATTTGGCAGGCTCATTCCTTACAGCTTACTTACAAAAGTTGGGCAGGTTTCATTTCGAAATTCTACGCGTAATGGTCATAACTGGAACCTATTTTTCTCCATATACTGTAATGGACTTCAGCTCAATGGCTGTGGGGGGCGGAGTTGCATGTCACATCATCACGCCTCCCACTTAATCACGTGAACTGACTGTGAACGCAGTACGTAGAAAACAAGGAAGAGCTCCAAAGAGTGCTGAAGAAAAACGCATACAAGCTTATTATTATTAAGTGCAGCTACTGCGGAAACAAAGCACGGTGTAAACGGTAAGTTTAAATTAAGTTTATGGACACGCTCCCGCTGCCATTTGTCATGCCTTCGTCGAATACTTTATTCGCGAGATTCAAGTTTAATGAGAAGACACGAGGTATAAACGAGACTTTGGATCATTTTGTAACGGAGTTAAAATTGCTGTAGCGAGAAACTTTTAAGTGCCGGGTCTTAGCTAACATTAAATAAAGCCGTGGACATCGCAACATCACACAAGAGAGCAGCTCACGTGAACTGACTGAACGCAGTACGAGTGATCACTTCCATGCATCAAACCTGTTCAAAAAACGCATTACACAATTGACAAGGTAGGAAAAGAATATGCTTCGAGCTGAGCATCACAGCTAACGCGGTCTTGCAGAAGCAACTTCATCACGCTGCCACCAAATACTCACAGAAAAATCCACAAGTTAATACACACACTGTCTCTAGAGTTTCTCCACACTCAATGTATTCCTCGAATCCCCGTTATACCCTCTGATCTCCCATTTCAATTCAAATGCCTCCAATTTCCAGTAAGGCTCTGCTTCGCGAGAAGAAAAGGTTTTCTTTTCTTCTTAATAAAAATTTAAAAGCAGTACTTCGTCGCTGCGAAGCGCGGGGATTTTGCTATATATATATATGTAGATATATATATAGTATGTATATGTAGATATGTATATATACACTGTATATATATATATGTATGTATGTGTATATGTATATATGTAGATATGTATATATATGTGTATATATATACTGTATGTGGATATGTATATATATATATATATGTGTGTATATATGTAGATATGTACAGTATATATATGTAGATCTGTATATATATCCTTCTATATAAAAGTGGTCGGGATTGTCCTTCCGTCCCGTGAGTGCTACGCAGACGCGGAGTTTCACACACGCCCCGTCCATTTTGCAATGCACGATAAAATTTGTAGTTTCATTTTTCCAGGTAAAAGATGATTTTCTACTCCAGACTGTGCGATATCTTCTTCTTCTTTCTTACTATATAAAAGCGGTCGGGATTGTCCTTCCGTCCCGTGAGTGGAAAGCGTAGCGGTATTCCACTTATCACAGACTTACTACTTGCAGCTTGCGGTATGAAGCGACATGATGTGAGCAGAGTTCTGGTGCTCCCATCGTTCCCTTGCTTTTGTGCGCGATGCGCTGGAAAAATAGACAAAATTATGTCTCTGGAAATAATTAATGTTGATGGAGTACAAATGCCTCACCGCGTAGTAAATATCAGGGGGGTTCAAAAGGGCGACCTCAATATAGAAAAAAAGTTTAAATTTCATCACAAAAATAACAGAAACTACGAGTATTAAAGTAATACCGCTCAAATGCAATATAACCAAATTAATGAGTTTGTATAAAATATCAAATTGATCTACATATTGAATTGCCTTAAGAAGTGGTCAACTTAAAAGTCGGTCGCCTTAAAAGGCGGGTCAGCCTAGTATAACAATAATGGTCTTATATCAATACAACCAACTGAATGTAAACATGTCCAAAAACAGTATGTTATATGTATACATCTGCTCCGCTATAACAGTAGTGGCAGTGGCAGTTGACAAGCCACGCAGATGGTGCAATGATAGCACAGCCCTCTTGCAGTAAGGAGGTTGTGAGTTTGTGTCCCAGGTTGTTCCTGTGTGGAACACTGTAAAAAAGTTTTTTTTCATTTAACAAAATATTTCATTATGCACCGATGGCAAGCAAAGTGAGCTATTGACAGAGGTTTAAGCCGGACACCCCTAATGTATGTACAGTATATACTGTATATATATATATATATATATATATATATATATATATATATATATATATGGTCAAGGGAAGACGTGGAAAGCCCACAAAATGTTGGGGTGCCATCTTATGTACAGAAAAGAAACAAGTGGGCGATGGTGCAAAAACAAAACAAAACAATAGGCAAAGCTGGCACTGAAATATGAGACTAGTGTTGCTCAATACAGCGGGTCTAAGATGGAAGAGCTCTGTCCTGCAGGCAGTTCTGGTCCAAGTGAGACCCCATTTTTCTGGGGTAGTCTGCTTTTATAGAACTCCGACAGGAAGGGGCAGAGTCAGTTGCCTTTCTGGGGCATTGTCTTGGTGCTGTGAATGAGAAAAGAGATGATGCTTTTAATAACAATGCACCCTACTGTTCTAGATTGGAAGTACATACCTCTGATGAGCCTGAAAGGTGATCCTCCAACGAGCATGCATGACATATAAGTATATACAGTATGTCTGGTAACCTATCATCATGACCCAGGTATTCGATGTCCTACTCTTGGATATTCAAAAATTGGCCACCCTAGGAGCTTGGAACTAAGTTACTCTGGATTGGGTTTAAAGTTAAGAATCAAATGAGCCTGGAAACTGGAGCTCAGTTCCTGCATTTATCAGGCATCTTAGTGCAGGAAAACTAACTGGTGCAAAAATCACACAATGATGCAGATTTGGTACTACTCTTACATCTCCTACTCTTACTTTTCATAAATTTTCCTAATTTAGGAACCTTCTTATTACTTCACCAGGATTTAGGAGAGCTTGTGAGCTGCCCTAACTCACTAGGAGCTGCCAGAATATGTTTTAGTAACACCAGACTATAATGAGCTCATAAATTTGCCATATTTCACTGAACATAAATGGGGCTGGATGGGTGATTAAGAGTGAAATGACTTTTATATATCTTCATGTAGCTGATGCATCAATGTTTTTGTCTTGTTTTTTTTCCCCTCTTTTTCTGCAGGTCTAGAAGCGGATTCTGGTTCATTTATTGTTTATTCTATACGAAAATCCCCCCTTCCCCCTTTACCTCCATCTCCTCCTTTTCTCTCTTCTTTTTCTTTCATTTTTGTCTCCGTGTCCGGTTCGAATCTTAAAAACATCTGAAAATATTTCTAATAAAGTTTTGGTATCAGGCGTGGCATCAGCAGAAGCTGTAACGCTCCACCTGAGAGAAAAACTGTAAGGCTAGTCGCCAGCATTCAGACATCAATTCTGATTGCTTCACAGCCAAACAGGACACGGTTAAAAAAAAAAATAAGATTAAGAGTGAAATGCCATACAGGTATGCTGAGCTCAGCATTCCAAGAACCCCAGGAATATTCGTATCCCTCTTACGTTTTTATGACCTGGGTATGATGTTAAACTGCATCTGGCCCTGCAAGCGGTCCTCCAACTTGTAGAAAAAAATCATGGAGGTTGGTGGCAGGATTGGCACTCCAGCCACTGCAAAAAAAAAAATCACATAACTGTGAGACAACAGAAAGGACTCCTTTTTCCTCTCTATGGGAGCAGTTCTGCTGCACCCGCCCACAGGAAGGCTGCTCACATCATGAAGTGGATGGGGGAAAGCCCTAGGGAGCCCCATCCCCGGAAGAGTCCAAACCGTCAGAGAGCCAATGGGATCAGGCCTATTGGGGATCAGAACTGGTGTGGTGCTGAAGCGTCACCTGCCACATGGCAGCACTTGGGTCCCATATTTGAGGCAGCCCATCCAGGTAGGCGCGTGGAATGTCTTTTCTCTCCGGCATGATGATTATCTTCCTCTGCTGTCAATGGAGCTGCGTAAACTCTGCATTTCAGTGGTGGCACCCTTTGAGGTGCGCAGACCTGGGACTGGCCTGATCTCTGTGGGTGGATACAGCTTTTATTGGTCTGGTCGCTCTGGTGGCTATCATACTCAGGGAGTAACTGTTGCTGTAGTTGATCGGCTTCTTCCGATGGTGTCCGATGTCATTCCTTTCAACGAGCATATTATGAAACTCAGATTTTGTCCCTCCCTGGGTGCCTTGTCTGTTGTCTCGGTATATGCTCCAACAGGGTGAGTGATGTCTCGGTGAAGGAGAAATTGTATTCACAACTTTACTCAGTGTTTGATGGGTGCCCGCAAGGTGACACTGCTCTGGTAATGGGTGACTTCAACACAGCCACTGGCACTGACAGGGCTGGCTATGAGGATTGTCTCTCTCCCTGTGGGTGTGGTGACTGTGGTGAAAATGGCTCCATGTTCCTTGGCTTTGTAAAAGGTCAGGGGTAGCAAATTGCTGGATCCTGGTTCCAGCGACATGAGCCGCATCGTTCGATTTGGTACTTCAATACTGGTGGGGCAGTAAAGGAAATAGATCACATCCTTGTGGGCAGAAGCTGGAGGCTCTTGCAAAGCTGCAGGGTCTACAGAAGTGCCCAGTTTGTGAATTCTGACCACAGACTTCTTCTTGCTACTCACAAGATCCAGCTTAGGTCCAGTAAGTTACTACCTACTAGGAAAATGAGGCTGAACTTGACCAGACTCCAAGATCAGGCTGTTTCTAACAAGTTCGCATGCAGTTTGTGTAAGGAACTTGAAGATTTGGGTGTGACTGCCGATCCTAATGCGATGAGGGAGAACAAGACCCTGAAGGTTGCTGAGGGTTGTGTTGGTGTTGCTGGTGTTCTCAAAAGGAGGTGTTTCATCTTGCAGGGCACTCTGGATATCATTGAGAGGAGTTGTGGAGCACAGCTTGATGGCAACTCTGGTCTACCAGGAACTGAGAAGGATGGCTGCGAGGGCAGATAAGGAGACATTTGTTAGTGGAATCTGTGAGCAAGTGACACACCATCTGTGGTCCTGCTTACAGAGGAATCGAAGTATTACGCACATCCAAATCTGTTCCTTGGAGAGTCGCAGTCTGGGCGGCTGTTGGAACGGTCCTTACGGATGACACTGCAGATGTGACCCACTGGGCTGGCTACTTTGAGCAGCTTTTCAAATCTGATCCTCCGGCTAGAACGCTGGATATCTCTGGGTTCACTGTTCTTGAGGCTGATCCTCCATTTAGCTGTGAACCACCCAATCTCACTGAGATTGCACAGGTGGTGAACCAGCTGAGGGAAGGGAAGGCTGCAGGGATCTGTGGTATCCGGGGTGAACTTCTCCATGCTGGTGGTAAAGCTGTCTTCCATTTGGGAGACTGGTGTCATCCCAACTGACTGGAAAATAGGACTTGTTGTCCCTATGTGGAAAGGGAAGGGTTATCGTCTGGATTGCGGCAGCTACAGGGGGATAACACTGTTCCCAGTGCCGGGTAAGGTCCTTGCTAGGGTTGTCCTCAATAGGATCCATGATCACTTGCTCGCATACCAGCAACCGGAGCAGTCTGGTCTTACACCTACGAAGTCTACCATTGACCGCATCCTGGTGCTGAGGGTTCTCAAGGAGCGCAAATGTGAATATCGGCAGAGCTTCTTTGCAGCCTTTGTTAATTTTAATGAAGCGTTCGACTCAGTTGATCAAGCTGCCCTGTGGGACATCTTAAAGGTTCACGGGATCCCCTCAAGGTTGCTGAATATCATGGCCTCCTGTACACTGGTACTGTGAGTGATCTGCAGAGTGGAGGCAGACCCTCTGTGTTTTTCCCAGTTGATTCTGGGGTTCGTCGGGTGTGTGTTCTTGCTCCTACTCTGTTCAGTGCTTGCATAGACTGGGCTCTGGGCAAGGTCATTGGGTCCTTGGGGTCTCTTTGTGAAGAAAGATTCACTGATCTTTAATTTACTGATAATGCTGTGATGTTCGCGGAATCAATGTAGGCTCTGATTGAGGTTCTCGAGAAAGTGAGTGAGGAGTCTGAGTGTCTGGGCTTATGAGTATCCTGGATAAAAATCAAGATCTAGGCCTTTAAAGACCTCCTGGGCACAGCCATCAGCAGTGTGTCTGTCTGCGGAGAGAATGTCGACCTTATCGAGATGTTTATTTACCACAGCAGTGACATTCATGTTTGTGGTGACTCTTCCTATGAAGTTAGTAGATGGATTGGGAGAGCATGCGGGTTCATGAAGTCGCTGGAAAGGGTTGTGTGATGCTCCAGATATCCATGCAAAGGGACGAAGGTCTAAGTCTTTAGAGTCCTGGTGCTTCCTGTCTTGCTATATGGTAGCAAGACATGGACGCTATCAACTGACCTGAGATGAAGACTGCAATCCTTTGGTACTGTGTCTCTTCAGAGAATCCTTGGGTACCACTGGTTTGACTTTGTGTCAAATGAACAGCTGCTGATAGAGTCCCAAATGAGGCACATTACCTGCATTGTGAGAGAGCATCAGTTACGACACTACGGCCATGTGGCGCGATTCACCGAGGTTGATCCAGCTCGTAGGATCGTCATTGTTGAGGACTCAAGTGGCTGGACCAGGCCAAGTAACACCTGGCTGCAGCAGATAGAGGGTCATTTCTGGAGGGTGGGACTGGGCCACGTGTCTGCCTGGGAGGTTGCCAACCAACATCCCAAGTTGTTTCATCGTGTGGTGGGTGCGGCAACGCCCTATACCAGTGCTTGTTCTCTAACCTGACCTGACCTTTACAAGCCACTGAAGGTGCAAGAAGGCAGGCAGACTCCCAGTGTCTTAGATAAATAAAGCCTCCCAGAAGATAAGGGGGAGGGGGGGGGATCAAAGTGAGGAACATAGCACTTGACTCTAGAAGACAATTCAGAACACTGAAATGTGACTTATGCCTCCTTTGTGACTCATCAGTCCAGACCACATGCAATCATTTATCTGCACCCCAGTCCTTACGTTTTCATACATGATTAAACTGTTTGCCTTTTTTTCACACTGGAGGAATGGCTTTTTGGTTGTAACTCTTCTATGAAGATCACTTCTGATAAGGAATTATCTGGACTCTAGTTTTCAAGTTTTCAAGTTAAATAATCTTGATGTATTACTCACTTGCTGCACTCAGTTTCTGTGGCTGACCACTGCATTTCCATCCTCAGTCTTGCCCATGTGTTTGTACTTCTGTAGAAGAGCTTGCACAGTACATTTGGAAAAGCCTGTCTGCCATGTAATTTCTGCTTTGAAAAAACCTTGATGAAGTAGAATGAGCACCTTGTGTCTTGATGCTGTGTCTCTTGCCCAGTTCTACTCCCTCTACACATCTGTTTCATTTTATCACTTTGGTTCCGCCTACACATTATGTCATCAATCACTAACACCTGTTTGTTATATTTATATCATTACAAAGATATCACACTTCTTAACTGGAAAGAAATCATTTACTATGGGAGTTGCTTTCTTTAAGGGCATTCAGATATCTTATTGTATTGCATAATTTTTTCCAAAATATATGTTTGGAACTCTAAAATACTCTTTTCCTATTGACATTAATATAGAAGACGTAAAAAATCTAAGAGAAATTTGTCAGTTAGCTAAAGTGCCTAAGACGTTTACATCACACTATATTATAATATTACGAAAGTAAGAAATGTGGTGCCTACCAAGTATAAGAAAAAAGAAGTAGCATTATTTGTATTCTGAAGAGGAACTTGGTCACCTCATTGGAAAGTTTATGGATATCCTTCATTTTTTTATATTTTCATCTAACAGTTAAAAACACAAATAAAACACCAGGGATTTTTTGTTTTATATCCATGTGGGAAGTTATGCTACGTATTAAACTGATGATCTTTCTTATGCAGTTCAGTGCAATCACCAGATCCCTGCACTTACTTTCTGGAATTCCCCATTAGTGACTGGCAATGAATCATCCCCATCATGTGAAAAGTTACTGAATTTGCTGCTTTTCCTTTGCAGATCAAGAAATTCACTTGTGCTTGTAGGGTAACAAGTGCCATTACTTCATTGAAAGGGACATGAAAACCTGTGTAAATATGGTTTTGTTTTACTTTTTACCTAGAATGTTTTATATTTTCTTATCCCTTAAAGCTATATATATATATATATATATACATCCATTATCCAACCCGCTCAAGGGGTCTGCTGGAGCCAATCCCAGCCAACACAGGGCACAAGGCAGGAAACAAACCCCAGGCAGGGTACCAGCCCATCACAGGGTGCACACACACACACCCACCCACACACTAGGGCCAATTTAGAATCGCCAATCCACCTAA
>JANRMT010062804.1:16282495-16304290 GCA_026402145.1 Polypterus bichir lapradei | reverse complement strand
AAAAACGCGTCTTTCTCGGAGAGACACTTTCACGTCCCGCAAGATGAGACTTTGTACCAAGAGTTTTAACCATGCCCGGGGCCGGTAATAAAAGATACAGAGTAGATGACAAAGTAAAATGTCGCAAAGAATTCAAAAACATTGGCACGATACACATGCAGAGCAGGTTATGGATAATTTATTCAAACACTTCAAATAAACATAAGTCTCTTCCAGGAGTAAATCAAGCTCGGAGGGGACAGTTCCATCTCTCAATTAAAAGAATAGAAAATTCTCCTCTTCATAGGGTGCGCCTCGGGAACGGGACCTCCAGCAGGAACAGAGGATATCTGGGGGAGGCAGTGAGACAAAAATACAGCTGCTGTAGAGGCTTTTAAATGTTCGAAGCTCTTTGCGAGATACAGATCACGCAGCAGAAACAAATGCATTTTTTTTACCACCTCTTTGCTCGATCAGCTGCTGAGGTTGCCAAGCGAAGCGAGCAGGGGGCAAAGCCCCCTAGTATATATATAAAAAATATATATACAGTTGTGCTCAAATGTTTACATACCCTAGCAGAATTTGTGAAATATTAGCCATTGTTTGGAAAATATAAGTAATCATAAAGAAACATTTTCCTTTTAATTAGGGAGTGTGCTCAAGTGAAGCAATTTATTATCTCATAATTGCGTGTCCTTTTTAAATCCTAATGATAATTGAAATTACCTAAATATGCCTGATCAAAAGTTTATATACCCTTGAATGTTGGGGCTGATAAGATGCACACGAGTTGACACACAGGTGTGGACACTGTCCCTTAATTTGAACCTGTAACTTCTTTAATTGTAATCAGTGTTTGTGTATAAATATTCGATTTAAATTTATGACCTTGCTGGATACTGAGCCATGGGCAAAGCAAAAGAACTGTTAAAGGACCTGTGATAAAAGATTGTTGAATTGTATAAATCATTAATCAAATAAAGGGTATAAAAAGATATCCAGTGAAAATAACTGTCAGTAGTGTTCAAACTCTTTTGTTACCAAGCCAAAGTCATGTAGACCAACCAAGATTTCAGCCACAACTGCCAAAATTATTTGTCAAGATGGCAAAAAGGCCCACAAGCCACATCAGCTGAAAATACAGGCTTCTCAGCAAACAAGCAGTGTTGCTATTTCAAGATGCACAATAAGGAGGTATTAGAACAAAAAAGGGCTGCACAGTGGAGTTGCGAGAAAAATCCTTTACTGTACCAACGCAACAAAACAGCCCACTTACAATATGCGAAACAGCATCTAGACAGGCATCAAAACTTCTGGAACAAAGTTCTTTGGAGTGATGAGACCAAAATTGAACTTTATGGCCACAACTATAAGCGATATGTTTGGAGAGGGCCATGACGAAAAGTGCACCATCCCTACTGTTAAGCATGGAGGTAGATCTCTGAAGTTCTGGGGGTGGGTGAGCTACAGTGGCATAGGTAACTTAGTGAAAATTGATGGCAACATGAATGCAGCACGTTACCAGAAAATATATTATGAGGATAACTTGCATTAATCAGTCTGGGAGCTACACACAGGCCCACTTGGATCTTCCAAAATTACAATGATCCAAAACACAAGGCCAAGTCGACCCTTCAGTGGCTACAATAGAAAAAAGTGAAGGTGCTGGAGTGGCCATCACAGTCCCATGACCTCTGTATCATTGAGCCACTTTGGGGAGATCTCAAACAAGCAGTTCATGCAAGACAACCCAAGAACTCACGGGACCTGGAGGTTTTTTGCCAAGAGGAATGTGCAGCTCTACCACCTGAGAAAAGTCAAGAGCCTCCTCCACAGCTATCACAAAAGACTGCATGCCATCATTGATGCTAAAGGGGGCAATAGACAGTGTTAAGAACTAAGGGTATGCAAACATTTGAACAGGGGCCATCTCATTATTTTCCTTATTACTACATTTTGTTTAGTGGTTGTGCTATTCTGTGATGCCTTATAGTCTAATTTTGATTTCACTAAAAGTAAATAAAATGTGTTTTGCTTGATCAGTCATCATTTCTTTAAAAGTATGGTACACACCTTACAAATTCTGCCAGTGTATGTAGACTTATGAGCGCAACTGTATACAGTATGTACAGTATAGTCACACTTTAAAACTGAGCTTTCATAGAGATACAGTCAGTCATTATCCAACCCCCTATATCCTAACACAGGGTCATGGTGGTCTGCTGGAGCCAATCCCAGCCAACACAGGGCGCATGGCAGAAAAAAATCCCCAGGCAGGACGGCAGCACACCGCAGGGCACACGCGCGCACACACAAACACACCCACACACCAAGCACACACTAGGGACAATTTAGAATCGCCAATACACCAGACCTGCATGTCTTTGGACTGTGGGAGGAAACCGGAGCACCCGGAGGAAACCCACACAGACCCGGGGAGAACATGCGAACTCCATGCAGGGAAGACCCAGGAAGCAAACCTAGGTCTCCTTACTGCGAGGCAGCAGCACTACCACTGCACCACCGTGCTGCCCCATAGAGATACAATAAATCAAATTGAAATAACATTGAAATACTTTTATAAGCAGTCATATTACAGTATTAATATTGTTGTTAATGTGTTATTATTATTACTGTATTTCATTAATTATTAATTTATATGATGTATGTATTATGCTAATACTAGGTTACTTGATGTTAGGTTAGATTAGGTTTCATCTGGTCAGGTGTATACCTGACACTTAATTTTGACAAAAATGACACAAAGGTGTGTCCCTGCATGCTGCTGGAGTGAGCTAGGTTTTCGCATGGAATGTAGTGACGCAGTTGTGCCACCTTGTGTCCAAAGTCAGCATGGTGAAAATGACATCATACGTAGAGGCACGCCCCCTACCCCCTTAACATTGGTCAACCTAATTAATGACAGAATCATGCTTTGTTCGAAACTATATGTTGTCATTAAGCGAAACATGACTGTATATGTATTAATGTAAGAAACTGTGGTGCCACATTTTAAGCTTTATTCTTCTTTAAGCTGACATTATTGCTCGCACTCTTGACAGATATTTGCTCACTCAGCCATCAGTTCTAGTAGGATGACAAGACAACTGCAGATTCTTCCCTTTTACAGGTTGCACTGTGCTGGATTTGGATGTCTCTTATTTAAATAACAGTTGGCCTAGTACTGCTAGGATTTTTTACTTTTGGTTTTTATTCTTGCTGTGGCTGCTGTCACTGTCATCGTTACCATAATAATGTTTAAAAAAAAAAAGGGCACACAAACATAAGAAATAATCAGAATTGTTAACCTGTGCTAGAATACATGTAAATGTTTACCTATTTCTATTTTGAATATTCAAACCTTAGCTGTTGGCTAATTGGACAACCCTAGTGCACAAATCTGTCTGTCTGTTTCCTGTCCTATTTGAAATACTTTTCCATACAAAACTTTGATGGGAAAAGTCCAAACACTTTTTAAATAATGGATCTGCACCAAATGGTTTATTGTTTACTGTTATTCTTGAAATTTCTTTAATGGTGTCAAAATGAAATACTTGTCTTCATTTGGAAAAAGACAATTTGGCTTCACTGTGCGTTATTTTATCTCTAAACTTAAAAACGTTGTATGTAAAGTAGAAAAAAAGGCGGATTTGACTGCCATCTAGTGGTACGATTAATGAATTCAACTCTATGGTGTAGCAGAATGGCATATGTACCAGTGAATGTCTTTTTTACACAAAGTGCAAACAAAGGTAGGCATGGTAAGTAACTAAATCAGGGTCTGGTGTTGAAAGCTTTTTATTTGCAATTGCCAGCATTTGTAGTTTAAATTATTTTAGAGATAGTCTAAAGGCAGCACACTATCAATCAACTAATACTTTGGAGGACAATGAGATCATATTCAAATTGAATTTATGCTTACTGGTGAAAACATGGGTGCATTTTATATCTTGCTCCACACTCACAGAGAAGGGTGCACTTATTTTAAATTTCTGTTATATTATTTGAGTGTTTTCTATTTTAATTAAACATTATATGTGATAAAAATTAGTTTCCACTGATTTTACTGTATTTTGAGGATCTCTGACATTAAAAATTTGTCTGGTGATGATGTTGAACCAGATGATTATTACTATTCAAAATATGAGTAATCTACACCAGATTTTCCAGACCTTGTACCACACAATAGTGATCGCGAGCCAGGATTCATCAAGGGATACTCATGGGCATAGTGAATGTTGGATGTCCAGTGTCTTCACTCCTGACTTGGTTCAGCTCCAGGATTGTATAAATGCATCATCACTGACATATCTCAACACCACAGTAACCAAGATTATCATTTTTTGTAGCATCTGTTTGGTTGTCTTGTGTAGCACATCTTCAAATTTGAATGTTCTAGTCCAGTATGTTACAAATTCTCGACACTGGTGACCCTCTCCCTAATAACACACACTTCAAATTGAGAAGTAACTTAAAAGTGGTCAATGACAATAATGCTACTGAAAAAATGAAAAAGAGAAAAAAAAGATAATTTCTGGAAGATTATGCTGTTTCACAATCACAGTTGCAAAGGTTGCTTGCTTCAGTTTTGAACAGAATGGTTGTAAATCAATGGTTAAACCATCAAGTGGTTGACCCCATTTTAAGGATTGTCTCAATTTCAGCAGTATGTCCCAAGTAAGCTCAATGTAGTGGACATTCAAGACGTTTGTGAAGGCTTCAGCTGGATAGGCTTGTTTTAAATTGTTTAAGTTTATCAAGGTGTTCAAGCACTCCATTTGCAGGTTTCAGCATCACAAGAAATGGGTTTTGGAGGCTTGGTTGTTGCACATTTGGCTGACATCCTGCTCTCTATTGCAAAGGTATACTGTGATCACTTCACAACACTGGCACTAATCAATCAGATGTTATAGAAACAGGTGTATCTAAAACAGGTGTATTTCATTGTTTTTTACTAAATGGCACATTTATGAAGAACAGGGCTACTAAAGTATTGAAAAGGCTTCCATATGTCAAGAACATGCTGTCTAATAACGGTGGTCAAAGAAAGATCAAGAGTATGTGAGTGTCAAACGGCCAAGTGCTGTGTGAGAGTATAACTGAAAGATAGGCAGGGTTGACTTGGTAAACACAGTGATAATTTTCTACCAGTTCAGTGCCAAACCAAAAAGTGGATAGTACGGGTACTGATGCACTTCATTGATGTAGCTTAGGTGAACAGCTGGTTATTGTATTACAGAGAAAGAATTGAGTGAAATATACTCAAGAAAAAACAGTAGCATGGGCATACATTGTGAAGGAAGTTGAGGATGTTGACCACACCAATCCATCTTCTGTCACTGCAGTACCACACAATTCTACTTGCACAGCATCAGCTTGACATCTGCCTTGCAGAGAAAAAGGTTGCACTAGTAAGTCTCAGATACACTGTACGGAATGTGATATGTTCCTGTGGTAGCAATGCAGGTGCAACTGTTTTGCAGCATTTAACACTTGTCATAAGGGAAGACTTCTTGGGGGCAGACTGAACAATGCACTGTAAACTATTGTTCTGAATGAATTTACCAGTTCTTGTTTACAAAGAAATTACAGTGTGATTGTACTTTTAAAAAGCATCATTAGTTTTCATTACACTCAACTTTATAACCTTTCATACTTTGATTATTCTTTTGAAGTAATGCATACATTTTTGTGTGTGCTGAACTTTTATGTGCACATACTGATTGTAACTTTAAATTATGATAGTATGTCTTTGCACTGCAACATTACTACAGCGAAAATCATAGTTTGATGCACACCGGTTAACTTTTTTGTGATTTGATATGAATTTTGAAATGTTACTCTCTGTCCTTACGTTAAAAAAATTGTGTCCTGAGGACATTGTTTTTTTTTTTTTTCCTCCAACTACTTCTTGTTTTAAGATGCTTAGTTTCCAGGTGCTAATATTTGCAATTAACAATTAAAAATTAAAATTTCAATTTCTGAAATTAAAGCAAACCACTGCCTTTATATAAATATTAGTTAAGATGTCTTTAGACATTTGTGCACCCAGTCACTTTCAGTTTCTCCTATTATTTCATACTCTTTTTCTGTCCAGACAGTTCAGACTATGCAATTTACACCCACCAACCAAATTACTATTGATTCAACATTTAGTCAGCGAAACACGCAGTGTACCTCTATAATCCAGCTCATTCCACACCAGGATTGAGAAAAACCAGGAGGTAGCTCAACAGTAATAGGCAGTGGGACTCCCACATAACAAGACTTTTTGTCTTAATATGGGAGAAAAAGAGCGTCCTGAAAACACATGGAAAACAAGACTGTTGTTAACCTTGATCTCCGCCTGTGTCCTGTCACTTCTCCACTATCCTTCACTTAAAAAGAAAAACTCCCAAGAAACATTTAAACACAAGTTTTTATGAACACATTTTTATTATCATAAGCTGTATGTTATCATGTTACTTTATTTTAATTCATGTTACGCATAGATAATGTTTTCTAGTGTAAGTGCCATATCAATCATTTTCATTGCTTTTTTCTCTCTTTTCTTTAGATGGAAAAGAAAAACACTCTTTCATTAACTCAAAGGGCACAGTCTCTATGAATAGTGATGCTTGTTTGGAGGGCAGTTCCAATCTGAAAGTATTACATCACTGCAGTGACTGTGGAAAGAGCTTTACCCGGGTCAGCACCCTCAAGACCCATCAGTTAATACACTCTGGAGAAAATCCTTTCCGGTGCTTGGATTGTGGAAAGATGTTCAGAGAATCTGGCAAACTAAGAAAGCACCTGCTCAGCCACTCTAAAGAACTCTCCGAGTCCCCACATGGGTATGGGGAAACTTTTATATCTGCTGTAAGTCATCAGCAACATTTCCCATCTGCAGATCCAAGTTTGAATGCAAGCACGGAGAACAGTAAGAAAGAAGAAGGTAAAGAGCCAAAATCACACAAGATGGCATTAAGTGTGTGTCATTGTAATCAGTGTGGTAAGCGATTCACTCGAACCAGCACCCTTAAAATACACCAACTAATTCACACAGGAGAGACACCATATCGCTGTAATGTATGTGGGCGAGGGTTCCGGGAATCGGGAAAGCTGAAGAGACACCAACAGGTTCACAGTGTCGACACGCCTTATCACTGTGTTAAATGTGGGAAGAATTTCAGACTCTTGGGCACATTTGAACAACACCAACTTATGCATTCTGGGCAGAGCCCATACATATGCACTGACTGTGGTAAAAAATTCAGTCGACTGAGCAACCTTAAGTCTCATCAACGTATTCATACAGGAGTGACCCCGTTCCGATGCTCTGAATGTGGCAAGGGCTTCACTTTGCTTCCGAGTCTCAGGAGACACCTGCGCATACACACAAATGAAGCACCTTTTCAGTGCACTGAATGTGGCAAGAGCTTTAGACATCCAGAAACGCTTAAGTCACATCTGCGTATTCATACTGGAGAAACACCATACTGTTGCTCAGATTGCGGAAAGAGATTCAGTTGCTTACAGAACCTTAAAAGACACCAACGGATTCATATGGGAGTGGCTCCCTATAAGTGCAATGATTGTGGGAAGTGTTTCCGTCACTCTGATACTCTGAAATCTCACCGTAGAATCCACACAGGAGAAACCCCATATCACTGCACTTCCTGTAGCAAACGTTTCAGGAGACTTGATGCTCTGAAAAAACATCAGCGAATTCACATTAGGGACCTGGCAACAATGGCCACTGTGAAAGCAGAGTAAAATTCATTGGTGAAGTTTACGTAACTTGAGCCTGCTAAGTTTGCTTTAGGTTTAAAACAGATGGCTCATTGTATATCATCTCAGCTGCCAGGTTACCACATACTATATATTGGTGACAAAACCAACCACTCATCTCAAATGTTGATACTTTAATATTATAGTATTTGTTTTTCTTATGTTTTTTTTTTAAAGCAACATCTCAGATGATTCTGTGTGGTAGAGGAGGTGTGATTGTGTAGTAAGTGATCCATACTCAAAGTGGTACAGTATTAGAAATCATTGAACACTATCTTACATTTGAGATCATTTCATGATTTTAGGTGAGCACAAGATGTACACGAACAAAATATCATAACCTTTAAAATTAATTACTGTGTTAGACCTACCATCAAAGTACCTACTGTATTGTTTATACAGTAGCTGTGACTATGGTGTATACCCTTTCTAGCTTGTAAACATTTTGGTAGTTAAATGTAAAGCTTATGTGTAGCAAGTGGAGACCATACTGGGAAGTTAATGGGCAGTTATTGATATTATATCTTTTGCCTGTTATGCAGCAGGAGCCTTTTTCTTTCTTATTGCTGAGTTGTTATATCTACGCCTTTTTCACTCGGATGCATGCCTACTGTACCAATACTTTGCATGCTAGTGAAACGGTCACTAAAATGACAAGTATCTGTAGTTTTATTTTTTGAGGCAGAATATTTTTTACTGTTTTTTCTCCTATGTGCTAGTTCGGTATCCATTTTGTTTTTGTGACCAACAGTGGTAGAAACAAAAAAGTGAGATTAATATATATTAGAAAAGTAGATTTATGTTGGAAAGGGTTTGCATTGCCTTGCTGGGCAAGGCAAAATTGGTTAATTGGTTAAAGTGTACATAGGACAGAAAGTGCTTAGTAAGTAAATGCAATACTTTAAAAAGATGAGGAAGAAAGCCTAATGTATCATCATGCCTGCTGAGCAAGATTCCAGTTCTTTAAGGGATGCCAAATAAAGAAAAACTCTTAGTGGTGAGAGCTTATTTCATGCAGTGGCACTGGTAAAGAATCGGGTAACAAACAACCACACAGTTTGGTCTTAAAAGAAAATTTACCTCAATGTCCCTCATAATTGTTTTCTTGCCTAATTATTTTTATGGACCAGAGATGTTTGCAGTTTCCATTCATCCTTTTTTATTCTTTCTTAAAAGTCCTTACAGTAGAGGGCCAATTTGTGCTGCTTTGGCAGTTATGAATGGATGGCTGAATACAAGTGTAGACAAAGTCCATCACAATCACTCATACTGGGCCAATTTAGAGTCACCAATCAACTAGCTGGCCGGTGTTTGGTATTTTATGTTAAGTAAGCACATGGGGGGAAAAAAACAATGCAGACATAAGCAAAAGGTGTAAACTTTAAACAGACATTGACTGAGCCCATGTTCAAACCAAGGTACCTGTAATTGTAAGGCAACTTTGCTTAGCACTTTGCAGTTCTCATTTTAGTAAAGTTTTTATACAGTAATTGTGAAATGAGCCTCAAGTCTCCACTAATACGATTGGGTGGTCTACAAAAAGATCAATGAAAAGAATGCATCTTAAAAATCTATAGCAATGTACAGCCATGCTGTGCTGACACCAAGCTGAATCTTGAGCATTTAAGTGTTACAGACATTATTGCACAAAATGTCTATTAAGGCCGTGCATTTATGTACTTGAATAACTGAAACTATTAATAACCAGTTTGTTAGTTAAATGTAAATTAATGCTTTGGTATGACCCGAATAAACAAGGATATCACTATTAAATCTTCCTGAAATTGTGAAAGAGAGAGAGAGAGAGAGAGGGAGGGAGGGAGGTTGGGAGCATGCACCACACTACTTCGAATGGAGTGGAACAGTGTGAAAGGATGGATTAAAAGTTAACTTTAAAATGTTAGTATGTGTCACTATAAAAAGAACAATTTTATTTGGAACTGATTAATTTCCAAACATAATTAACATTATCAGATACATTGAAATCGGTGATGTTGACAGCATGATATTGCTAATATTTTCATATTGAAACACTCGGTCAACTGCTTTTTTTCACTAATAAAACCTTGCAAATTATTCTTGTAGTAATAAATAACCGAAAGCACAGTGTTGAATTTTGGTAGTTGTTCAAATTACTCTCCTTTTTTTTAGTTTGCACCTAATATTGCTTTTATTATCACACAATAGATAGTTAATATCACAAGTGCTGTTTATCACATATTATCTATCATACAATTAACTTAAGAATTGTTGGCACCCTTCATGAAACTGAGCAAAAATGAATGTGCCTGTAAAACATGTTTCAAAATGAATTATACTCTTTCACTTAATATTTGGAGATGCCTCTCCTAGAAAGGATAACAGCACAAACCTGTTCAGTGTGGCAAGGTTAGAGTAACCCCAAAATATCACCTAAATCCACACAGAAAAGGACACAAAATCGCAAAATCAATGTTTTGTAGTACCTTAGTCTCAGGATTTGAATCCTACTGATAATCGGTGGCCTGGCGGGACAAGGGTGATCCACAACCACACCCTTAAAAACTATCGAGGACCTTGAAGAAGTGAGCTCCAGCCTTGCTGCACTTTACAAGATTAAGTGTAGTTATCCTTTCCAGGGGAGGCTTCATCAAATGTTAACTTTTGGGATGCCAATAATTTTGAAACTTCACAGAAAAACACAACACTTCATAATAAAAATGTTTGTTTTGGAAAATTATTGTGTTCAAAGTACGTGGCTTCCCTACATGTCTGAGCCCAAAATAAGACGCATTTTGTATGATCATTTTATGCATTCATTTTCACTCAGTTTTACGATGGATGCTAATAATTCTTGAGATGAATAGATCAGGAGCAGTAAACTGGCCTTATTAGCCTTGACTCCTGTGTTCTGATACTTTTGTTGTTGTTACTTCTTATCCAACTTGCTTTAAATCATGTTTAATTATAGTCATGTTTAAAATGAGGCGGAACAATCTTTCAAAATTACAGGAATGAACCTGAAACTTACAAAATGCTGGGGATCAGTGTAAGAGCAGATTCATAAATGAATAAAAATGGAAATGTCTGTGGAAATAGCATGTAATCACATTGTAGTGGCAAGTGAAATGTGGGATTTATGAATAACACTGCCAGAAAAGGAAAAGAAACACTGTCACACTTTATATACTTTAGAAATTAAAGCGTGCAGCAACAGCATTATAAATAGAAGTACAAGTAGAAAAATGACGAAGAGATTTCAACATTCTGTTCATGGCTTACTTCTTATGGTGTCTCATTTCTCTGTTTACTAACAGTTTAAACAAATCAAAAATCTGTGGATTCCTCTTGTCCAAAGAAATTTCAAGGTAAGAAAAAAAATAATTTAAATGACTAGAGCAATGATGGATTGAATAAAAAAGGATAGAAATACAAATACAGAAAAGCAGTAAAGAGTTTAAGTCATTTAACACTAAAACATATAAGCTGTAGCAGATAACTTCTATGTAAACATTGATTCTAAAAGATGGTATCTATATCGTCAGTCCTGGATATAAACACTGACTTTTTTTACACTACTGAGAAAACCAAATGTAAAAGTCTCCTGATGCTGTAAGGGGTCTGCCAAACAGCTGGAAAGGGCTGGCGGGGCAGGTGGCTGTAATGTTGGTTTTCATGCGTTGTATAACAATGACAACCTAAAAGGCCTGGCAATGTTATAATTCATAAGTAACAAGGTTATCATTTTTAATAGATTAGGAGTATCCACTGTACACCATTATACCCTGTATGTAATTAAATAACAAAAATAATTGTATTCAGATATTTGCACTCGGCCCCTGCTTGACACGTTTGTTTTGTAATGTCTGGAATCGGGTTTTTAAACTTAGATTGTGGAGGCTTTATTCTGGATTTTTGTACCGTGATTATAGTTCACTTGTCGCAATTCCATTGTCTGAATAGTCGCAACTTATCTGTATCTTAATAAACTGCCACTTATTACTGTATTTTTATATACTGTTAAGATGTAGAATGCAAATTGCATTGTCTTTTTTTCTCAACATGCTTAAACAGGTGAATTGAACTTGATTTTATTTTTGCTTGTCCTTGTGTGCAGACAACCTGTATTTTTTTAGTAAAATAAAAAAAAAAAAATCACTGACTTTGTTCTAATAAGTCGCCGCAGAAGATCATTTTGATGCTGTTAAGGAAAGATTATTCAGAATAGAATTCAAAATACTTCTAGCACCAGGCAGTATTCCAACTATTACTCATTTGTTTTAGTTTGTTAAATCTCATTTTTACTGCATATAACCATCTTTAAAAATTGACATGATCATGCAAGTTCTTGTCACACCATGCACACCTCTTCAGATTGTTAGATAATATGCTGCAATGGAAATTTTCCCTTAATAGAACAAGCGTTTGACCCCTTTGGAATTTTCTATATTATTTACTTGTAATAATGTGGTCGGATATTGAGTTGCATCATTCTTATAGGCAAACACACTGCTTAAACTAATAATATACAATTTTATTTCTTTTTGTAAATATTGAATACATTTTCTCAACCTTCACAAACAAGGCTGCATAAATGGCATGAGCCTCTAGACCTGAAGACTTTGACCAAAGCTAACTGGAGCTGCTTGTTCAAGTAGTAAAGTGAGATTGATATGAAAGGCACACCAAGAAAGATCTCAAGAAAGATCTATAGACTTAAACCATGACTCAGTCGTTAGAAGAAAATTTGTCCATCCATTCATCCTCTTCCACTTATCCGAGGTCGGGTCACAGGGGCAGCAGCTTGAGCAGAGATGCCCAGACTTCCCTCTCCCTGGCCGCCACTTCTAGCTCTTCCGGGAGAATCCCGAGGTGTTCCCAGGCCAGCCAGGAGACATAGTCCTTCCACCGTGTCCTGGGTCTTCCCCGGGGCCTCCTCCCGGTTGGACATGCCCGGAACACCTCACCATGGAGGCGTCCAGGAGGCATCCTGATCAGATGCCCAAGCCCCCTCATCTGACTCTCGATGCGGAGGAGCAGCGGCTCTACTCTGAGCCCCTCCCGGATGACCGAGCTTCTCACCCTATCTTTAAGGGTAAGCCCAGACACCCTGCGGAGGAAACTCGTTTCAGCCGCTTGTATTCGCGATCTCGTTCTTTCGGTCACTACCCACAGCTCATGACCATAGGTGAGGGTAGGAACATAGATCGACTGGTAAATTGAGAGCTTTCCCTTACGGCTCAGCTCGTTTTTCACCAGGACAGACCGATGCAGAGCCCGCATCACTGAAAATTTGTAGTGAAGAATAAAGCTGAAAAAGGCTACATAAGCATTTCTTAACAACTGGGGATCCATGAATCCACAGTAAGACAAAATTGTTTACTGTTTTGATCAGATTTTATGAGTAATTCACATGAAGAGCCAGGTCATTCCAAAGGGCTTTCATTGAACTGTTATCTTTATAATGCTGGGAGATGTTGATGGTATCTCATAAACGTCTCAGTTCTTAATTGTAAAACTACATTAATTTTTACACTCGCCTACCTTGCCAACTTAGGGCATTTTTTTTTCTCTTATCAACTATTGTAGGAAGACATCTGTGCAAAAATGCAGTCTTAGTAATAAGGTTAATAAGCGAGTTTAGGCCAAAGTTCATGATTCACCTATATTCTTTACTTTCGCCTTTCAGTGCTAAGGGACCAAGTTTATTTCTAGTACCCTCACTATTTCCATTTTACTAAAAACTAAGGCTTCTTTTTTTTCTTTATTTAACTCAAGAAAATTCATGGAAAAATAGAGAGAGAACTCAGAGCATCAGGGTCATGAGGTGCTATAATTAGGTAAAGCTGCATGTCATCCGCATAGGTAATTTTATTTCTAGGTAAAGTTGCAGGTCATGGCATAGGTAGTTCAGTCATTTCCAACCTGCTATATCCAAACACATGGTCATGGGGGTCTGCTGGAGCCAGTCCCAGCCAGCACAGGGCGCAGGGCAGGAACAAATCCCGGGCAGGGTGCCAGCCCACCACAGGGTGCACACACACAAATACACCAAGCACACACTAGGAACAATTTAGGATTGTCAATACACCTAACCTGCATGTCTTTGGACTGTGGGAGAAAACCGGAGCACCCAGAGGAAACCCACGTAGACACGGGGAGAACATGCAAACTCTAAGCAGGGAGGACCCAGGAAGCGAACCCAAGACTCCTTACTGCGAGGCAGCAGCGCTACCACTGCGCCACTGTGCTGCCCTAGGTAGTAAATACAACTTGACCCATAGAACACTTCCATTTTGAGTATATGGCCGTTCTCTGCTATCTCAGTCTTCTTCTTCTTTCGGCTGCTCCCGTTAGGGGATGCCACAGCGGATCATCTGTCCGCATATGGATTTGGCAAAATTTTACACCGGATGCCCTTCCTGACGTAACCCTCCCCATTTATCCGGGCTTGGGACCGGCACGAAGAAACACACTGGTTTATGCATCCTCTGTGGTATCTCAGTAATTTTCTAATATTAAAACCACATAACCTACAGTGAATTGTAGCCTGACCCGTCGTTTTGTGGAGTTTATATATTTTATTCCCTTTGTGGAAGGACTGTAGTAATAAAACAATATAATTTAGTCTGATCTAAAAAAACATAGATATGAAAAAGCTTTTTGCTAGAAACAACCTGTTTACCATTAAACAGCCTTTGGCCTTAGACATTTCTAGTAAAGCAATAAAATGTATATATTTATTTATGCTTTAACAATTTAATGAAAGGAAAATGTATATTATGATGTATCTACCCTTTGATGTGTCAGTTTATGCAGTGTCTTTTTCATAGCTTCAGAAGTGTAAGAGAAATATAATTCTGTTAGATGTACAAATGTATATAACCATCTGCTTATCTACTCAAGCTACTCCTCTGTAAATGTTCTTTTTTGCTATATGTATTTTAAGTCAGATTGGACAGTACATCAAGACATTGTACTGCTGACTCCCAAAGCAATTTGCAAATATGTCTCAGTCCAAGTTGGTGTCATATTCTCTTCCTTTAAAAGAATCTGAAAGATCTCTAATTTTCTGGACTCTTCTGGTTTTCCTTACACGTTGTAAAGACTGAATTTGCCCCATGTGTGCGTTAGCATCTGCTGTGTGTGCACCATGTCACTAACAGACACCCTTGTCCAAGGTTGGTCCCTACTCTGCCACCATTGTTAGCAATATACACACTTGTGCTCCCCTAAATGTGGAAAATGAAAGGATGGATGTCTCGACAGGAAGGGTAACTAAGCCACAATGAACTCCCTATTGTTAAGATATGAGGTAAGTTTAAACAAACATACCTAATGCACTTTTATACTGTTTCCTCAGGAGTAAAGCCAAAACTGGTGACGATGTTCTCTCAACGTGTGAGATGAATTGAAGTTAAAAATGGTTATACCCAAGTTGTATGAAAATGAACTGAAGTGAACTTCTTGGAAGTTAATTGTAAAACTAGAGTTATTTTTGCACTCGCCTAGCTTGCCAACTTAGGGCACTTATTCTGTTATCAGCTATTCTTGTAAGTCACCAGAGTGACAGTCACTCAAGCCACAGAACACTTTCAGTTTGAATGTGTGCGCCATTCTCTGATAGCTTGGCTCTATAGGTAATATTAAAACCACAAAAACAGCACCTCATCTAATCTTGCTTTGTTATAACCCTGTCTGTCTTTTTATACTGTCTTGACATGGTTACTAGGTGATGGTCTCCATAGCCCTTGTTTAAATCATGGATCGGACATGATTTAAATTATTTAAATTACTAATCGTGATTCAGTGAAAAGTCACTTTTTCTGTTTATTTTTTTTTCTTTATTTGCATATTTGTCATTTTTCACTTCCCATACATCACACCTCACTCATCTTCTTCACTTCAGACTCTTCATTTCATTTTTTTCTTAAGACTCAGAGACAATTAATAGAAATAACTAGGCACAGACAGGTAGAGAATGCAACCTTCAAAATGTATGCAGTTTTGATCTTCTTATAAAAAGTTCAGACAGCTCTATGTAGATTTTATGTATTAAATACTCAAATGACCAAAAAACGACTGAAGGAAGGAAACTGTTAGATTTGAGCAAATGCAGAAGGAGGAGTGACTTGAAAGAAGGGTTTTGAAATGTGAAGAGGAGTAGTGGGGTAAATGCTGTTGTTAATTTTTTTATGTTTTTTCATCAAGATCAGATGGAACAGACAGAAGCTGGTTAAGAGCAGACATCACACAAATGGGAAGTTTGGGCAAAATACTTTCTGTCAAGCAATAATGTTAGCTGCCACCACCTTTGTTTATAATTTCTGTAGTTGAGTCCGATTTGAGTCTGATATTGCATGTATTTTAAAACCCCAATTCAATAAACCTATTACAATATCCTCTTTATTAATTGAAACTAGAGTGCCGTATACAAACAGGTTTTATATAAAACAAATACACAAATTGTTAATTACTAAATGAAACGTAAACCAACTATCAAATTATCAATCCCTTGTTTGTGAAGAAATTTACCTTCACCTGTGAATTTCATACAGAACACCCATTGTTTAGACATCCCAGACTTCACTTAAAGTCCTCCTCCTTTTAATCAAACATTCTTATAAAAAATACACACACCACAATCTGTCACACACACCTGCACAATTCATACCAAACATCCCTTCTTCCACACCTTTAATGACCTTTTGGGCACAGCCATCAGCAGTGTGTATGTCTGCAGAGAGAATATCAACCATGTTGAGATCTTTACTTACCTCGGCAGTGGCATTCATGTCTCTGATGACTCTTCCTATGAAGTCAGTAAATGGATTGGAAGAGCATGGGGGGTCATGAGGTCGCTGGAAAGGGGTGTGTGGCGCTCTTTCTATTTATGCAAAAGGACGAAGGTCAAACTCTTTAGAGATCTTGTGCTTCCTGTTTTGCTATATGGTAGCGAGACATGGACGCTATCCAGTGACCTGAGACGAAGACTGGATTCTTTGGAGAATCCTTGAGTACCACTGGTTTGACTTGGTGCCAAACAAGTGGTTGCTCATGGAGTCCCAAATGAGGCACATTACCAGCATTGTGAGGGAGCGTAAGCTGCAGCACTATGGCCATGTTGCACCATTACCCAAGAGTGATCTGGCTTGCAGGATCCTCATTGCTGAGGACCTGAGCGGCTGGATCAGACCGGGGATGCCCATGTAACACCTGGCTATGGAAGATAGATGGTCAATTCCGGGGAGTGGGACTGGACTACATGGCTGCCTAGTGGGTTGGCAACTGGGATCCGAGCTGTTTCATTGTGCGGTGGGTGCGGCATCACATTGTACCAGTCCATGCTCCCCCACCTGACCTGACCTTCTGGCAATGCTGGGACCCCCAAGTGGAATCTTGCTGTCCATAATCTAGAAACGTAACCATTTGTATCATAAGTGTTGTAAGTCACCTTGGATAAAGGTGTCAGCAGTTTCCAGGAGACAGGCAGTTACTCTAGGAGAGCTGGACAGGGCCATAGAAGGTCCTTAACCCATCAGCAGGACCGGTATCTGTTCCTTTTGGTAAGAAGGAACAGGATGAGCACTGCCAGAGCCCTACAAAATGACCTCCAGCAGGCCACTGGTGTGAATGTCTTTGACCAAACAATCAGAAACAGACTTCATGAGGGTGGCCTGAGGGCCTGACATCCTCTAGTGGGCCCTGTGCTCACTGCCCAGCACCGTGTAGCTTGATTGGCATTTGCCATGGAATGCCAGAATTGGCATGTCCACCACTGGCTCCCTACGATTTTCACAGATGAGAGCAGGTTCACCACGAGCACATGTGATAGACATGAAAGGGTCTGGAGAAGCCATGGAGAATGTTATGCTGCCTGTAACATCATTCAGCATGACCGGTTTAGTGGTGGGTCAGTGATGGTGTGAGGAGGCATATCCATGGAGGGACGCACTGGCCTCTACAGGCTAGACAATGGCAGCTTATCTGCCATTAGGTATCAGGATGAAATCCTTGGACCCACTGTCAGACCCTATGCTGGTGCAATGGGTCCTGGGTTCCTCCTGGTGCACGACAATGTGGCGAGAGTATGCAGGCAGTTCCTGAAGGATGAAGGAATTGATACCATTGACTGTCCCCCACGTTCTCCTGACCTAAATCTAATAGAACATCTCTGGGAAATTATGTTTTGGTCCATCTGACGCCGCCAGGTTGCACCTCAGACTGTCCAGGAGCTCAGTGATGCCCTGGTCCACATCTGGGAGGAGATTCCCCAGGACACCAGGAAATTTTGGCAAAATGGACTAGCCTGCCACATTATTTTTTCACTTTGATTTTCGGGGTGTCTTTGAATTCAGCCCTCTGTAGGTTGATAATTTTCATTTCCATCAAGCGTAATGTGGCATCTTTCATTCCTAACACATTACCTACTCCATATCAGTATAGATATCCAACATGATTTTTTTTGCATTGAGATCTGATGTGTTTTCAAAGTGTTCCTTTAATTTTTATCAAGACTAAAAGAACTAATCAAATCCATCTGTAAAGTTCAACTGGAGTTAAAGCTGACATCTGGCAAGGAGACAGTGCAACAGTGCAAAGCTGATTGCCCAGATGGTTTGGGAAAACTTAAAGCCGATTGTTCCCTAGCAATCCAGCTGAACACAGAAAGCACTGAAGATATTGTAAACATGAATAAACTCGGTGTTAAACTCAGTTCAAACCATTCTCTGCCCGTCCAGGGCACAATTATATGTTGTGTGTCCTACAGCATGTAAATCTCAGGTTTTCTGGCTGACAATACAGACAACTTCACCTTCCAAAAATGCTTACTTAATGTAGAGTCATTAGGGAAAATATACACTTTGGACAATTTGGTTTGTTTAGAAAATTTGGCTACTTCTGAATCGGCTCTCCATATCCCACGGTAGTCAGTGCTCAGCCAAAATCAGGAGAACCAATTAAGCCACAGGGTGAGAAGGTAACAGTAAGAATGGGTCTTAAGACATCTCTAGGCATCCAGGTCACCAATGTGGACCTAGAACAGAATCTCAACTCTATGCAGTGCACCTGTGTATCTTAGAACAATAAAGTGCTCATAACTGGTGACTCCATAGTATGGAATTTTAGATTTCCAAACCATGTAATCCAGCAGGTAATATCAAATGCCTCCCAGGGGCAAAGGTCTCCAACATAAAAGATAAATTGGACCTTCTGGCTGATAAAATATCTACCTTATTGCTGCATGTTGGCACTAACAATATTTATTTACAACATTTAGAGATATGAAGGGGAACTGCTTAGAGCATTATCCAGGCCAGAGTCTTATGGTCTTAAATCACAGGCTGTTGTTTATACAACCTGATACTAACCTGTAATTGTTATCCAGAATCTCTGTTTTTAGGTATCTTAGAAATTCATTCTTGATGCAAACCTTACATTACATGGAAACAGAAAATAAGGAGCATAATTGATGACTCAGGCGCCGCCGCGAGTGGCAGCCTTTCCAGCAGCTCCGTGTACGACTTTATCTTTCTTCCTTTTTCTCTGTTTCACTGATCACTCCTACCACTTTCTTTTATGTAGACTCGTTCCCTGCACACTTTTTACTACTTGGACATGGATTTTTACATGCCGAGACTTGTCTATTCAGGTAGTCAACTTCAAGTGCTGAGAACAAATGCCTGCACCGGTGTGGTTCCCTATTTACCTGATGAGGTAAGAAGGCAGTATCGTGGCAGCAGAGCCGGAGCTAAGCTAAAGGTGAAAGTGGCGTTACAAGCCTTCGGTGCCTTCTGTGATCTTGGGAAATGTGAACTCACTACCAAATAACATCGATGAACTGGCCACACTGGTGAAAAATGTCAGGACCTACAGAGAATGCAGTTTGTTGTGTTTTTGTGAAACGTGGCTAACAACGACCATACCAGATGCTAACATGGAGCTACCCGGGTTTAGCACAGCTAGAGCGGACAGAGACGCAAATACCTGCGGGAAGTGGAAAGGAGGAAGACTCGCTCTCTATGTGAACACAAGGTGGTGCAACTCTGGACGTGTAAACGTCAAAATCTCCACTTGCTGCAAGGACATCGAACTGTTGGCCATAAGTCTGCGTCCCTAGTACTTGCCCAGAGAGTTTGGACACATCGTTGTTATTGTTTACATCCCTCCTCAGGCGGATGTGGAGATAGAGGGTGACATCATCCATTCGGCTGTTGCTAAATTACAAACACAGCACCCTGAGGCACTTGTGCTAATCGCTGGAGATTTTAACAATGTGACGCTGGACAAAACATTACCTGCCTTCTCCCAGTATGTGGATTGTAACACCCGGGGAAATAGGATTATTGACCTACTGTATGCAAACGTTAAAGACGCATACAGCGCCACCCTGTTGCCTGCACTTAGGAAAGCAGATCATAACCTGGTTCTGCTTCAGACTCACTACATACCAAGAGTGAAGGCGCTACCTACAACCACACGCTCATTCAGGAAGTGGTCCCCTGAGGCAGAGCAGGCTCTGAGAGACTGCTTTGGAACTACAGACTGGGATATCCTGAAGGGATTATATAGTGAGAACATTGAGGAGGTTGTTGACTGCACTACTGACTACATCAGCTTCTGTATAGACATTGTAGTTCCAGTAAGAACAGTACGCTGCTATGCTAACAACAAGCCAAGGATTACAAGTGACATCAAGGGCCTTTTGAACCAGAAGAAAAGGGCTTTTAAAGGCGGTGATCAGCATGAGCTCAAGCGCGTGCAGAAGGAACTCTGAGTCCAGCTCAGGGTGGCGAAGGAGCAGTACAAGAGAAAGCTGGAGCAGAAGTTGCAGAATAACAGCATGAAGGAAGTGTGGGATGGGATGAAGATCATCACTGGCTGCAGCTCGAAGTGGGGTGCCACCATCGAGAGAGACGTGGAGAGAGCAAACCAAATGAACGATTTCTTTAATAGGTTTGACCACCCTAACCCCCTCTCACCTCGGAGTGCTGCATCCTCCAACCATCCTTCTGCTGATACCAGCATAGGAGAGACATACCCACCCACAATTACAACAGCGCAGGTAAGCAGAGAGCTGAGGAGACTTCGTGCCAGCAAAGCAGTGGGTCCAGATGGAGTATCGCCATGACTGCTGAAGGCCTGTGCGCTGGAGCTGGGGAGTCCTCTACAGAGCATCTCCTCAACCTGAGCCTAGAACAGGGGAGTCCCGGAGCTTTGGAAAACATCTTGCATCACCCCAGTCCCAAAGGTATCACGTCCTAGTGAGCTGAATAACTTCCGGCCGGTCGTTTTGACTTCACATGTGATGAAGACCACGGAGCGGCTACTGCTTCACAACCTGAGACCACAGGTCCACCATGCACTCGACCCTCTGCAGTTCGTATACCAGGAGAAGGTGGGAGCGGAGGATGTCATCATCTATATGTTACACCGAGCCCTCTCCCACTTGGACAGAGGCAGTGGTGCTGTAAGAATTATGTTTTAAATTAGAATAGAATTAAATTGTTCCTAATACTGCTTTCACTAAATTCAAAATGCTGCTACAAGAATTATTACAAGAATAAGAACATATGAATACATAACTCCAGTTCTTAAGTCCTTACACAGACTCTTGGTTAAGTTTCGGGCAGATTTCAAAATCCTCCTTTTAAATATAAAGCTTTAAATGACCATGGTGTTCTCCCCGTGTCTGCTTGGGTTTCCACCGGGTACTCTGGTTTCCTCCCACAGTCCAAAGACATGCAGGTTAGGTGCATTGGTGATCCTAAATTGTCCCTAATGTGTGCTTGGTGTGTTTGTGTGTATATATCCTGCAGTGGGCTGGCGCCCTGCCTGGGATTTGTTCCCTGTCTTGCGCACTGTGTTGGCTGGGATTGGCTCCAGCAGACCCCCATGACCCTGTAGTTAGGATATAGCAGGTTGGATAATGGATGGATGACCATGGTCCTGCTTACTTATCTGAACTTATTATTACTTACAAACCTGACACATTAAAATCTCAAGATGCTAGCCTGCTGATGATTCCCAGGATTAATAAAATAACAGTGGGAGGTCAAGCTTTCA
>JANRMT010062804.1:16193741-16268611 GCA_026402145.1 Polypterus bichir lapradei | reverse complement strand
ATAGATAGATAGATAGATAGATAGATAGATAGATAGATAGATAGATACTTTATTAATCCCAAGGGGAAATTCACATACTCCAGCAGCAGCATACTGATAAAAAACCCAGGGAACGAGTCCACATAAAAGAAAATGATATAGTGATCAGTAAAACAGAGAAAAGGATAGAAAAGTAAAGTCGTACACGAAGCTGCTGGAAAGGCTGTCACTCGCGGCAGCAGTTTCCAAAAATTTCACATCCAGTCTAATGGAGCTTGAGAAGATTTGCCAGGAAGAATGGAATAAACTGACCAAATCCAAGTGTACAAAGCTTGTAGAGACTCAACAAGAAGGCTCAAAGCTGTAATTGCTCCCAAAGGGGCTTCTATGAAGTACTGAATTAAGGGTCTGAATACTTACATGAGTGAGAAATTGCAGGTTTTGATTTTTAGTAAATCATTAATCCTTTTAAAAATATTTTTACTTTGTCATTGTGGGCTATTGAGTGTTGATTGATGGGCAAAAATGGCAAATGTATTCATTTAAAATGTAATTTACAACACTATAAAGTATGGAGAAAGTAGAGGAGTCTGAATACAGTACTTTCTGAAGCCACTGTGTATATCTGTCCATCCATTTTCCAAGCAGTTTTAAGTGGCACTGTGGTGTGCTAACCTCTAAGATCCAGCATTCTTGGTGTGAATCCCATGCCTGATAATTGTCGACAATGCAGGTTCTCTTTGTGTATGTGTGTGGGTGTTTCTTTACATACTTTCTGGTCTTCTTCCCACATTCCTAAAGATGTGCAGGTTACTTTAATTGCTTGAGTGGACGGTGTGGTGGACTAGTTACCTGTCCAGGGCTGTCTCCTGACTTGTGCTGAGTTCTGCCCGAATTGGTTCTGGCTTTTATCCAAAGTGACTTACAACATTTGAGATATAATTGGTTACATTTCTTTTATTTTTCCAATTGGAGCACAGGCGGGTGAAGTGACCTCAAGGTTTGAAGCCAAAGCCTTAACCACTGCCTGCCATGAGAAATCAGGGTTTTACCAACACCCGTGATAAAAAATCAAAGGCCAGGGTTTGTTTCCCCTAATGAATTTTCATGATCTTTTATTTCTATCCAATATATAAAATTGAAACGTGGCAGATCACTGGCTGAATCAGTTATATTGATGGTTTGAACACTGGCTTATCTTAGTGTTATTGTTATTTATTGTTGTTGCTTTGTTTTACTTTTATAATGTAATGTAATTCTATACAAATTGAATATTGTATCCCAAAAAATTTAGCATTGCTGTCTCACTAAGTTTTATTAATTGTATTTAACTGTTAATCTCCAGTCTGGCATTTCAAAAATTCCTTTTTGTTGGTGTGTGGATGATTAAACCAAAAGCACATGCCTCTCATATTCAGCCTCTTGGTTACAGATTGTGCAACAATGATGTAATCCATCGCTTTTCTTCTTGTCAGCAATTTTAATCATTTTTTGTTTACGTGCAGGCCAGCATGGTGCCATAACGAGACCATCTTCAAGGGAAATTCTTAGATGGTTTTCTGTAAGACTCCTTCCAAAATCCAAAGACATTTACTTTTAAATGCACCTTTTAAATGCAGACTGGTATCCTGTGGATGTGCACTTCAGAAGTCTAACGTCCTGTTGAGGGCTATAGTTCTAGGCTGATGTCCATTGACTGGCTCGTACTTCGTATTTCCCAATGAGGAAAATGTACAGATAGCTGGAAAAAGAGAATATATTATTATGTTTAAATAAAATAGCACCTTATAGGAGATACTAGACTTTAGGGGCAGAAGTAAGCGGAAAATGCTAAATTTCTCTAAAAATGTGTTGCTTGAATATTTTCTCACTAAACAAAGATAAGAATTAGCCCATTGTGCGTGCAATATCTGAATTATCACATATATTAATTTAAAAAAAAAGTTACTTCACAGATAGTTAAGGAATGTTTTACATTAAAACACAATAAACATCTTTGATGTTTATCTTTGATCTGTACCTTCTTTAAGCATTCTGGTCCTTCCTGTTATGGCTAAAAAACTGTCTAATGATATATAAGCCACTCCATTCTACTGGTGCTGCGGTAAAAATGTGAGTGCTTTCCAGAGTAATCAATTGAAGCTTTCTGTTGAATGTTTGTGCTACAACTTTTCCCCATCAGTTTTTGTGAAATCAGAGTGATGCTCTAACTCCATATCGGGAGACCTGGAAAGAACAACTAGGATGTTGAAGGAAACCTGCTGGGTAAAGGGGCTGAAAATTAACTAGACTTGAATGAGGACAGACCGAATCTTCCGGATTCATTGGAGAAGGCAGTTAATAGATCCTGGGAATGACCGCTTTATCTTATCATCTTCGTTATAACGTAGTTTTGTATTTAAGATGATCTCTGTTAACATTTGACTCTGTTGTGTGCACTGCAAGCTACACAGTGTAAATTCCAAGCGCTCGTTACTTACACATAATATCAAAGATTCACCACCCACACTCTGTTATTCTTTTATTTATGTATGCCTTTTCTCTGCATTATTCATTCTTGCCTTATTCTTTTAAAGGAAGTTTCGGTTTCTTGATTTTAAAGTTTAGGTTTCAGTTTCTTGCGCGGCGCACCCTATATAAAGGCAGGGACATTTCAGCGATGACCATACAAGTGAAGCTTAACATCCAAAGAGATGCTCAAAAAAGCGGCGCTGTGTAAGTACATTAGCATTTTCCTCCTTTTTGACTCTAAACATTAATCGTTTAATATTCAGTGCTCACCTGTAACCCATTATGACAATTTTATAATTTCCACATTAAATGAAAACAATAACTGCTGGTACGATTTCTTCCATGTTATATAGCGGTCCGTTACAGCCGATTTCACGCGGGCTGTTTGATATCTCGCAAACAAGCAGCTACTCGTCAAGTTTAATTTCTATGCCAGTTACGAGAGTTGTGTTTTATAAAATAACTCCTTCGTATTCCGTGTAAACTATTTTCAGCTACGCACTGTTTCTGGGGCGGTCGATACCGTACAAGAAACTCATTTTCAAAGAAAAATTAAAACACGCATTGTGTGTTTTAATGTGTTGTGTTTAGTGTGTTTACTGTGTTTAGTGTTTGTGCTGTTTTTGTGTTAAAGATTACGTCATACAGATGGAATGAATACTGAATTCATTAAATAAAGGACTTTTCCTTTGGATCATGAATTTAGCTTATGTTATTCTTAAGTGTTCAAAATTTATCTATCTATCTATCTATCTATCATACAGTGCCGTTCACATCTGTATCTCTGTCTATTATATAGTGCATTTCCTATCTACAGTGCATCCGGAAAGTATTCACAGCGCATCACTTTTTCCACATTTTGTTACGTTACAGCCTTATTCCAAAATGGATTAAATTCATTTTTTTCCTCATAATTCTACACACAACGCCCCATAATGACAACGTGAAAAAAGTTTACTTGAGATTTTTGCAAATTTATTAAAAATAAAAAAACTGAGAAAGTACATGTACATAAGTATTCACAGCCTTTGCCATGAAGCTCAAAATTGAGCTCAGGTGCATCCTGTTTCTCCTGATCATCCTTGAGATGTTTCTGCAGCTTAATTGGAGTCCACTTGTGGTAAATTCAGTTGATTGGACATGATCTGGAAAGGCACACACCTGTCTATATAAGGTCCCACAGTTGACAGTTCATGTCAGAGCACAAACCAAGCATGAAGTCAAAGGAATTGTCTCAAGGCACAAATCTGGGGAAGGTTACAGAAAAATCTCTGCTGCTTTGAAGGTCCCAATGAGCACAGTGCCCTCCATCATCCATAAGTGGAAGAAGTTCAAAACCACCAGGACTCTTCCTAGAGCTGGCCGGCCATCTAAACTGAGCGATCGAGGGAGAAGGGCCTTAGTCAGGGAGGTGACCAAGAACCCGATGGTCACTCTGTCAGAGCTCCAGAGGTCCTCTGTGGAGAGAGGAGAACCTTCCAGAAGGACAACCATCTCTGCAGCAGTCCACCAATCGGGCCTGTATGGTAGAGTGGCCAGACGGAAGCCACTCCTTAGTAAAAGGCACATGGCAGCCCGCCTGGAGTTTGCCAAAAGGCATCTGAAGGACTCTCAGACCATGAGAAACAAAATTCTCTGGTCTGATGAGACAAAGATTGAACTCTTTGGTGTGAATGCCAGGCATCACGTTTGGAGGAAACCAAGCACCGCTCATCACCAGGCCAATACCATCCCTACAGTGAAGCATGGTGGTGGCAGCATCATGCTGTGGGGATGTTTTTCAGCGGCAGGAACTGGAAGACTAGTCAGGATAAAGGGAAAGATGACTGCAGCAATGTACAGAGACATCCTGGATGAAAACCTGCTCCAGAGCGCTCTTGACCTCAGACTGGGGCGACGGTTCATCTTTCAGCAGGACAACGACCCTAAGCACACAGCCAAGATATCAAAGAAGTGGCTTTAGGACAACTCTGTGAATGTCCCTGAGTGGCCCCGCCAGAGCCCAGACTTGAATCCGATTGAACATCTCTGGAGAGATCTTAAAATGGCTGTGCACCGACGCTTCCCATCCAACCTGATGGAGCTTGAGAGGTGCTTCAAAGAGGAATGGGCGAAACTGGCTAAGGATAGGTGTGCCAAGCTTGTGGCATCATATTCAAAAAGACTTGAGGCTGTAATTGCTGCCAAAAGTGCATCGACAAAGTATCGAGCAAAGGCTGTGAATACTTATGTACATGTGATTTCTCAGTTTATTTATTTTTAATAAATTTGCAAAAATCTCAAGTAAACTTTTTTCACGTTGTCATTATGGGGTGTTGTGTGTAGAATTCTGAGGAAAAAATTAATTTAATCCATTTTGGAATAAGGCTGCAACATAACAAAATGTGGAAAAAGTGATGCGCTGCGAATACTTTCCGGATGCACTTATCTATCTGTCTATCTAAACTGCACATCTTCTCGGTTTTAGGGCCTCATCTATAAAGGATTAATGGATTATATAATTATTTTGCCGCAATGTTTGTGCTTTTGTGCAGTATGGTATTATTTAATGAAGCTGTATATATTGTCATTTATCGTACAGTATGTTGTACTATCAGTTGTATTTTGGTGTTGTTATTGCTGTGGCATAACAGCAACACAAATTCCTAGTTTCTATGTTGCCGTAAAGCTCGAGTTCAACTTGAATTCTAAAGGGTCCAAACACGATGAGGTGCTGATGCCTTAATTAATAATATACTTACAGTATGTAAAACGTTAACATAAAACAATCAAACAGAGCACAGTTTGTGTTGAATCCGCTTTCTAAAAGCTGGAAACATGTTAACACAGCAAATACTTTCTAAAATAGCGTTGTATAAAACTGGAGAAGAAACTTCAGCAGCTAGTCCGTTCACGAGCACTTGGTGTAATTGATTCGCCTCATAAGAATGAAACTGGCGTTCGTGCAAATGGAGAAAGACAAAAAAGTACAATAGTGCAAAATCATGCGATGCCTTTTGAATAAAAATATATTTTGAATGGTTTCATTGACAGCGAGACTGATTTAACTGCGACTCGGTGAGTTTTTAGGAAAAGTGGTACAGGATTTTCGTCCAGATCAGATCGATATTTACGACTCACCCGAAATCTATAAAATAAGCATCACAGTTGTGTCGAGGTCATAAATGCAGGTACTACACATTAGGGTCCACCAAACATATTGTACATATGATTTGAGACAGCAGTATCCATAATTTAATCGGTCAGGTGGTTCGGTATGCATGCCATTGTACCATCAACATATATAAAGCATAATCATTTTTATGAAAAATAATCTTCATGTTTTAATTTTTAAAGCATTCTTTGCTATGTAGTGATGCACTTTTGCGCATGTAAAATCAGGAAGCGTGACAGTAAGTCACACATTTAGGGAGGGCACTTTGTAAGCAATAGAAATGAAAATGTAAAATACATTTACTCTTCTTGAAAAAAGTTATTTTGTGCAAATGACGGACGCTGTCTGTGTAGATTTTGCAAGCTTTTTTTTTTTTTTTTGGTACTTTTTTTCGTTCATATTTATTTATTTTAGTCACCTCCAAATTGGCAACCGTGACATTTTCCAAGTGTGTGACATGCGCGGATCTTTGCGACTTCAATGTGGGTGTGAATGAAATTAACTTAGAGGAAAGTGTATGGGCATAGCGGCGCAGTGGTTAGTGCTTTAAGACCCTCAATACTATTGCCGGGCTTTATGTGGTGGACAGGGTTTGCACATCTTACCGTAACTGTATAGACTTTTTTTGTCTTCGCCGAGTTTCCTTTACACTTAATAAAAATAACGATTCTTCAGTGGCATTTCACTGGGTTGTGTGGTTCCTCATAGATCCTTTACTTAAAATTAACTTTTTTTTTCTCTAAACGGCTCTTTGAGCTTTGAAAAAAAACTCCTAATATGTGGGCAAAACAGACATTTTAATGTCCAGAAGGCTACCTAGAAGGAAACTTAACAGATCAAGAAAACCATGAACTTATCCTGCATTATTGTATGGAGGAAGAGCCCTTTTAAAATCAGGGACCCCTTAATATTTCACAAATCAGTTATCATCTGTTCATGGATATTTGCGGAACCCGTTACAAATCTAAATAAATAAAGGTTCTTTAAAACCTTCATGTGGATAGCTGTTTTGGCAACCACAATTCCCCTATGGCATTACTCTGTAGAACCGTTATAGCACCGTTATTTTTAAGAATGTACTAAATGAAGTTAGTTTGTTAGTTGGCGGGGCGAGTAAAAAACGATACCATGCGAGGAAATTAGGACAAACGTGATCGCACTCTAGTTGGAGTGACACTCTGAGGCCCCTCGAGACCCTGTACTGGAAAAAGAAGGTTTGAAAAATTAGTAAATGAACGAACGAACGAATGAATGAATGTGAACACCCACAGCTGACTACTTTAAGAGGGTTATAGAAATCGTATAAAAATCACAAGCATGCATTTATGTAAGGCTTAAAAAGCTTGGTCTGTCAGTAGCCGAAACATTTAAGGAGCAGTGAAACTAAAAACGTCCTTTGTGCGCCACACGTTTAGACGAGCGCAAGTCTAAGCCGAGCACTTCTCACAGCAATCACGAGCCGCACGAAGGTTTGCTACCTACGCACTTGGGTAAAATCCAGGAGAGAAGTTTCACTTGGGAAAATACGGAGAAGTGTATGCCACAGTGCACACAAATAACACACCTTTAACAACGTCACGAATCCCGAAACGTTTTGCCACTCCAATGAAATGCAATCTGAACAGCACTACCGCATTTTGTGTTTATTTACCTGACCGCAAAATGTGACGTCCCCGTTTCCTCGTGGCTTTTTTTTTTTGCTACATATAATGTGAGAGATTAAAAAGTTTAATTTGCATTCCTAACAGTTTTCTTTGCATGTTCTTCCCCGTCTCCATGCCAAAGAATGAGTCTTTCGATTTAACCCTAATAATTAGGCTAAACGAAGTAAACTGCATTTTTACTACTTTTCACGAATTTCTGAAGTTACGTCCCTAGCTGGTGACGCTTCTGTGTATATTGCACCAACCCGACCTTGGAAATCAGATTTCGACATTGGAGTGACAGTCATTAAATGTAAATGATAATCTTATTGGATAACAAGACACGAGGAAACCTTATATGTTGGACAGCGCCCGCCAGATGAGCATTGCTGCCTCACCATCCAATCATCTTGTTTCTATGCTCAGTCCGTGTGAATGTAGATTCTTGCCGTGTTTTTCCCTAACTTTCCTCCTGCATTAAAATTATGGTAGCGCAGCTGCCTTGCAGTAAGGAGACCAGGGTTCACTTCCTGGGTCCTCCCTGTGTTGAGTTTGCATGTTCTCCCCATGTCTAGATGGGCTTCCTCTGGGTGTTTTGGTTTCCTCCCACAGTCCAAAGACGCTTGGGTTAGGTGGATTGCGTTACTAAATTGTCTCTAGTGTGTGGCTGGTGTGTGTGTGTGTGTGTTTGTCTGTCCTGCGATAGCCTGCTCCCCGTCCAGGGTTTGTTCCTGCCTGGTGCCCTGTGCTAGATGGGATAGGCTCCAGCAGACCTCCGCAACCCTGTTCATGACCAAGTGGGTTCAAAGATGACTGACTGACTAACCGACTGACTGGGTTGAATGGCAACACCACATTGACCGAAAATAAGAGTTTTGTGTGAATTGCTATGGTGTGGTGTCCCGTCCACTGCACCTTCCAGTCTTGCAGTAGGTAATGTTGGGATATCCTGCAGCTGTATTGAAAAAGGTGAATTCAGAAAATAGATAGTTATAACCAAAGGATACTACAATTTACTTTCAGTAAATCACTGTTTAACAGTGTACTGCTGAAAACTGGAAGCATTGTGATATAACCAGTACATCCTTATAATTAAAATGACAGGTCATCACACAATTAACATCATTATCTTTTGCTAAAATACAATCTATAAATCCTCTCAGGTTAATTTGGTGATTATGACTAGCTAGGTAACCACTAATGTCCTGCTTCACGATCTCCACTTGTAGCTGTGATGTAACATGGAGCAATTTATCTAATCAGCTAGTACACTACACTGTTAAAAATACCGATTCTTTAATGCCCGTTATGGTTCTTTATTGGGTTGTGAGGTTCCTTTTTGAACAATTGCTTGACAAAGCACCATATCATTCTGGGAAGGGTTGTTGAAGGTTGTTTTTTATGTTTTGAAAAACTGCCTAAAAAACTAACAGCTTAAAAAAAACAAAAAAAACTCAACTTAGTCTGTGTGATTGCAGGTGGCAAGAGTCCATTTAAAATCATGACCCATTTCACATATCTGTTACCATCTAGTCATGGTTATTTACTATATGGAGCCTGTTACAGATCTAAATAAATAAAGGTTCCTTCTGGAAGCTTCATGTGGATGAATCTTTTGGGAACCAAAAATGGTTCTCCTATGGCGTCTGTCTAAAGAACCACTCTGGCACTTCAGTTTTTAAGAGTGTACTTCAAGAGTACAAACCAGAAACACAGAAAGCGTGCCAGAATTGTGCACACCATGAAGAACAATTAAGAAAGATGACAACTTATTTTAAATCCAAATTACACTGATTATTTTCATCATCACATATTTGTTTATCATGTTTACATCAGTCAGATGCAATCAGGTTGAAGTCCCTTCAGAGGCTGAAATACAGCAGCTGCAAAAGTGACTTCACATAAGCGACTGCAGTGCTGAATGCAAGCAGCCACTGAGAACTTTAGATAGCAAAACTACATTTTTTATTGAATCAAATCAAATAAAGTAGCCATATAAGAACAGAGGAAAACTTCTGCCTGACTGATTTAATGTTGACTGTATTGCTGGCTATCCGGCGATGACATGTTCTAACCTAAATATCTATTTAGAGTTGTAAAGTATGACTCTGTAACTTTATTCACTAAGATTTGAGAATGAGAAACTTTTACGTTTTATGTATTCTCCAAGTCTCTTGATTGTCATCATTTGTAAAATAGTTCTTACAATTCTTTATGTTACAAATATACTGCTCAAAAATATTAAAGGAACACTTTTTAATTAGAGTATAGCATCAATTCAATGAAACCTCTGGGATATTGATCTGGTCAGCTAAGTAGCAGAGGGGGTTGTTAATCAGATTCAGCTTCTTTGGTGTTAATGAAATTAACAACAGGTGCACTAGAGGGGCAACAATGAGACGACCCCCAAAACAGGAATGGTTAAATTGACATTTTTCCTTCCTCATCATTTTTGACTGTTTGTTCACTAGTTTTGTATTTGGCTACAGTCAGTGTCACTACTGGTAGCATGAGGCGATACCTGGACCCTACAGAGGTTGCACAGGTAGTCCAACTTCTCCAGGATGGCACATCAATACGTGCCATTGCCAGAAGGTTTTCTGCGTCTCCCAGCACAGTCTCAAGGGCATGGAAGAGATTCCAGGAGACAAGCAGTTACTCTAGGAGAGCTGGACAGGGTTGTAGAAGGTCCTTAACCCATCAGCAGGACTGGTATCTACTCCTTTGGGCAAGGAGGAACAGGATGAGCACTGCCAGAGCCCTAAACAATGACCTAAATCAGGTCACTGGTGTGAATGTCTCTGACCAAACAATCAGAAACAGACTTCATGAGGGTGACCTGAGGGCCCTGTGCTCACTGACCGGCACCGTGGAGCTCGATTGGCATTTGACATAGAATACCAGAATTGACAGGTCCACCACTGGCACCCAGTGCTTTTCACAGATGAGAGCAGGTTCACCCTGAGCACATGTCACAAACGTGAAAGGGTCTGGAGAAGCCGTGGAGAACATTATGCTGCCTGTAATGTTGTTCAGCATGAGCAGTTTGGTGGTGGGTCAGTGATGGTCTGGGGAGGAATATCCATGGAGGGACGCACAGAGCTCTACAGGCTAGACAACGACACCTTGACTACCATGAAATCCTTGGACCCATTGTCAGACCCTATGCTGGTGCATTGGGTCCTGGGTTCCTCCTGGTGCACAACAATGCTCGGCCTCATGTGGTGAGAGTATGCAGGCAGTTCCAGGAGGATGAAGTAATTGATACCATTGACTGGCCCCAATGCTCACCTGACCTAAATCCAATAGAACACCTCTGGGACATTATGTTTCGGTCTATCAGACACTGCCAGGTTGCACCTCAGACTGTCCAGGAGCTCAGTGATGAACAGATCTGATCCAAATCTGGGAGGAGATCCCCCAGGACACCATCCGTTGTCTCATTAGGAGCAAGCCCCGATGTTGTCAGGCATGCATACAAGCACATGGGGGCCATACAAACTACTGAGTACGATTTAGAGTTACTGCAATGAAATTTCAGCAAAATAGACTAGCCTGCTGCATGATTTTTTCAATTTGATTTTCGGGGTGTCTTTGAATTCAGCCCTCTGTAGGTTGATAATTTTCATTTCCATCAAATGATGTTTCATCCTTTCATTCCTAATACATTATCCCGTCCATATTAGTATGGATATCCAGCATGCTTTTTTTCTCATTGAGATCTGATGTGTTTGCAAAGTGTTTCTTTAATTTGTTTGAGCAGTTAATTTACTTTATCATCTGTGTTTTCTTATACTGCAGTGCTGTGTTGTTGGTGCCTGATGCTGATGGTGCAGGAAGTAAAGTCAGATAATGAAGATGACCTAAATAAATGCTTTATGGATCAGGACTATGGAGAACTCTTGGAGATTGCCAGAAAGGGCTTACCAAAGACATCCAAGCCCAAGAAAATCATTATTGTGGGTGGGGGGATTGCAGGACTGACAGCAGCCCAGTTGCTAGAGGAGGCTGGCCATGAGGTAAGCCTTTAAATATGGCTGTTGAAATAGCCCTTTCCTGTCTGTTACTGTCAAGGGGTATACAAGAAAGGTTTTGATGTGGAGATCATCAAGCAAAATGCAATTCCAATTCCAAATAAGTTGGGACGCTGTGTAAAATGTAAATAAAAACAGAATGCAAAGATTTGCAAATCTTATAAACCCATATTTTATTCACAATAGAACACAGAAAACATATTAAATATTGAAAGTGAGGGATTTTACTATTTCATGAAAAATATTACCTCATTTTGAATTTAATGAGCAACACGTCTCAAAAAAGTTGTGACAGGGCCATGTTTACCACTGCATAGCATCCCCTCTTCTTTTAGCAATAGTCCATAAACATCTGGGAACTGAGGAGACCAGTTGCTGGACTTTTGGGAGGGGAATGATGCCCCATTCTTGTCTGATATAGGATTCTAACTGCTTAACAGTCCTGCATCTTCTTTGTCTTTGTCTTCTTTGTTGTATCCATTTCATGATGTGCCAAATTTTTTCAATTGGTGAAAGGTCTGGACTGCAGGCAGGCCATTTCAGCACCCTGACTCTTCCTCTATGAAGCCAGGCTGTTGTAATAGATGCAGTATGCGGTTTAGCATTGTTGTGCTGAAACATGCAAGGCCTTTTCTGAAAAAGATGTAGTCTGGATGGGAGCATATGTTGCTCTACCTTTCAGCATTGATGGTGCCTTTCCATTGCAAGCCGCCAATTCCATAGGCACTAATGCACCCACATACCATCAGAGGTGCAGGCTTTTAAACTGAGCGCTGATAACAAGCCTGATGGTCCCTCTACTCTTTAGTCCAGAGGACACGGCATCCATGTTTTCAAAAAAGAATTTAAAATTTCGATTCATCTGACCAAAGAACAGTTTTCCACTTGGCCTCAGTCCATTTTAAATGAGCTTTGGCCCAGAGAAGCTTGGCTTTGTCTTTGCATGATAGAGCTTTAACCTTCATTTATGGATGGCATGGAGAACTGTGTTCGCAAACGATGATTTCTGGAAGTGTTCCTGAGCCCATGCAGTGATTTCAGGACAGAATCAGGCCTGTTTTCAATGCAGCGCCACCTGAAGGCTCGAAGATCACAGGCATCCAATATTAATTTGCAGCTTTGTTCCTTGCACATGCAGTAGATATTTCTCCAGATTCCCAGAATCTTTTGATGATATTATGTACTGTTGCTGAATAGATATTCAAAGTCTTCACAACTTTAAGCTGAGGAACATTATTCTGAAATTGTTCCACAATTTGTAGAGTTTTTTGCAGATTGGTGAACCTCTGCCCATCTTTACTTCTGAGAGTCTCTGCCTCTGTAAGATGCTCTTTTAATACCCAATCATATTACTGATCTATTGCCAATTAACCTAAATAGTTACAAAGTGTTCCTCCAGTTGTTTCTTTTTAGCACCAAATATTTTCCAGCCTTTTGTTTCTCTCGTACCAACTTTTTTGAGACGTGTTGCTGCCATCAAATTCAAAAAAGCTAATATTTTTCATAAAATATGTAAAATGTCTCACTTTCTACGTTTGATGTTTTTTGTATATTCTATTGTGAATAAAATATGAGTTTATGAGATTTGCAAATCATTGCATTGTGTTTTCATTTACATTTTACACAACGTCCCAACTTTTTTAGAATTGTTACATGTATGGAAATGTTAGAGTGTTTGAAATTCAGATTCTTTGAATTCTTTGAATCTGTAAAAATGTAAATAACAAGTTCAGAAAATAAGTGGATGAATGTACATATGTGTGTGTATTTGTGCATATTACAACAAAAGAGAATTAGTGCATTTGTATAATGAAGGCCAAAAGTGTAAAAAGTGGCAAGTTTCTTATGAAAACCATACAAGTGAGAAATAAACCAAAACGACATAAACTGCAAATGAATGGTAAAGAAAAAATGTTGAGTTTCTTTCTGCTTACAGAAACAAACCCCTTCTGTAAGGTGGGATGGCTTGCTTACTTACTTACTTACTTACATGTCTACCTTCCAAGTTTCACCAATGCACTCCTTTCTGATGTCCCACCACCCTTCCCTCTCTCTCCCGAGTCTGGTCTTCTTCTGTCACCAGTCAGCATTTGCCTCCACCTTTCTTCTCAACTCCAAACTCTCGTGCCTGACGCGACTTTAAACTCTTTACCAAGGCCACTTACAGCTAAGCTTTACAGTCTAAAAATGCATCAAGAGCCAAAGGTGAAAATCCAAAATCTTGAAAAATTTCAGCTAAAAAGCAATAGAGCTTCAGTCATTTTGGGAAATTTACCTATCTCTATATGATGATCTTCTTTGGTTTACATCTACAGATAACCATATTTGAGGCAAGTGATCGAATTGGAGGACGGGTGTACACTTACAGGGAGAAAAATAATACGTGGTATGCAGAACTTGGAGCCATGAGGATTCCTACTTTTCACAAGTAAGACTGAAAACATTATTTTCTTTTAACATGAATAATCCACTTGTTAGTTTGTGATCTGACAGCTTTATTAAATAGAAGTATGAACCAGTCTGATCTGTAGTGGTAAAGGATGTACTTATTTTAAATGTTATTCATTCACGGGAGTGTCAAATACTGCTAATATAGAGTCCATTTCCAGCAACCTTAAAACTGGGCGAAAAAAATTTTGAAAATAGCTATTGGCATGGACAGGGGGAAACATTCAAAGCTGTTGTTTTATTTATTTACATTTCTTACATGAGAAAATCTGTATTGACTCAAGCTGCTTGTCCGTAAAGATGTCAGGTAGGTATTATACAAATCTTTTAATTTAACCTGTAAAATGAAAAATGTTGCCTGACTTAATTTATTATTTACATGTATCATGATCTATGACTGAAATTATTCTAGTGGAGAATTTAGTTTATTTAACAATTCCCAGTTTTGCCAGGACTATGGCTGATTGTTATCTTAGTAGATAATTTATTTTATGTAATATGTCTGCTGCAATAAGTTTGTTTGCTGTCAAAATGTGAGTACTTTTTATGAACTGTGACAGTTCAATGTCTGGGTTGCTACCATAGTGTAGTCATTGATTTACTTCTGCTAAAAGTGTCAAAAAGAATGCAAATAAGAGGGTAAAAAGGGTGGAGTTGATATCGGAAATTGCTGTTGAATCACCAACTTGGCAATATCAACAAAAAAGAAAGAAAAACAAACTCTATTGGAAAGAGGAAAATGCTGGTCAAAAAAGGCATTTGTTCAGCGCAACATCACAGCAATGAGACCTGTAGACTGTAAAGCGGGTAGTTGGCAAATAGTTATGGGTGGTTTCCAGGAGAGATCCTCCAAGCCTGTCCAACACAAGGTTCAATGCTGGGAAATGCATTGTGGAAAAGCCTTTTCACTTACAGTGCCACCTTAAAGCTCCAGCAGCACAAAAAAAAAATAAATAAATAACCACAGCAACAACACAAATAACGTTTTCTTCTTTCGGCTGCTCCTGTGAGGGGTTGCTGCAGCGGATCATCTTCTTCCATATCTTTCTGTCCTCTGCATCTTGCTCTGTTACACCCATCACCTGCATGTCCTCTCTCACCACATTCACAAACCTTCTCTTAGACCTTCCTCTTTTCCTCTTTCCTGGCAGCTCGATCCTCAGCATCCTTTTCCCAATATACTCAGCATCTCTCCTCTGCACATGTCCAAACCAACACAATCTCACCTCGCCTCTCAACATCAGCTGACCCTCTAATGTACTCGCTCCTAATTCCATCTATTGTCAACATAACCAATGCAAATCTTAGCATCTTTAACTCTGCCATCTTCAGCTCCGTCTCCTGTTTTTTGGTCAGTGCCACCGTCTCCAACCCATATAACATAGCTGGTCTTACTACCGTCCTGTAGACAGCCCTTTCACTATTGCTGATACCCATCTGTCACAAATCACTCCTGACACTCTTCTCCACCCATTCCACCCAGCCTACACCTCTCTTCCACACTCCCTGTTATTCTGTGCTGTTGATCCCAAGTATTTAAACTCATCCACCTTCACCAGCTCTACTCCTTGCATCCTCACCATTCCACTGACCTTCCCCTCATTTACGCACATGTATTCTGTCTTGTTCCTATTGACCTTCATTCCTCTCCTCTTTAGAGCAAACCTCCAACACTCCAGGGTCTCCTCAACCTGCTCCCTACTCTCGCTACAGATTACAATGTCACAAATAACTCATAAAAACACAAATAATTCATAAAAAACAAAAAGATGTAAAGTTATATTAAAAAAATTGTTTGGGCCAAGAATTCAACAATTAGGTACTTCTGGGAGACCCCCAATAAAATTTGACAGATACAGTATGAATGCACCATTTATCTGAGATATGTTCAGTGCTCTAGCTGTTGTCTTCTCCAGATGCTGTCAGCGCCTGAAGAAGCTTGAATGTTAGCTTCTTCAGGCAATTAAAAAAAACCCTGAGTTGACCAAATCAGCAACTGTGATGTTCCAGTGAGTCAGTAGTTCAGCAGTTGGGGACTTTCAAATGACCGTGTGTCTTAATACATTTTGTAATTTTAAGATAGTACTTCTTTAGTACAATAAGCCAATCGGAGTTTAACTAGGACCTTTATGCTCAAAAATGCCTGGGAACAAAGAACCTTATCAACATTTTGCCTGACAGAGCCCAAGAAATATATTCTCTCCATGTAATCACTAAAAAAAGCAAGCATGTGAAATGAAAATGAAAAGCAGCAAATGCAGCGTAGTAATATTAAGTAGAAATGATGCATGAAAGAATCATTTCTCATGTCCACTTTATACAATGGAGGAAATAAGGTATTGAATGTGTCAACATTTTTTTCAGTGATTCTCACCAGACATTGATATTAACTCAAGAAATACACAAATATAAATAATTCACCACATTAAAGGCCATAAGTAAAGGTATCCGTAATAAAGTAGAATGACACAAGGAAAAAGCATTGAACACTCTAAGAAAAAGCAGTACATCAAGGCAAGAAACCAGCTGAAACATGTAAGCAGTTAGAAAGTAATGCTACCCCCTTCTTTGTATGAGTGCAAAGCTTACTGAATACACAAACCAAACTGAGAGGGAGGTTGGAAGCATGCACTGATACCGTGCGTTGCTGCACCCACCACACAACAAACCACTTCAGGATCCCAAAGTAGGACCCGAGCACAGGAATGCAACAGGTGACACCTCAGCACTACACTAATTTGAATGAGTGGAACAGTATGAGCTTTTCTACAGTGGCTAGAGTGCCAATCCTGCCACCAGCCCCTAAGTTTTCAATGCAAGTTGGAGGACCTTCTTGCAGGGGTGGATTCGGGTTAATATCATACCCAGAATGAAGCAATTGCAGGTTAAGAGTCTTGCTCAAGGACCCAATGGAGAGGAATCACTTTTGGAATTTACAGGATTGAAACTGTCAATATTCCCATTGCTGGAGCAAATCCATAGCCTTAGTGCCACCACTCTGCATGACCAAAGTAATGCATTGACTATTATTTGAATTTCATGGCTATGTAAAGGGTTGATGCTCTTGTGACTCTGGAAGAAACAAAAAAATTTCGATGTGGCAATGCAAAACCAGATCCCTCTCTAGTTTTACTTCTACATCAGTTCCAGTACGGCTTGTGACAGTCTTCTGCATATGACAAAAGTCATATGAAGTGTCATAGCAAATACTGATGTCTAAAAGCTGATATATTGGAATGAGGATGGACAACTTGCCATTTTTTTATCCAACTAATTCCTTGTAGGGGTTACTTTGTTAATTGCCCTACTCAAACTACAAGATGTTGCATCAGTATCTTACAAACAGAATTGTCAGGGTGGGGAATGTCAGTCAGCAGGTAGTGTGTGATGATAAATAAGAGGAAAGATAGTTTTAGGTATTGCAATTTGTTTAAAATAATTTCCTTTATTTGTAAATCATTATGCAAAATTTGGCTATTAAACCCAAAGTAGCATATCCTAGATAAAGACATTAGTTAAAATAACCTAAATAAGCTATGCATCACCTACATGTACGAGTATTTATGTGACCTTGCAAAACCTAAAAGACCTTTTATGTACCTGCAAGAAGGTAAGACTGGTAGGGTGGCTGTTAATCCAAAGTAAGTGAAGCTGACATTAGTAGAAAAAACTCTTCATGTTCTGTCTTAGCCTCTTTTCATAACAATACTAAAATGTAGCTGAGTATACTTTAATTTTTGGAGCCAACTTCCTGACAAGTTTTTAGAGACAGCAGGGCATTATTTCAGCCATTTGATTACAAAGGAATGAGTGGACATTGTGCTACAGGCTTCTTGGTTACATATTCAGTAGGTCTAATCTCCTGGGTTGTAATTGGAGATTAGATCTAGGCTGGCAAAGATGAGTTATAGTTAGTTTCTTTTTTGAGCAAGAAGTGTGAGGGTCTTGGATATTCTTGAAAGAGTATCATTCATTTGTGATTGATGCTGCCCCTTCCCAAAGTTGTCCTGATGTTGCAAACCAGAAAGGCCCAGCCAGTTCCACAGACAAGCCATCCCTTGGCTTCCTCGGGAATTTCACTTTGGCTGAGGTGGAGGTTTGATGTTCAATGTGCAGGCCTGCATGCCATGCTAAAGAAAAATAGAGGGCATCACAATTTTTATCCTACAATGCTAAAGATGGAAGTGTTTGAGGGAAAGTGTAAAAGTCAACAATTTTGTGCCTACTTTTAGGAAATATGATTTGCATTACCTTGCAACCATTTTTATTAAATGCCTGCTATCAGTTATGGAGATACAACTTGTACTACTTATTTTAATTGAATCAGAATATCAGTCACAGATGCTAAATATGTTAGAGCAACAATATAAAGACCAGCGGTTTGTCCAGACTGCTATGCTATGCCATTTTAAAATGAACCTGGGGTAGAGATACAAGGAGTTTTTGGGATAATGTTGTTACTCTCCGTTGTTGAATATCTATGCCATCTCATTGTGCCATTGGGTTAGAAAAACATGCGCCAAATATGCCAGTTCTGCCGTTACTAATTCTGCTTAGGGGCTGTAGCATTGATTTTTCTACATAAATATCATCTCTTTTTGTTCTTAGCTTGTGCTTGTTGTGCATCTTACAAGTATTCTGGTTAAACTGCATTCTAATGTGATTCTTCATTAAAACACACTATTCATAGACACACAATTGAGACAGTTCTCAGCAATATTGTAACTTACAGGACATGTTCATATTCTTTGTTGTAGAATTCTACTTACCTTTATTGAAAAGCTTCATCTAACGTTGAACTCCTTCATTGAAAAAGATATCAACACTTGGTACTACATAAACGGTATCCGCAAGAGAACTCGTGTTGTTGACAATGACCCAGATGTGTTGAATTATACCGTGTATCATCATGAGAAAGGAAAGACAGCGGAACAGCTCTACAATGACGCACTAGCTCCAGTAAGATTATAAGCTTTTCAGATATATATTAATGATATCTAAGATGGAGCAGGTTGGACTATTCAAAATTAACCAAAGATGTAATTCATCCTGGTAGCATTTACACATAAGGCAGACCCCACTTGTGATATACGTAGCCCAGCTCAGTCAGTTTGGGTGGTGCTTGCCTATACAGATGTGTACTACACCATGCATGATATTCAGTAATGAATGGTTTACACAATATCAGATTTGACTCAATCAGATATAAATAACAATAACTGGAGGATTTTCATATAAACCAATTACCATTTGATTTGAATGGTATGGACATGAATTTTTGAACTCCAACAGTCTATTACTATTTGGGGTGTCCAGAAGTACAATACTACTGTGTCCTTATTTGTTCATAGTGACTGGAGGTACTGGATCTTATCTTAAAGCATTTAGAAAGCCAGCATGACCTAGACACATACACACACACCTCAGGCTTTGGCCCATTGTCCCCATACTTTGTTCTTAGCCTAGCCTTTGGTTTGGGAATGCAGCTTATTTTTTCTGGTTGCATTGTTGCTTGATGCCACATGGTCAGTTCAAAGGGATGTCCACTTTCCTGTTTAGTGCCTTTCTACTCAAGCACACTTGTCATAATGTCTGAGAGAAAGTGTAAATTACAGCCTGTTCAGGCCAAGCAGAAGTTCCCAGAAGTTTTCACTAAATGAAACATTATCCTAAATTCAGACATTATTACTGAAAAAGTAGTCCTGTCACATCTCTTCTTCCAATGATGTCAGGCTAGAATCAGGGACCCCAAGACCTAAAGCTTGATTAAGCAGTTTTAGTTAATAGATAGATGAGTGTACAATATATCAATGCCCCTGCTCCAGTAAAGCAATATATCAGTAGTATATTAAACCTGTGTAATCTGTGACAAAGCATTTCAAACTGATACTATATTGAGGCTGTTTAATGTGAAAAACTGCAGTAGCCCTTGGTCTAATCTTAGAAAAATGTTTTATTTAGGTGAAAGACTACCTCAAAAAAACAGGCTACAACTGTTCAAAAGTAATGCAAAAATATGACTCCTACACTGTCAAGGTAAATGTTTCTATCATTATTTACTGTATTGTTTTTTCAAGTTACTGTTAATATTTTATACTGTATATTGAAACACTGCCTGTGGGTTTCCCATCTTAAAATGGTTTAGAAACTGTTTTCATACAGGCTCTTATTTGTAAGAGACTGCCAGGCTGGGTTTTAGGAGGTAACAATGGCACAGAATATCACGGAAGGTGTAAGGTCCTGATTTGATCCTTTCAGACTAAGGTCTATCACAGGTCTGTATGGGTAGATAGGAACTGTCAGTGGCAATAAGCCACAGAAGAGAATTCTCCAGAAGAACTAGGTGGACTGGTAGGAAGCTCCAAAGTGGTGTCTTAAAAGGATGTTGCCTAGCATTGCCAACATTGAGCCTGGAGCTGGGAGTGAGTCGGGGTGCAGGTTCAATGAGGGGAAATGAAGGCCTGTGTCCGAAGCGTCCATATGGAGGATGAAAGGTAAAGAAAAGTCAGTGGTTTTCAAAACTGGAGTTGACTTAAGGGCCCGTTTTAAGTCACTAAATGCAGTTTCCGATGTAGCATCCCATACCACATGATTCAGGCACCTCTTCTTTGTGAGGTTCATCAAGGGTGCCGCTCTCTCAGAAAAACGGGACAAAAACTGGCAATAGTAGCCCGCTAGTCCGAGAAAGGCTTGGACTTGCCATTTGGTCCACGGACGGGGCCATTTCAATATGGCGTCAACTTTTGAACACTGTGGTCGTGCAGTACCCGGCCCAATTGGTAGCCTAAATATTTGGCCTCGGTTAACCCGAAGAAACATTTCTTTGGGTTAATTCGTAGGCTGGATTCGCTCAGTGTCCTCAATACCGCTTGTACCTGCTGTACCCGATACTACCAATGTCCGCTAGGGACATTTTGCAGGGTTGATCGCTGTTGCTGCTGATATTCCTGGCTGATGTTAACAGCCATTACTTAGATTTTCCAGGCTGGTCAGTTGCCCACTTTCTTCTGTTTCATACCACCCTATTTAATGGTGCTAGAGCAGAGTTTAAAAGCTTGGTGCCATCCTGAATATTGATTTCTTTTAGTCACCTTTAATGTCATCTTAATCTAAACTCAGATCATGAGGATATTCTAAATGCTTTAGGCATGTAGGTTAACACAATCCTAGTAAATTCACAATGACACATTTGCTGTAGCAGATTTAAGCAAAACAAATTTGACAAAGCAACAGCAGAAGAATTCATACTTTGGAACTAGAACACAATATGAGTATGTGTAAAAATGTATAATAAAAAAGAGAGAGAATAGTTAATATCATTCTTTCGATTTATAGAACACTCTTAATCCCCCATCTGGGGTCAAGCAAAGCCAGGTGTCATGCAGCCAGCATCAGATGCTAGACAGGAACCAAACTTAAACAGGATGCCAGTCCACTTAAGGCACAATTCCACACTCACCCTGAAAAACCAAGGGCACTCATACTCAGAATATACAAAGTGCACTTAGACAGTAACAGGGCCATGATGTGAACCAAGGCTCTTGGAGCTTTGAATCAGCAGTGCACACCACTGCACAATCATGCTACCCTCTGCTTTAAAATTTGTGAATTCTTTATGTAGGAAAGCCACAGGAGTCTCACGGTTATGAATATCTTAGCGGTGTGCAGAAGTGTGTGAGAAACTGACAAAAGAATGTCACCAGCTTTTCAGGTGGTTTCCTGTCTGCGTACTGCATCATACTCACCTTTCTTAACCTTGCATTCTGTGTGGTTTGCCAGTAAAACTTGAGAATTCATCACTAATTCAGAGGTGTCCAATTCATTCTCAAGTTCACTATAGAGATTTTTAATTTAGTGTGAGTGTTAAACTGCCAGACAAATACAAATGAGACACAGCAACTGATGTTTTCAAAAAAGCACATGGAATGAAAGAATAAATAAAAGAAAGAGGCCTTGGAAATGGGCAATAGATAGATAAATGGATTCAGTCAAATATAAGGTTCTGAAATAACCATGAAGCAATGGCAGCTGATGGTCTTTCAAACAGGGGAAGTACATTTTAGGCCTACAAGTCAAGCCAAGTTGGGAAGCATGCAATGGTACAGTGCGTTTCCACACCTACTACACAGCGAAACAACTCAGGATCCTGGTTTGCAACCCCCCAGGCAGACACGCGGTCTGGTCCCACCCTCAGGAAATGACCCTCTATCTGACGCAGCCAGGTGTTACGTGGGTGACCCCTCGGCCTGGTGCAGCCACTCGGGTCTCCAACAATGAGGATCTTACGAGCCGGATCACCCTCTGGGAAACGCGCAACATGGCCATAGTGCTGTAACTGACGCTCCCCACAATGCAGGTAATGTCCCTCATTCGGGACTCCATGAGCAACCACTCATTCGACACAAAGTCAAACCAACGGTACCCAAGGATTCTCTGGAGAGACACAGTACCAAAGGAGTCCAGTCTTTGTCTCAGGTCACTGGATAGCGTCCATGTCTCGCAACCATATAGCAAGACAGGAAGCACCAAGACTCTAAAGACTTGGACCTTCATCCTTTTGCATAGATATCGGGAGCGCCACACACCCCTTTCTAGCGACCTCATGACCCCCCATGCTCTCCCAATCCGTCTACTGACTTCATAGGAAGTGTCACCAGAGACATGAATATCACTGCTGAGGTAAGTAAACCTCTCAACAAGGTCGACACTCTCTCCACAAACATACATACTGCTGATGGCTGTGCCCAAGAGGTCATTAAAGGCCTGGATCTTGGTTTTTATCCAGGACACTCGCAAGCCCAGACACTCAGACTCCTCACAGTTTCTCGAGCGCCCCAATCCAAGCCTCTGTTGACTCCGCGAAGATCACAGCATCGTCAGCAAAGTCAAGATTTGTGAATCTTTCTTCACCAACAGATGCCCCACAGTCGCTGGACCCCACGACCATGCCCAACACCCAGTCCATACAAGCATTGAACAGAGTAGGAGCAAGAACACACCCCTGACAAACCCCAGAATCAACTGTGAAAAACGCAGAGGTCCTGCCTTCACTCTGCACAGCACTCACAGTACCAGTGTACAGGCCAGCCATGACATCCAGCAACCTCGAGGGGATCCCGCGAACCCTTAGGATGTCCCACAGGGCAGCTCGATCAACTGAGTTGAACGCTTTGTGAAAATCGACAAAGGTTGCAAAGAAACTCTGCCGATATTCGCGTTTGCATTCCATGAGAACCCTCAGTGCTAGGATGCAGTCGATGGTAGACTTCTTAGGTGTAAAACCAGACTGTTCTGATCGCTGGTAGGTGAGCAAATTATCACGGATCCTATTGAGGATGACCCTAGCAAGGACCTTACCCAGCACCAAGAGCAGTGTTACCCCCCTGTATTTGCCGCAGTCCAGGCAATCACCCTTCCCTTTCCAGATAGGGAAGACAAGTCCTATTTTCCAGTGAGTTGGGATGATGCCAGTCTCCCAAATGGAAGCAAAGATTGCTTGCAATGCCAGGAGGACAACCTTACCACCAGCCTGGAGAAGTTCACCCCGGATACCACAGATCCCTGCAGCCTATCCCCCCCTCAGCTGGTTCACCAACTGTGTAATCTCAGATTGGGTGGTTCATAGCTAATTGAAGGATCATCCTCAAGAACCATGGAACCAGAGATATCCAACGTCCTAGCCAGAGGATCAGCTTTGAACAACTATTCAAAGTAGCCAGCCCAGCGGGTCACAACTGCAGTGTCATCCGTAAGGACCATTCCATCAGCTGCCCTGACTGTGACTCTCCGAGGAACAGATTCAGATGTGCGTAATGCTTCAATTCCTCTGTAAGCAGGACCACAGATGGTGTGTCACTTGCTCACAGATTCCACTAACAAACACCTCTTTATCTGCCCTCAGAGCCCTTGCAGCTGTCCTTCTTAGTTCCCGGTACAGACCAGAGTTGCCATTGAGCCATGCGCGCGACTCCTCTCGATGATATCCAGGGTGCCCTGTTAGATGAAACACTTCCTTCTGGGAACACCGGTAACACCAACACAACCCTCAGCAACCTTCATGGAAGATCTCCCACATCACATTAGGATCGGCAATCGTACCCAAATCTGAAAGTTCCTCACATAAGCTGTGTGCAAACTCATTAGAAACAGCCTGGTCTTGGAGTCTGGCCAAGTCCAGGCTCATTTTCCTAGTAGATGGTAACCTACCGGACCTAAGCTAGATCCTAAGAGTAGCAACAACAAGTCTGTGGTCAGAATTCACAAACTGGGCACTTCTGTAGACCCTGCAGTTTTGCAAGAGCCTCCAGCGTCTGCCCACAAGGATGTGATCGACCTCCTTCACCGCACCACCAGTATTGGAGCACCAAGTCCAACAATGTGGTTCAGGGCGCTGGAACCAGGATCCAGCAATTCGCAGCCCCTGACCTTTTGCAAAGTCAAGGAACATGGAGACACTTTCACCACGGTCACCAGACCAATGGGGACCGAGACAATCCTTATAGCAAGCCCTGTCACTGCCAGTGGTTGCATTGACGTCACCCATGACCAGAGGAGTGTCACCTCGTTGGTACCCATCAACCACTGAGCGAAGCTGCGAATAAAATGTCTCCCTCGCTGAGACATCACTCACCGCAGTCGGAGCATACACTGAGACAACAGACAAGGCACCCAGGGAGTGCCGTAATCTTAGTCCCATAATATGCTCATTGAAAGGAGTGACATCGGACACCATCAGAAGAAGCCAATCCGCTACAGCAACAGCTGCTCCCCGAGTATGACAGCCATCAGACCTACCAGACCAATAAAAGGTGTATCCACCTACAGAGATCTGGCCAATCCCCGATCTGCGAACCTCAGAGAGTGCCGCCACTGAAATGCAGAATTTATGCAGCTCCTCCGAAAGCAAAGGAAGATGATCATCTTGCCGGAGAGACAAGACATTCCATGCGCACACCCGTATGGGCCACCTCAAATTAGGACCCGAGTGCTGCCATGCAGCAGGCGACGCCTCAGCACCACACCAGTTCCGATCCCCAATAGACCTGACCCTATTGGCTCTCCAATGGTTTCAACTCTTCCAGGGATGGGGCTCCCGAGGGCTTTCCCCTATTCCCTTCATGATGCAAGCAGCCTTCCTATGGGCGGCTGCAGCAGAGCAGAGCAAAAAGGAGTCCTTTCTGTAGTCTTGGAGCTTTGTGAAGTTTTTTTTTTACGGTGACTGGAGTGTCAATCCTGCCACCAACCCCAATGATTTCCCTGCAAGTTGGAAGACCGCTTGCAGGGCCGGATGCAGTTTAACGTCATACCCAGGACGTAGGCCTACATCATACAATATAATCAGCCAATTGTTGCTTCATGTTATTTATATGTAAATAATGCCCTCCTTTCTTATTGTAAAAAATGGTATGTGACCCTGTCATACCAACTGGCTGTCTTTTACAGAGACTTGACAAGTTTCCTCAAGGTTGCTTAAACAGTTTTGGCCCATTGTGTTGCAGCTGTACAATGACTTTTTTTAAGCAGGAGACACTCCTCTCTATACCTGCTGATGTACAGTAGCTCTAATTGTTTTCACTAAAGACAATAGCTTGTATAGCTGAGGCATTGTACTATTCAGCTCAGTGTCTTCAAAAAACAACAAAAAATCATACAGCTTACCCCTTTTGCCCTGTAAGTCACGATTTGAATATATAACTTGGAGTTCAGATCTCAATCTCCCTGAATCAAAGAAATGGCCATAACTTTTCAGGACACTTTGGAATGCCTCCTCAGGAAACACCTGTCTCATTTCATCAGATTTTCCTGCATTGGTTAGTTCTAGGAAGTGCATATGGTTCAAATTTGAAAAACGCTGAGAAATCTGCTTCATAAGATTGTCTAGGGTGGCCATGTACAGATTTCTGTAACGCTCCTGGGGATCCTGCAATTGTGACAGACACTGACGCTTTCACCTAGGCTCATTTTGAGGGTCTGATGTAAGTCTTGCCGCTTTCGCATAAACAGCTTTGAAAGCCTCTTCTGACCTCTCCTTTTTTGCAAAAGCAAGGAGACTTCAAATCTTTGTTTGCAGTACAGAACATCCATAGCCTTCTGCTGAAATTGTCAAAGACTACATCAGTTTCTGAGAAGATTTGTTCATACAGTATGTGTTCAACATGAAAACAAACTCAAAATCCTCCAGTGTCCTTAAGAAGCCTTTGGAAGCACTGAATGTGTCCTCATCTTCAACAATCTTTTCAAAAGTCTACAGGAGCCTATCATACTTGCTCACTACAATGCTCACTATTTGAGATTTAAAGTTCCTCTGAGTAGGAGCATTTCTGGGCAACGTTGACCACCATGCAGACTCAAGAAAAGACATCCTCTTGGTAGGTTTAGAAAAAAATGTGACAAACCCAGAGACAGATACTTAAAACATTCTGGATTCAGACAAGCATTTTACCCCCTGAGACAACACCAGTTTCAGTCTGTATGCATAGCAGTGTACAAACATTGCATTGGGGGCTATTGCTTGAACTTTAGCTGTGTGTTATCACGTTATTTCCCTCTGCTTACACTTTACTTATTTTCTTCAGGGATAAGTGTACTCATCAGATTCGTTACTGTTGCACCTTAACTTTTAACACACACATACATAGATATACGCATACACACAAACCCTAACCACAAAAGTACCATATGAAAGATGTATACACATGCATATTATTCCCTAGAACTTTAACCAACATAAGTACTGTATGACTAACACATGCACAGTCTGCTTTCCCTAGTAATTCAAGAGATTTACTTATTATAGGCATGAACAACGTGTGATATCTTAGATATATCTCAGACCTAAATATTACCTTTGGTCTCCAAGAATATATTCAAACATACAAAGGCTGAACATATATGGCTATAGGCCATTTATCAACCAGTGAATGTGTTACTTTAACATACTGTTCATTATTGGACAGAGCTCTGTCCACAGCTCGATAAACCTTGCAAATCGGATAATATGGCACTTCCTACTGCTCCAGGTGATCAAAATAATTACCTTATTACCTCAATCACATGAAGACAAAGTATAGAAAGTTAAAAGCAACAAGGTATTTATTAAAAAGCAATAATACCAGAAGAGAAAACTATAAAAGAAAACGTGGATAGCAAAGTCTGGATATATATATAATTTTTAGAAAAAGCTTACGAAAAGTTAAAGATGTCAAAAATGAATGTCCTGAGGTGGCATTTATCTAACAATTGAAGTTGTTCATGAGATGGTTTAGCTGACGGTCAAATGAAAGTAGTTGCATGTGGCTGGCGCCCTCTCCTGACGTTGCAGTGTTCTCTTCTTCCTGATATCACTCTCAAATGAGGCATATTTATTATAAAATTTCCATCGGGGTTTCGCAATTTGTGATTATTACATACTCTGTTTGGCTAGCTGTCAATATGATGGCTGAATTTGCTCAAACTTTTTAATCTGTTAGAGTAGTCTGTTTCCCAAACAATAAAGCTTATGATGTTTTAAGAGCCTTCCTTTCCCAAGCTGTGAACCAATTTAGTCCTGGTGTCCATCTCTTCACAGGTGATCAATATAGCTTGAGGCATCTCCTGAATTCCTGCTCAGTTCAAACAGATGTTACTGTGATTTGATGCTGGTACAGGAAAACAGAATGCTTTGATGTTAAACTGCCCAAGCAAATGTAGTGTATTAAGTTCATCTTGTTTGGCTTGAGCAAAATATAATGGAAATATAGACAAATATTTGCAGATTTTGCACACCACAATAAGATTCCATTACACTTTCATGGCTTCCATTCAGAGAGAAAGCCATGACAGCTGTCCCGACGTAGGTTTGAGCCACAAGTTTTTTCTTTGTAATTGTAGGCCTGCATGTTCTTATATAAAACATTAAAGGTAGACGGGGCATTTTGCCCCTCTGAAACATCAAAAAATCTAACAAATAGCTCCTGAATTCAATCTGCTGTATCAACATATCGAATTATGACAGACAGTTGTTTATGATATGAAGTGTCAGTTGTCTCATCTACTTGCCATGCAACAAAGGGAGTAGTTTGGACTTGACTTTTGATATTATCAACAACAGTGGCTGCAATAAAAGAAATCAAGTAATTTTGAAAGGAATGGGATATACCAGAAAACACATAAGATGGCTGGACATGTGTGGCCAAGACAGAATCATATTTGGATAATGTTTCTGTGAATTCTCTGTAATTCTGCTTGCTAGGAGATTCACTGTCTCCATCATGCCCTCTGAATGCCAGCTCTTGATGACCAAGCAGGAAAGAAACGTCAATTAGGCGGTTAAGAAAGGCCCTGTTTTTTTTCACTGATTCATTATGGTTTGCCACCTGAATGCGAACACCATCATTAATTACATGTTCTACTCTGACCCTGCCAAGACAACTTAACCGTGCACATAAACTCACCTTTTATTGATTTCCTCATATCTTTTGTATGTTCTGTCAAAGTTAACCAGATACCTGAAACCCAGTTTTGGCCAGACTACCTGAGAAGGTTTCATTAAGCGGCATGGCCAACAGTACATTCTCTTTGTCAAAGCACTTCCAGTGAACAAACTCAACTTGTCATACCAGGAGAGTTGAAAAAACTAGTTATTTTTTTCTGACTTTTGAACCAAATCAATCTTGGCCATTGATTTGCTGTTTAATTCTGAGTCTCTCCAAATAAGGAAGACTATCAAATGGCTTTGCCAAAATCAAGTCAACAATATTAGCACATTCGGCCATTATGCACAGCTAGCCCGCTGCCTGGCTAGTTCATAACAACCTAGTTTGAAATAAACGCACAAATTTTACTAAGCTGAAACAAGGTGCAAACTAAAAAAGCACTATATCCTGGAAAGGATGTTTTGAAGCATTTGTCCAGTAAATGTTTAACTTTCCTGCACTAAAAACAAAGCATATACTGAAGTGCCATTGATGTCCAGTGAAGCTGCACTTTATTGGGTTTTAATAGATGATGCTGCCATGTGAATGTATGAGAAAAAAAGCACGTTTAGACGATCTGTAAGAAATTATTGGTGATTCTGAATGAATTAGGCATGAAGTTGAACCAATTCTAGGACTCTCTTTTTAATAGCAATGTAAATACAACAGTAAATATTTGATGATTTTTTATGGTATTTTAGAGGAGGCAGAGCTTCCCTTGTAATCTTAGAGCAGTCGCCTCTGCCATGCAGCCATTCTAGATGGGAGAGGATGTGAGGAAGAATGAAGTGGATTAATGCAGAATGCACCCTATCAGTTAGAGTGATATAAGATCCACTAGACAAAGTGGTAGACATGACCTTGTTTTTTTTTGTTATATTTTTTTATTTGTAACTTTATCCTCATTGGCTTATCTTGGGTTCAGTACAGACCTGAGATTGGCCCCTAAAGACCACACCCACTCAATTACACTTTGTTTAGTTTAGAAGAAATATCCAAAGCCTGGGTGCCAACAGCACAGCAGTCAAATACTTAGCATAATGACTTCAATAAAACAGATTTAAGGAATAGTTCCCTGTGTACCATTAGCGTGACACCTACCCAACCAAGTTTGCTAACAGTCTGGATCATTGGCACACCCTGATAACAGGTTTACAAAATGCTACCCCTCCGTCACCTAGTATAGTCCAACCATCTACCTGTGCCCTAGCTTCCAGATTATAAACAGAGACTGAATCATTAGGCTGCGGTGGGTTGGCACCCTGCCCAGGATTGGTTCCTGCCTTGTGCCCTGTGTTGGCTGGGATTGGCTCCAGCAGACCCCCGTGACCCTGTGTTCGGATTCAGCGGGTTGGAAAATGGATGGATGGATGAATCATTAGGAGACAGTAAGAAAAATGGGTTAGTGCTGGACAAGAAGTTAATTTTTTTACATGAATTAGTTAACTAATTTTTGTTTATGCTGGCAATGGAAAGCAGCAATATGTTGCATGGTGGATCATGTAATCATACAACAACTACTACCACTGAGGAGGAGGAGGAGGAAAAATTGCAGGATTGTTTGTTTATGTAAATTGGAACATATTTTTGGATTCTTTATCAGATCCGGATGAGAATGCAATAGTCACAACTAGACACATTAAAAGAACTTTTAAACAACTGTGTGCCTACAAGAATAATCTGCTTAACTCCTAATAAGAAAACTGTTGATGAGCAATGACATCCAATAATTTGCTAACATTTTGCAGTAATGTACTTCAAGGTAATGATTCAGTAACAATAAGAGATGCAGCTAAGCGTTTAGGAAAGCAATTGAAACCATTAAAGGGAGCACGCGTGATGCACTAAAAATGTAGGTGGATACACTGATGCTTATAGATTACACACTAAAGCCTAGATCATTCACATTCACATTTTCTCTCCCAAATGAACCTTAAGCTTTCTTTTCCTGATTTGATGGCAAGAAAAATGTTTCTCAGAAGCTAATGCTTGGGATGGTAAATGATTCATTCTTCTTTTTTTCTGTGAATGATTCCAAGAGGATTTTAAATGAGTTAATATTCATAAAGTATTTGGTCTGGATGGAATTTCAGGTTGCACTTCCAAAATCTGTAGAAACCAAATTACTTGGTATTTTTCCTAACATATATAACGTATCATTGAGAGAATCTTCTTTTAAAAACACAATTATCCTTGTGTAAATGAGAAAAAAAATATATTGTCTTAATAATTTACAGATACTTTAGTCATACTCACGTAACGAGACTGGTGTTAGGATACATTAAGTGGAATATTTCACATAATTTGCTTTCTGTCACAACTGGTCCCCAGATTATCCATACCCCTTAAATTTCATACAATCCTGTCACAACTGGTTAAAAAAGCTGCCAGGGTACAGTACTATTTATAAAGTTCTGTTTAGAATTGAACATTTAACCTTCAATGTGTATCACCAACCTCCTACACTTGGGACTCAGTGCCATCCTCTTATATAACATGGACAAACAGTCTGAAGTAATCAAGAATGAATGGGATTTACTACAATATACCAAGAATGCAATCAACAGTCTAACAAAAAGTAATACATTTTCTTTCAGGAATATTTTCTAGAAGAAGGACGTTTGAGCCAAGGAGCTGTGCAGATGATTGGAGACTTGCTGGATGACACTGGATTTTTCTATGACGCCTTTACTGAGAATTTGAGGCTCCTTTCTGATCTTAATGACCAAAACCGGTAAGTCGTACAATTTCTAACATTTTCAGATATTTTTCCAATGTTAGAAGTTGCATCTTTCAAACAAGTTATTCTTTTTTTTAGTCATTTTATACTAAGGGCAGAAAAATGTTGCAATATTGAGAAATATGTCTGACAACTCCAGGGAAACATGTTTAAATTTTGGCATAGACACTGTCAATATGGAGTCTCAATATTTACCATGTCCAAATGGGATTTCTTTGGATATTCTGAATCCCTGTGACATCCCAGCAATATGCAGGTTAAGCCTTATGCTTACTAGAAATTTCCCTGGTATACATAAGTAATGGACTGGTGCTCTGTCCAGGGTTGGTTCCTGCCTTTCTCCTTAATTCTGCCAGTATAGGATTCAGCCTTCTATAACCCTATAGTGGAATGAAAGGATTCAGAAAATAAACGATTTAATAAAGTCTAAACTAAAAACATACAGACCTTGCATTTTGTTGATATTAAATGAGAAACCCATCTTAATGTACAATTTTGTAAGTTGTTTCAAAATATTGTGAAATGATTATAGTTCAGTTGACTGTTTAAACTTCTGAATGTATTGTTATTGGTACTCATATAACATTAAGCCTACTTAGGACAACTAGCAGTAACTTGTATTAAATGAAACCACACTGAAGAGAGCCAGTTAAGATCTGCTGGACTTCACAAACTCAAAACCCGCAATTACTCAAAAAGTAGACCTTAGGACTTCAAAATCAACCTTACCCCAAGCTGGGGAAGCAGGCTTGAAGCCTAAACAGGCCACAAAGGTAAAGAGAAAAAAAATGAAACCCCTGGCCTAAAAGACAAAAACAATCTTTCATTCTTTTTAAAGAATTTCTTTAAAAAAAGAAAAACAAGCCAAAAGCAACATGTATCAAAAATGCATGACAAAGAGGGAAAACTAAAGGAAATAAAGCTAGTCTGTGATCTGGACATCATAGTTCTTAAACAAAGCCAAAATTCACTACACCAAAAATATTCATAAAAAGAGCACTTAAAGAAGCTGAAATCCACATAGTCCATAGAGAAGAGCAATATGAACAATGGACATTTACACTAATGGCACAGTGAGAATTACTCAAAACTACTCAAATTTTTATTGATTTTAGAGAATTAGTTTAATTTTTAGTAAGTTAACAAAATGGCTGAAAGGAATCAGCCCCAGGGTGCTGAAAATATGTGGCAGCCAGCTCTGCGGAGGGCCTTCAGCACCTGTTCTCCCTTTCATTGAATTTGCAGAAGGTTCTCTAGCTGTGGTAAACATCCTGTGTGGTCCCAGTGCCAAAGAAAGGGCATTCCAGTGATCCTAGGGACTTCAGACCAGTTGCTCTTACTTCATATGTCATGAAGACCTTTGAAAGCTTGTCCTCAAACAGCTACAATCCCTGGTTTCAGAACATCTGGATCCTTTGCAGTTCACCTATCAGACATATATAGGTATGAAGGATGCTCTGATCTTCATACTCCACAGAGTCTACTCCCACTCCCACAGACAGGATAATGTTCTTTGATTTTTCCATTGCCTTTAACACAATTTTCCTCACTGACTGGGGAAAAAGCTCAAGGCTTTAAGTCTTGATTCCCCAACAGTCTCCTAGATCATGGAGTACCTGACCAACAGACAGCAGTTTGTGAGGCTAAGGGACTGTGTGTTAGAAATGGTGGTGTGTAATACTGGAGCATCTCAGGAAACTGTCCTGTCTCCCTTCCTGTTCATCCTCTATATAAAAGACTTCCAGTACAATTCCAACACTTGACAATTTCCATATGACTCCGCCATCATAGGCTGCATTCATAATGGAGACATGTCTGAGTACAGGAAGATTGTGGAGGACTTTGCCTTGTGGTGCAGGGACAACAACCTATAAAGTCAACATCAGCAAGACAAAAAAGCTGATGGTGGACTTGTGGCATGCCAATAAGCCTCTGAGACTGGTCGCCATTTAGGGAGAGGAAGTGGAAGTAGTATAGAGTTAAAAGTACCTGGGGGTTCCCATGAACAACAAACTGGACTAGTTTGATAACACAGTGACACTGTATAAGAAGTGCCAGAGCAAACTGTATTTCATAAGGAGAAGTCTGTTCCATCAAAGTGAACCCTGGACACACTGGAAACTGTTGTGGAAAAGAGGATGGTAGAAAAATTGGATGCCATGAAAAATTCCTTCCATCCTCTTCAGAAGGCACTCTCTTGTAGTACTTTTAGCCAAAGGCTCAATCCACTACAGTGTGCAAGGAAGCACCTCTGAGAGACTTTTCTGCTTACTGTTATCAATCAATTCAATGCTTCCTCCCAATGAACTCTTAAAGTTAATTTTGAAATATCGACACAATATGCATATATTGATTTTTATGTAGTTATTTATTTATTTATTAGCTGATTGATTGATTGGCTGTATTAAACGTCGTCTGAGTCTCTATTCTTGTTTTTTATGTTTCTGCTGCTGTATGCATCTGAATTTCCCCATAGGATTAACAAAGTTTATCTTATCTAATCTAATTCACAAATTTGACATAATTGCATTTGTAAAATATTAAATGGTAATTACGATAATCAGATACACCTCATCATTCAGACATTATCCAGTTTGTATCAGAGTCCTTAATGTGTGCTAGGAACACATTAACTCACACCATCACATTACCACCACCAACCTAGTTTTGAAACCAAGGATGGGTCCCTGGACTAACGTTGCTCGCACCAAACTCTGATCCTTCCATTAGCAAAAGGAATTTGGATTAATCCAATGAAACAACCTTTTTACACTCCTCAGTTTTGATGTTTCTATGCCCATTACAGACATGCTTTCTGTTTGTTCACTGACAGCATTGCTACACAACATAGTCTTTGGCTGTTGTAACACGTTCAAGCCACAGTCCAATAAGTGGTGTCTTCTGAGATGACATTATGCACACTAATGTTGAGTTTTCATGTAATTTGCTTGGTTGTGGCCAGTCTGTTTGTAAATATGATTGTCACATTCTCCCCAAGCTGTTTGTCCACATGATCACCTTCCACTTTCATACAATTCTTGGTAAGTGGTTGTGAGTGAAAACCCCATGACGGCACTTAGTGCCAACTATCACACCGCGTTCAAGTCATTCATTTTGGCCATATGAATGCTCAAATGAACAGTAACTGATTCTAGAAGCAATGGCTTGAACTATCTATGCCACACACTGCCATCAAATGATGTATGATGTGTTGGAATGTAAAGGTGGTGGTGGGGGGGGGGTGACCTAATAAAGTGGCTCAAAGTAGGCTAATGAGAGGTTTGATAAAGATGAGTTACAACAAGGCTTGGAAAAGAATAAAAGCACCTTAGATGTTTGTATGGGCAGAAGTTAAACAAAAAACAAAAACTAGTTGGAGTGGAATAATCTGTGGCTGTTCTACTGAAATGTCACAGTTTTTTTTATATGTTTCTCCACTGTAAATGTATACACACACATATACAATGTATGACAAATGATCTTTCTGGGATTGGGTAATATGAGTGGTTGGGTTTAATTTGTAACGCTATTCAGGCAAATGTTTATGTTTAGTAATCCCTCTCTTGTGTGTCATGAGCATCTTTACTGCTCTTTTGTTGCAGTGTCACATTTTGAACATCATGTTAATTTACATTCTTATTCTAAACTTGGCAACTAAACATCTGAAATTTGTGAGAGAGAAAGAAAAAACAAACATGCTCTATGTACTGTTTAACCACAATTTATGGCCATTACGATTTAGGGATCTTACTTGAAATAAAACTGAATGTGATAAGCCAATAATGCAGATTACTAAATGACAAGTGGGGTGTAATTTAAAGGAAAGTAATAATGTTACTTACATTTCATTGTTAGATAATTTTCTCCCAAAACATTCAGCAGGCATTTCAAAGACAACTCATATGCTACCGTAAACTACTGTAGTACTACAGGTAGCTCTGTCTATAGCTTACTAATAACAAAACACAAATAACTTGTGATCTTTCTACTCTTGTGTTTCAGCTACTATGAAATCAGAGGGGGCATGGATAACCTGGTCAAGGCAATTTACCAAAACCTCAGCTGCACTGTTTACCTGAACTCAAGAGTGACACAGATAAAGCAAGATCAACGTGGTGTCACTGTGCTTTATAAGAACCAGAAAACACCTGCTGATGATTTGAGCTTCAGTGCAGATTATGTGCTCCTCACAGCCACAGCCAAAGCTTCCTTGCTGCTGAACTATGAGCCTGCTCTGTCAAGGAAAAAAATGCAAGCTCTACGTTTAGTCCACTATTCAGGGTCAACCAAGATCTTCCTAAGTTTCAAGTCTCGTTTCTGGGAAAAGCAAGGAATATTTGGTGGAAAGTCCATTACTGATCTTCCGTCTAGATTTATCTTTTACCCCAGTCACAGCTTTGAAGGCACTAATGGTGGTGTGCTGCTTGCCTCTTACACATATGGTGAGGATTCTGATTTCTTTAATGGACTAAATGAGAAGGAATGCATGAAGGTTGCTCTCAGAGACCTGGCAAAAATTCATGGAGAAGATATTTATTCACTCTGGGATGGAGGAGTAGTAAAAAAATGGAGCAGGGATCCCTTCAGTTTAGGAGCCTTCTCCATATTTAACCCCTACCAACTCAATGAATACTACAAAGACCTTTTTGCAAAGGAAGAAAGGATACACTTTGCTGGGGAGCATACAGCACTGCCACATGGCTGGATTGAAACTTCAATGAAATCTGCTATCAGGGCAGCAAGAAACATCCATAACATAAAGAACAATGACATTGTACTTTAATGGGACTCGGAGGAGGCAAAGCTACAATATTACTGCCCTGACCCATTGATTCAGCATTTGTCACATTTCAAAAGAACTTTAATAGCTTGCTTCAATTGTTTTCAGAAAAGAGAACATAAACACAAAGAGAACACTAAAACTGCTAAAACGGTGCAATGTGTTTCTGAATTTTTTTTCTTTTTAGAATAAGTATTAAACAAATATTCAGTTCTCCATCCATCCACATTCAATGCTGAAAATTCGAGTGAATGCAGCGTCTACTGTAGACTTGTATACAAATACTTATGGTAAAGGAAATGTAATAGAAATGAACTGCTATACTTAGGGAAAATTCGTTTTTACATTTAAATACAAAGTATAAATTAAATTTAAATACATTTAAATTAAAAAAACTGCATGAAATGTCCTCAGTTGCAAACCTTTGAAAATGGTTAATTGTTCTGAAATGACTCCAAAATGCACTACCACAGTAAGAGAATGGCTTTTAATTTATTAAAACTGTTGAATGCATGTAGTGATTTCTTATTACTAAAATAAAAGTAATGAACTTAGGCTGCAAACTGAATACTCTGTTATTTTGAGACTGACTAGTTTCTAAAAATGTGTACACTTACTCACTTACTGTATCTACCTTATCTAAATCTCTTTACAATTTGAGTAAAAATTCATTGAAGACCAACATTAATCTTACATTTAAAATTCTTGTGTTAGTTTCTCTTTAATTTTTTGTAATTTCATTTACATTCTGTGATACTGCTGATGTGTTAATCATCTTTTCTTTATTTTATGAACACCAAATTGCAGGGTCATAAAAAAGATTACCAGCAATTCAGTATCTCTTTACTTACTGAGCAAAAGTCAATTATTCGTTTTAGGAAATGTGTATAGAATCTTCAAAAATAATGTCATAATTTAATGGACCTGCATATGCAGCTCTTTAAACTTCACTTAACACATGTATATGAATCTGCTTTTTGTAGGAGTCCCAGGTGACAAATGTTTTCTGCATAGATAATAGTTTGCATATGCCTACATGATAAAATCAAGTATTAGACTGGAGCTTTTTTGGAGCCCATTCTGTTGATTCACCTCTTCCATTTCACGTCAAAGCTGTAGACTGAAATGATTTGTGAAATACCTTTTTTGAAAATAATATCATAAGTATTATTTTTAAAAGTGGCAAGATAAGGAACTGCATGTAGCACAGTGTAGGTAGGAGTTCTTGATATGCAAAGTGATCAAAGTTTTTTGAGCTCTGTATGACTGGAAGTCTGACATGCCACATAGTGAACTTTTGGTTGGGGTCATTCACAAGAATTCAGTTTTACAACTAACAATGCACATCAACAATCTTTGCAATCACAGTGTAGCTTGAAAAAAGACATGTTATTTACATTAAAGGTTTCTACAATCTCTAATACAAAAAACATATATCACATTTATTAAGCACTGAAATTCCTGAAATTCTAAATTTGCTTAACAAAAACTTCCAAGAAGTGTATTGGTGGTACTGTACATTAAAGTGCAATGGACTGAAAAATTATAATAATTAATAATTATTAATAATTAATTAATAATTCAGTACTGCACTGTGGTGCTTTATTAGTAGCAGATTAATAATGGAGTGAAAGTGTTTTGGGTGGTGCAGTGGGTAGCACTGCTGCCTCGCAGTTAGGAGACCTGGGTTCGCTTCCCGGGTCCTCCCTGTGTGGAGTGTCTTTGTGGGTTTCCTCCAGGTACTCCAGTTTCCTCCCACAGTTCAAAAACATACAGGTTAGGTGCATTGGTGATTCTAAATTGCCCCTAGTGTGTGCTTGGTGTGTGCGTGCCCTGCGGTGGGCTGGCGCCCTGCCCGGGGTTTGTTTCCTGCCTTGTGCCCTGTGTTGACTGGCATTGGCTCCCGTCATCCTGTAGTTAGGATATAGCGGGTTGGAGGATGGATGGATGAAAGTGTTTCATGTGACAAGTTTCTTTAACGTAGAACACGATATAAGAAATGATATCGTTAGCTAGATATAGCTAACTTTTTCCAAGGATGTTGTGATAGATGGTGGCAGAAAGAGTCTAATTATATTTTATTCAAGAACAGGCATTAGTTTTCCTAAAAATGTTAAAACTAAGGAATTTAATTTCTTCTGCACTTTTTTCATCAAGAGTTTAAAGCTGAAAGAACTAAAAGTTCTGTGTTAGATCTGGCTTAACTTTGTACTGTCAAGACATACAGTATTAAGAATGATCTCTTTGCTTTTGAAACTTTGAAATGTTTTTGCTATACAATCAGTATCAAAATATAATTTATAAGAAATGTGCATATAATTTGTATTAAATTAGAACCATTTCCTGTTACAGATTTTTATTGTTGTTTTGTCCAGGTATTAAATTATCAAAATAAAACAATCATTCTTTTATATCTTTGTTTTCTGACTTTAATGGCAACACAGTCCCGGAATAATAAGTATTTTTATTCTAATATTTGCTTCTTTCCTTTCAATCTCAAAATCATTCAAATTTCTTTGGACAATCCCACACCAGAAAGAGCCTATCAAGCTGTCCACTCCCTTAATAAAACTTCTATAACGTCAAGACTTAATGCACCCCCAAAGCAATCAAAACACCCCTCAAAACAAATTGTGGAAGAAAAAACACTTAACTTGACTTAAAATGCTGATTTATCTTCTTAAATCAAACAGATGTGAAGCACTTGCAGCAACATCCTCAAGTTTTCTTGTTTTTTTTTTTTTTTTTTTTTGGTTTTCCTTTTTTTTTTTTTTTAAATTAAGGCTCAGGTTTTGAAACTCCAGCTGTTTCCAATGGTCTTGGTTTGAAAAAAGGTCCAAAGGCAGGATGGCTTTGGAACTTCCAAAAAGACAGCAATCAGATGTTAAACCACTGTCATAAAAAACAGTAGCAAGGTGTGATAGGTAACCCCTTTTATTAACTTTATGTTTTAATGTGTACCAAATGAATGCTATATTATAGTTCCATATACTGTATATCACTTTCTCCCTGGTTTTCATCTTTATATTGTTTTCAATTTTCAGAAAGACTGATCTGCAGTTTATATGATATTTTATATTGCCAATACAAGCTATAATACTTACTTATACAGTGCGTTCTGAAAGTATTCAGACCCCTTCACTTTCTGCACACTTTATGGTGTTGTAGATTTAACTTTAAATGGTTAAATTTGTCATTTTTGGCCATCAATCCTCAATAACCCATGATGAATAAATAAAAACGTTTTCAGAAAGATAAGCAAATTTATTAAAAATCAAAAAATATACATATAGCCGTGAGTATTTAGACCCATTGCTATGACACTCGAAATTGTGGTCACGTGCATCCTGTTTGTTGCAATTATCCTTAAGATGTTTCTAGAACTTAATTGGAATCTACCTGTGGGAATCTTAATTGATTAAACATCATTTAAAAAGGCACACACCTGTATAGAAAAGGTCCTACAATTCAAACTAAATGTCAGGAGTAAAACCAAGCCGTAAGTCCAGGAAGCTCTCTGTAGACCTCTGTGATCAAATTGTGGTGAAGCATTGATGAGGGCATTGGGATCAAACCATTTCTAAAGATATGAGTGTTTCCAGAAGTACAGTCTCCTCAATATTTGTGAAATAGAAGATTTTTAGAACCAGCAGGACTCTTCCTAGATTTGGCCATAATGGTCAAACAGAGTAACTGGGTAAGAAGGACCTTGGTCAGGAAGGTGACTAACCAAGTGTTTATGGCAGAGTGGCTATATGGAAGACACTCTTGAGAAAAAGGCATATGAAAGCCCACCTGGAGCTTGAAAAAGGACATTTAAAGGATCCTTAGACCACGAGGAAAAATATTCTAGCCAGTTTGATGAGACAAAAAGTCCAGGCACTATGTCAGACGAAGACCAGGCACTGCTCAACATCTGCTTAATACCATCCATAAGGTGAAGCATAGTGGTGGTAGCTTCATGCTATGGGGTTTTTTTCTCAACAGCAGAGAGAATATGAGAAAAAAAGATTTTCTGGTCAGTCTGATGAGACAAAAATTCCAAGCACTATATCTAGCAAAGACCAGGTACTGTTCAACACCTGGTTAATATCATCTGTAAGGTGAAGCATGGTGGTGGAAGCATAATTGTATGGGTGTGTTCTCAGCAACAGGGACAAAGAAAACTGATCAGATGTGAGGGAAGGATAAATGCAGCCAAATATACAGAACCTTGAAGAAATCTTGCTGCAGAGTGCACATGACCTCAGACTGGGGCAACAGTTCACCTGTCAGCACAACAGTGACCCAATGCATACAATGGATAGAGTGGCTTTGGGACTAGTTTCTGACTGTCTTTACGTGGTTTAGCCAAACCCCAGATCTAAACTCAATGGAACACCTGTGGAGAGACCTGAAGATAGCAGTTTACAGAGGCTTCCCATCTAATCTATCAGAGGTTGAGAGGATGTGCCAGGAAGAATGAGATAAAGTTCCCATATTCAGGAGTACAATGCTTTTAGAGATTTATCCAAGAAGACTCAAAGCTGTCATTAATGCAAAAGTACTGAATTAAGGGGTCAGAATATGTATATAAATTTTTAATAAATTTACAAACCTTTCTGAAAACGTTTCACTTTGAGATTATGGGTTATTGAGTGTAGATTGATGGCCAAATATGGTAAATCTATCAATTTAAAATTAAATGTACAACTCAATAAAGTGCGCAGAAGCGTAAGGAATCTTAAGATTTTCTAAATCCATTGTAATGTTTGCTTATGACCATCCATCCATTTTCTTAACCCACTTATCCAGGGCACGGTTTCAGGGCAACTAAAGCCTACAGTAATCCTAGCAAACATTGAGCAGAGGGCAACACCTGGACAGGGTGCCAGTCTGTCACAGGATAAACTCACAACATGTGCCAATTTAGCATTGCCAATCCACCTAACACGTCTATCGACGACGAAAGAAAACTCATGTGGACAAGGGGAAGACATGCAAATTCCACATATGGAGCATTCAAGTTTGTTTATGTATAAAATAAATTGAATTTTTTTCAAACTAATTTTTATATATGTATTTTTATAAACTGTGATTTTCTGTGTATTACACAATTGGTATTTTCTTATGGTAAACATTTCCTTATAATAAGCTAGATGAAAAAAATATGACTATAAAACAATTAAAGCTCAACGTATGGAACACACATTTTCTGAGTTTAAATTTGTTTTTTTCTAATTACATTCCCGTTCTTTAGTGTAACATCGAGTCCACTGTTATTTCGTCACTGATTATTAACTGCTTTCAGCCAACATATTATGCAGCAAAGATGTATCAATTTAGAAGCTCTATGGTAAAATGATCTCAAAGGATGCTTGGAAAGATAATGTAAAAAAAAAACGAAAATCAGTGTGTAGCATACGTGACAGAAATAACAGAAGAAATTATAAAATTAACAGCAGCTATTAAAATGAAAATTTGAACATATGGTAAAGAACCCTGTTAATAATGCAAATTAATAAAGGAAATTAACTATATGTGTATAATGCCCTGAGCTGTAAACAGAACGACACTATACAAAACCAAAAATTAACTGAACTAATAAAACATTCGCAACGTTTATAACCCCTTCGGATGTATACAATTTTCATCTAAATTGCCAGAAGTACCTAAATCAAACATCCTCACTTCGCGGTAAAGAAACGAGTAGTGATTAAATGGTAATGACAGTCCAAAATAAACAAGAGGTTATGCACGTTGTGTGGGCGGTGTCATAAAAGGTACTTGTCGAAAATTGATGACGTAATGGCGCGCATGCTCAATATTAAAACGTCATAATTGGCGACAGGTTCAGAAAATGAGATGGGAAGTTTTGTACATCAGGAATAGCAGGAACTGCTGAGCAGTTTTGCACAGTTAAATGCATTTAATAGCGGTACACTATTTATTCCGTGGAGGTACGGACATTAGAATACACGTGACAGTGTTGGAATCCCTGCCACAGCAGCGCAAACGTCGTCCCGTCTTCTCGTGGATTAGAAACTGCGAACCTGGTACCTTCTAAATCTGGTCGGTCTGGGTGACGCCCCTTTGCTTATTAATTCACGTTCTTGATCTGCCGGTTTCATGTAGTGAAGGTGCGTCTGACATCAAGTGATCTCAGGATGTTTGTATCGTAAATTATATAGCATCTATAGAGGACAGAACCTTTTCACAATACCTCCGATCCAAAGAAGCTTTTGTGTAACTGGTGAGAAGCTCACTATGATGAAACTGCAGCGATTTTTTTTTTATACATTGTGTTTTTTACACTAAATATTGAACTCCTTGGTGTAGAAACACTGGACACACCCTTGCATTGGTAATTTTAGTTGATAACTGATATTTAAATTAATGAGTTAAATCTCGTAAGAGAAAACTAATTAAACTATCCAGTAATTGTGAAAACACTTGTCACAAGGACAGGGTTACATTTTTGCATTTTAAATCTGATTTTAAGAAATAGGATACATGATAAAAACGTAATTTTGTTTTTGGTTTTGTACATTGGGTAAACTGCATGGAATAAATATTTATAACTGATAGTGATGCTTTTGTTTCTTTTGCAGGTATATAAAGATGACATCCTTTCATATTAAAAAGGATACCCCTGCAGTTATTACAAAAGAATCTAACATTGTGTCATCTGTCTGTGTCAAGAAGGATTTCATGAAATCCATTTCTGACTGCATCAAATATGAGCCATACTCATTAAAGTGTGCACAAATAAAAGAAGAGCCTCCAGAAGTAGAGTCAGTTGACCTGAATCGGGGAACTGAATCTGGTGACGTTGCTAGAGACATCTCTGAACTGGGATTCATTCATGTTGTTGAAAGCGTGTCCCATCAGGAAATTGCCAATCTCAAACAGGAAATTTCCTCCCAGGAGAGAACTGTTGACCAAATTGCTGAAAGGAAATGGATCAGTATGCAGAAATATACCTGTGTTGAAGGCAACACCTCTAAATTTTCTCCTGTTGAAGAAATCGACATTGTGAAGGAGCCTTCTGTGCAACACCCAGCTGGCTATCTAACTGGTGAGCTGAGATAAAGTTAATCTAATAGCTAAATTACACTTTCCTGCTGGAAAATAACTTTTTCTGTCTTTACTTGGCTGCACTGTTAACTTTCACATATAATGTAAACTTTACATTCTTTATACATTTATATCACAGTTAATCTGATCTGTTTTGCTTTCATTCACATAAAACATGCATTAAAGCAAGAATATAAATAGAAAACTATTTACCATTATAGCATGTTTATTTTAGCTAACACAAAATAAAGTGTGGAATGGTTGTGCAGTACCTCCATGTAACTTTTACTTTACTGGTGCAGTAAAAAGTCACTCAACAGAAGATTTAACAATACAAATGATTCTTATATGTAAACGTCTACACGTGGAAGTGTGTGTGTGTGTGTCTGTCCAACCCGGAAGTGATAGGTGGAGTCGGGCTGCACCTCCAAGGAAACAGAAAACTCTTTTAGCCACTAATAACACAAGTGAGGCCAGCACATCTGGCAAATTAAACCTCAGAAGAAAGACAAAGTTGCTTAGTCACTAACATCGGCAAAACAGTATCCTTTTTACTTTTCCTCCCGCTGCTAATGCACAAGCGATATGAGCACATTGGCAAAACAGATCCTCCAAGGAAAGAGATGCCCAGAGTAGTTCCTTTCAATTACGTGGCATTTTAATATTTCAGTTTTTTGTTTCTGACGATTTCAATAGTTTTTAGGACCCCAGGCTTTTTACAGCACGGGCTTACACGGCTAGTACTGTATAATAACACAATCAAGTACACTAACTTACATTTATTATGTACACTAAACAATGTAGGTTAAAATGAATAGGAAATGGAATATTTCCTTTGAAATTAAACAAATGAAGCAAACAAGTTGCACATATAGGCAGATTAGGGTTAGGGTTAATTACAGGAGTGGCTTAATGCCTCTGCGCACATAAACCTTTTTATATCTATTGTGGGTGTGTGTGTGTTTGGATGTGTCAATTTCTTTCTCTTCATCAACCAGCATGTGCTCTGGTAAGGCAAACAATCTGTCTGCTATATTCACTTTTAAGTTTCTTTGAGTGTGTGCCTCTGTATGTACGTACATGTAGATCTAAATAAATTATGTATTCTATAATCTATTCCTGCAAACATTTTGAAAATCAATAGACCTGGTCCTATGACTAAATGCAGACTGCAAAATTCCAAGTAAAATTAAATAATTTCTACTTTAGTTATCATTGGACATATTTCAAACCTATTTTGAAGGATGTTGTGATAAGTACTTGGCCAAACTGAATCAAAAGGCTGTAACAAGACAAACCTATTGCAGCTTGTTTGAAAAAGTTACTTTTTTTTCCAGATGTTATCATTGTACAAATGTTTTCATAGACACACGGACGCCGTGCTAAAATGAGTTTTTCTTGATGTTTTGAACACAACAGAATCAGAATCTGAACTTAACACGATAGCAAATTCTTAACCTTATCACCAAACTTTCATTTACATGAAAACCAACACAACAATAGCCAGATCAGTCAAAACAGGCATTTTGTGGTTGCATTGGATTGGCATCAATGCTTTACAAATGTAATGCATTTTAAGTAACTTTGTGTTTCACCCAAAATGCCAAGGGGGGTTTACACGAATACAGGGTGGTCCAGATCTAATTATACAGATCCAGATGGTCTGGATGACTCTCATTTATGCGGGGACAATTCCAGTTTGGCGCGAAGACAATTCTTCATGTCGTCAGTTCGACACACTTCTCGATGGTCTGGGATTTTTCGGGTGATTTTCTATGAATTAAACTTAATAAGTTATAGTGTGATGAAAATTGCATAATTAGATCTAGACCACCCTATAGAATGAAGTGGAAAAGTGAGTCATCACAAGCGGTAAGTCCCAAAATTACATTATCATGTAAAAGCTGCAAAGTTGTGCATCTCATATTTTTTGGGGTTAGACAATGCATCAGTCCATGCCCATTGCATTAAGTATGAATGAAACATAAATAGCCACACCTGCATGAAGCTAAATGAACAGGCAGTTAGTCTAACACATAAACATTGAATCACATAACCTGAGGACACTATTGTTAAAAAAAATGAGAAGTGCACTAAAAATGGAAATTAGGAAATGCTTCTTACAAAAAAGGTTAGAAAAATCTGAAGTATACTTCTGTCACATGCTTTTGAAGTACAAAACCTCACAGCTGTTCATCTCTCTGTTTTTCCAAGCTGCTTTATCCATTCTAAAGTGTTAGAACTAAAATTTATACTAGGAGCATTGGGCGCTAGGCTAGAATCATAGGACACAATCTCACATACTTATATGCAGCCGCACATGCAAGTCTGTGAGGAGTCCCCAGTCAGCCTAAACGATTATTTTTTAATTGTGTAAGGTAACCTACAGAAACTAAGGAGACAATATCTAAACTTGAAAAAGAAATAAATCAGAAGGACTCCAGGCTGGTATCAGAAATGGAGCCAATATATTGTCACATGACAAGGCTACCTGTTTTGCCACACTGCTGCTTTTGAAGTAGATCAGGTGTAACCATGCTAATCATTTTTAAAACTTCTGTTGTAAAATATAAAGTTTCTTTTTAAGGGAAGTCTATCGTTCTTCTTGGAATGAAATTTAAAAGACCTATTATTTTGAGAGGGTTCAAAAATTCATTTAAACATTAACCTCCTTAGACATAATTTAGGGCATGAGTAAAATAAATTCATGTTGCCTGAAAATTTACGAGGGATATCCAGAAAAAAAGGTTACAACAGCTGTTAAAAATCGAAAAATGAATATATTTCAACCAAATTTACAGGGTATGTTCCAAAATATGTGTTTATTTCTCAACATAATCGCCGTCAACTTCGATGCACTTCTTCAGCCTGGGCACCAGCTTTTTTATACCCTTGTCGAATATGTTCCACTCCACCTCCGAAAGCCACTTCTCCACTGTTTCTTTCACCTCCTCATCGTTGGAAAAACATTTCCCACCCAAGAATTCTTTCACAATTCTTCCACAAGCTGACGATGGATCTCGGCCACGGATTCGCGACACAAAGTGAGGAACTTGATGACCGAACGAATCTCACATCGGCGGTAGGTGGAGCAAATGGCCTCAGCAGAGGTTGACGAACTCGCTTGCTGTGATGACATTTCACAACTGACTGACGCGGTCCCGGGCTTATTTTGACCGTTAGGACCCCCCTACACGCAGGTATGCCAACCTTCGAAAAAAAAAATTCCCTGCACCCTCCAGGGCACTTGTAACATTTTTTTCTGGATATCCCTCGTAGTAATTTGTTTTATTTGTAAAAACTGGAAATACTTTAATTTCTTATGTCCTTATTTTCACAGATATCAGATTTTTAACTCTCCAATGATTGTTAAGTGAAAAACATTATTCATTACAGAAAATGCAGTTAAACATAAAACTCAAATATAAAAATTCAATGCAAGTCATACGCTTGGTTTCCACTGACAAGAAATCTTTCCTTTATTTTGGTTTTATGCGTATATTTATGTGCATATTTTGTAACTGTAATTTCTTATTTACAGACCATCAGCCATTTGTCAGGCCAAAAGATGAACAAGAAGGAGAATCCCAGGGAACATTTGAAATGTTGCATGAATGTGCAGAGTGTGGGAAGAGGTTTAGCCAGTTGGAAAATCCCAAATCTCAAGATCCCCTATGCACTGGAGACCCTCCTTACAACTGTCCTGAATGTGGGGATTCTTTCAGTCGGTTAGGAAATCTGAAGTCACACCTGCGGATACACACTGGGGAGCAGCAGGTCCATTGTGTTGAATGTAGGAAGACTGTTCGGAAATCTGTAAATATTGAACTGTATCAGCAGTTTGTTGTTCGTGAAACGCCCTATCAGTGTGGAGAGTGTGGACAGAAATTCAGTACTACGGCATCCTTGAAATTCCATCAGCGCGTTCATCGGAGGGAAACACTCTGCACTGAATGTGGCAAAAGTTTCAGTCGCACCCAGCATCTCCAAAATCATAGACGGATTCATACAGGAGAAACTCCTTATCACTGTAATGAATGTGGGAAAAGTTTCAATCAGGCAGTTGCCCTAAAAAGGCATCAGCGCATTCACACAGGGGAAACTCCATATCACTGCACAGAGTGTGGCAAGAAATTTGTACACAGAGGGGCCCTCAGTATGCATTCCCAACGTGTACATGGTGGAAAAACACTGTATCACTGTGATGACTGTGGGGAAGGATTTACCTACTCTTCCCAGCTGAAAGTACACGTCTGTAATGTCTGATAATATTCATTTTTGCCAAATCGGGGCCCAATGAGCACTTCTGGTTTTCACATTTAAAGGATTATTTGCCCTTTGACCTGAATAATACAAATATATAAAATGTACATTTTAATGGTATGCTGCGTGATACAGTATATACCATAATTACACCTATATTGAGATTATAAGTGGGACATCTGACACTGTTGTTGAAAATAGAATACCACACCATGTGAAGAACACATTAAAGTCATTTTTTACTATTGCGTGTTCAAATGTCTTTCTTCTGTACCATTGGTTCTCCTTTGGTTCTCAGATTTGATCTTTGATTGTTACATATGGTTACAGGTTTTCATTCCAACTAGTTTTGCAGTTGGTGAGTTATGCTTTTTTTGACCTGATGGCATTGTTCAATTTGTTTCTTTGCTATTATTTGGTGTCATTGTTTACGCATTTTTACAAAGGCTGGCATTTTTTCAATTTTTTAACAGTTTTTATGTTTTAGGTATCTCTCAACCTTAATGCAAATTTCATCTCATTTGGTAGGATGGCTGGTTATGTGTGTGTGTGTCTGTGCACACAAAATATCAAGTAAGTAAAAATTTAATTCCAAATGATAGTTATGTTGAGTAAAACCCATCCGTTAGATTTTACTGTACAGTGCTAGTATGTTTGTGATTTTTGGTATATTTATAGGTAGATAGAATGTTGTGTCCCCAGGGGTGAAATTGGCTTCTTACACAAGCTCTTTAAATAAATACATAAATAGGTAGATAAATAAGTAAATACACACTTTGGTCTGAACACACACTGGAATTACTATAAAGCAAGAAAATTTCAAAAGAAAATAAAATTCTAACTTGGCAGTCACAATCACAGTGAGGCATTATGCAGACATATTGTTGTTGATATAAAGGAGCACCAGTAGCATTTCTTGACACACTTCTGCTAAACATTACCTTGTCTGAAGGTACTCACTGTTAGTGTATCACAGAGTTGTTCATTGTACATGATCGCACTCATTTTTGTTTTAGTTCTAAAGTTTAGTTTTATGTCGTAACTAAGAATACACATTTTTCCATTGCATTTTGTATAAAAATAAATTCAGGCACTTACAGTATATTAATGCTAAATTTATAGGATTATATGGAAAACATCATGTGCTGTACAAATTAGATTTTTAATTCACATTTTCTTGTGAAATTTTTATCAATTGTATGAAAATATTGGCTATAAACAGAGTTCTGGTTCTAACGACACTGAAAGTTTAAGTAACAAAAAAAAAAAAATGTAACAGGAAAATCTTTAGAATCAAGATGAAGACAACAACTCCATCTGTACAATAATGCATTTTCTACATTGCTTAAAATTTTCACAAATTCAGTTTGTAATTTCTTGATTGGCACAAAAAAGATAGAAAGTGGGAAATAACAGCATGCTTAATTAAGGTTTAAACATTCTGAAAGGAATGAAATCCAGTAGCCACAGGGGTCCACTAGGAAAAAACTTTGGAACCACAGTATGCTATTTTAGATCTGTATATCCAAGGACTTGTGAACTCTTAAATTGGTAATCTCAAATATAATAACAAATGAAGAATTGTGTAAACTTCTTTTGAGCAAGGTTGACAATTAGGTTTGAGGGAATATGAAAGACTTTGTGTTGCTCGCATGTATCCAATTCTTACTGACCTTGAATTTTGTTTCAGCAGAGTTGTTTGCAACTGATCAGACATGTTTTCTAAATCTCTTTATTCTTTAAGTGGTCTTTACTCAAGTAACAATAAGCTAGATCTGAATCAGGGCCTGTGGTGTGTGGGGATTTTTTTGGCCCACCTTCAGGAATGCTGTCCCTATCCAACAATAGAATAGATTAGATTCTCTTTACTGACACCCTGTACCAGGAAATAAAACTTGCTATACTTGCGCATATATTCTGCTGTGTTCTTTAAAAGCCCTGGTGAGATGCACTTGGAAATATGTAACAGCTTGGAATCCACAGCTTGGAATCAGAGGATACTTCTATAACTTGTTCTTGTGTTTAACTTGTTCCCCTTTACTTTGTATCCAGTTGTTTATTTTGCTTACTTTGTGTTGTCTTTGCTTACCAGAAATTTCTACCTGCTACTTAGCATTCTCTTAATCATACTGGTTTGACTGTGCTTATTTGTTTATTGATAGATAGATAGATAGACAAGAACTCCTGTTAAACAAACTAAGTGTGAAGATCTACTATAGGGCAAAGTTAAAATACAACATTGGGTGTCTGAAGTGTGTATGGCACAAGTGTCTTAATATTATACTTTGCAAATGTGAGAAAAATACTTAATGCAAACTGCACTCAAGTTAACCTGATAGATGTCTAGTCTTTATTATCATGTACACATTAATACTTAAAATAATATTTCTACGTGCTCTATATACACTAACCTAAAGGATTATTAGGAACACCATACTAATACGGTGTTTGACCCCCTTTCGCCTTCAGAACTGCCTTAATTCTACGTGGCATTGATTCAACAAGGTGCTGAAAGCATTCTTTAGAAATGTTGGCCCATATTGATAGGATAGCATCTTGCAGTTGATGGAGATTTGTGGGATGCACATCCAGGGCACGAAGCTCCCGTTCCACCACATCCCAAAGATGCTCTATTGGGTTGAGATCTGGCGACTGTGGGGGCCATTTTAGTACAGTGAACTCATTGTCATGTTCAAGAAACCAATTTGAAATGATTCGAGCTTTGTGACATGGTGCATTATCCTGCTGGAAGTAGCCATCAGAGGATGGGTACATGGTGGTCATGAAGGGATGGACATGGTCAGAAACAATGCTCAGGTTGCCCGTGGCATTTAAACGATGCCCAATTGGCACTAAGGGGCCTAAAGTGTGCCAAGAAAACATCCCCCACACCATTACACCACCACCACCAGCCTGCACAGTGGTAACAAGGCCTGATGGATCCATGTTCTCATTCTGTTTACGCCAAATTCTGACTCTACCATTTGAATGTCTCAACAGAAATCGAGACTCATCAGACCAGGCAACATTTTTCCAGTCTTCAACTGTCCAATTTTGGTGAGCTCGTGCAAATTGTAGCCTCTTTTTCCTATTTGTAGTGGAGATGAGTGGTACCCGGTGGGGTCTTCTGCTGTTGTAGCCCATCCGCCTCAAGGTTGTGCGTATTGTGGCTTCACAAATGCTTTGCTGCATACCTCGGTTGTAACGAGTGGTTATTTCAGTCAAAGTTGCTCTTCTATCAGCTTGAATCAGTTGGCCCATTCTCCTCTGACCTCTAGCATCAACAAGGCATTTTCGCCCACAGGACTGCCGCATACTGGATGTTTTTCCCTTTTCACACCATTCTTTGTAAACCCTAGAAATGGTTGTGCGTGAAAATCCCAGTAACTGAGCAGATTGTGAAATACTCAGACCGGCCCATCTGGCACCAACAACCATGCCACGCTCAAAATTGCTTCAATCACCTTTCTTTCCCATTCTGACATTCAGTTTGGAGTTCAGGAGATTGTCTTGACCAGGACCACACCCCTAAATGCATTGAAGCAACTGCCATGTGATTGGTTGATTAGATAATTGCATTAATGAGAAATTGAACAGGTGTTCCTAATAATCTATAATATATAATTATATATACATATATATATATATACACTCATGTGAAAAAGTTTGGGAACCCCTCTCAGACTGCATAATAATTTCTTTTCATCAAAAAAGATAACAGTGGTATGTCTTTCATTTCCTAGGAACATCTGAGTACTGGGGTGTTTTCCAAACAAAGATTTTTAGTGAAGCAGTATTTAGTTGTATGAAATTAAATCAAATGTGAAAAACTGGCTGTGCAAAAATTTGGGTACCCTTGTAGTTTTGCTGATTTGAATGCATGTAAACTGCTCAATACTGATTACTTGCAACACCAAATTGGTTGGATTAGCTCGTTAAGCCTTGAACTTCATAGACAGGTGTGTCCAATTATGAGAAAAGGTATTTAAGGTGGTCAATTGCAAGTTGTGCTTCCCTTTGACTCTCCTCTGAAGAGTGACAGCATGGGATCCTCAAAGCAACTCTGAAAAGATCTGAAAACAAAGATTGTTCAGTATCATGGTTTAGGGGAAGGCTACAAAAAGCTATCTCAGAGGTTTAAACTGTCAGTTTCAACTGTAAGGAATGTAATCGGGAAATGCAAGGCCACAGTAACAGTTGGTGTTAAACCGAGGTCTGGCAGGCCAATAAAATACAGGAGCGGCATATGCGCAGGATTATGAGAATGGTTACAGACAACCCAGTGATCACCTCCAGAGACCTGCAAGAACATCTTGCTGCAGATGGTGTACTTGTACATCGTTCTACAATTCAGCACAATTTGCACAAAGAACATCGGTATAGCAGGGTGATGAGAAAGAAGGCCTTTCTGAACTCACGCCACAAACAGAGTCGCTTGTTGTATGCAAATGCTCATTTAGACCAGCCAAACTCATTTTGGAACAAAGTGCTTTGGACTGATGAGACAAAAATTGAGTTATTTGGTCATAAGAAGAAGCGCTTTGCATGGCAGAAGAAGAACACCGCATTCCAAGAAAAACACCTGCTACCTGCTGTCAAATTTAGTGGAGGTTCCATCATGCTGTGGGGATGTGTGGCTAGTTCAGGTACTGGGGCCCTTGTTAAAGTCGAGATTTCGGACGAATTCAACCCAATATTAACAAATTCTTCAAGATAATGTTCTTGCATCAGTCACAAAGTTGAAGTTACACAGGGGTTGGAAATTCCAACAAGACAATGACCCAAAACACAATTCGAAATCTACAAAGGCATTCATGCAGAGGGAGAAGTACAATGTTCTGGAATGGCCGTCACAGTCCCCTGACTTGAATATCATCGAAAATCTATGGGATGATTTGAAGCAGGCTGTCCATGCTCAGCAGCCATCAATTTTAACTGAACTGGAGAGATTTTGTATGGAAGAATCATCAAAAATACCTCCATCCAGAATCCAGACACTCATCAAAGGCTATAGGAGGCGTTTAGAGGCTGTTATATTTGCAAAAGAAGGCTCAACTAAGTAATATCTCTGTTGGGGTACCCAAATTTGTGCACCTGTCTAATTTTGTTATGATGCATATTGCATATTTTCTGTTAATCCAATAAACTTAATGTCACTGCTGAAATACTACTGTTTCCATAAGGCATGTCATAATTTAAAAGGAAGTTGCTACTTTGAAAGCTTAGCCAATGATAAACAAAAATCCAAAGAATTAAGAGGGGTTCCCAACCTTTTTCATATGACTGTGTATATATATACACACATATATAATTTTTTTAAACCATTTCTCTGAATTTTAGAATTTTGACATATTAAATTCTTTTACATAAGGTTTTGGTACTTTATTCATGAATATATTGTAGTTTTGTTTGATTTTTGTTTTTCTGTTTATTACATTTTATTTTACTGTACTTTACCAAGAAATAAAATCATTGTACATGTTCTCAAGGTTAAGCTTTAGTCATGGTTCTGAATATTGAGAAATATACAAATTGATAATATTGCAATTCTAACTACTATTAACACTTGATTAACTTTAAAGATCTTGAACTCTGATTTTTTTTTTTCATATTCTCAAAAGTTAAGAATTCAAGTAAAATTCAAGAGGTCTCCTGTAAATAGTAGTATTCTAAATGTTTATACAGTAGAAGTGTTGATAAAATAGTTCTAAAATCTGTTGCACTTCATCTTTAGGAATCAAAATCTGCAGGGCAAGTAAGGCAACAAATGAAACTTAGGAAAAAGAAGGTGCCTACTCTCTGTCAAAACAAATTGCCCCTATTTATTTACTTGTTGGTGACACAAAGTAAAGTTATTGTACTGGTAATTTTGACAATGTTGTTTAAACAGTTTATATTCTTAATACTAAGTTTCCAAACCAACATTCAAAAGCAACTATGACAGTGATTGGTTGAAAGACTTCTAAAAAGTGTCATTATAGTTTTGCCTATTTTAAAACAAATCTGCTTATACAATACTGTGCCATTCTGTGACAGCACATCCCAACTGACCAACACAGGGCTAGTCAGAGTGACCAGTGAGCAGCACCAGTCGTTGTGCCACTTTTAAATCTTTTTTTTTTAATCCACTGCTCCTTAGGATGTATTATATAAAGGTATATGGAAAGATTAAGTAATAAAATTTGTTCTGAGTGAAAATTAAAACGATAGCATTTAACCATTATGATTTCAATTAATTATACATTTTGGTTTCTTCTTTTTAATGTTTTACTTCTAATTTATTACTCAGTAAGCTGCATTTTTATTTTTAAATCTCGTCTATCTAGTACATAAACGTTTCCTAAAAACGTTTAATTCAGTGTTTACATGTTCTTATATCTGCATTTTTTTATCCCAATTCTCAGGACATGTTTTGCGCTGCCTGGTCGCTATACACAAGAGCAGCATGGGTGTGTTTGGAGTTAGTATGGCCTCACGTTGACCAGTACGTTGTCCACAGAAGGTTCCTGTATTGAATTTGTTGATGATGACATATCACCTGATTTCTAAAAGCTAATGAACTAAAACTATGGGAAAGATAATAAAGCATCATTAAAATATCGTCTATGAGTTATGCTTGCTGACACATAAGAGGCCTTTGCCTCTTCTTTTTCATTCTTTTGGATAGCTTGTGTAACCGCCAAGGTTAAAGAAAATAAAAAAATAAATGCGTTTCGGTCAAATGCTGGGAGCACCTGGTGAGATTATGAGATTATCACAGGTTTCGGTCAAACGTTGGCTATAAGGTAACGGTGGCTAATTGTTTGCATAGTATTTGATGCGTAGCAAAAATGTAATGCTAAGATGATGTAATGAGGATAAGAAATAACATAAAACAAAATGTAGGCGCTATATTGACAGGCTTACTCCACGGACCAAGACATGGCTCGTCACTCTGGAATAGGCTTTTCTGCGTTCTGACTTAATCTCAAGACTGTTTTTTAATGACGACTTCTCTCCACCACACGCTGAAACTGTAAGTACCTGTCAGGATTAAATACTTCATGTTTTTTTCCTGGGTTTCAAATGTCTTCTGAAAATCCAATTAATACATGCGTTCTGGTATATACAAGGTATTAAAACAATGTACTGAAGTAAACCAATCTGGGAAACACGACTAACATTTGTTGGTAAATAGCACGATTTTCAGCACCTTCTACGATTTTTCATCTTCTCTCTGGTAAAATAACATTTATCTCCGTAATGTAATTCTGAAAATAATGGCTAATGTTCTGTTTTCTGGCTTTTTGCATTCTTGGAAAATTTTTCCAGAACCGCAGTCATTTGCAAAAGGTGTAAAATTGTTTCAGCCAGTTCTTTACAACCAATCTTTGAGTATTACATACAGAAAGCACTGACTTTTAAGTGCATGTATTTAATTGGGTAGCGTGATTTCTGTTAGCCATTCTATTCGCTCTTCTTTGTGCCAATTATACTTAGAAGGGAATTACATGGCGACTATCATTTGATTGGTTTAACGGGTATCCTTCTGAAGCTTGTGATTGGTCGAATGTGTCGGTAACTGGAAATTACGTGCAGAGTCTCGACGAGAAAGGGTCGTTGGGTTCGTCAACTAAACCGTTGGGAGATTTATTCCATATTGTTACATAGGCTGGACGGATTAGACAACAGAGGATAAGCCTAAGGGAACTCAACCTGCAAGGAGGAGGTAAAAACGGAGCTACGGCAAGTAACCGCACACACAACAAAGCTGGAAATGGTGGGGAAGAGAGGTAAAATGCGCAGAACGGGGCGAGGTTTTGTGACTCGGGTGTTACCTTGACCTCCAGTGAACGTAACTGACACTTTCATGATACCTCACGTGGCTTAAACGCCCCTCCCCTCTACACAATCTCAGTGCGTAACCGTTAAGTTGTCTTTTTTGTTATGTGGAAATGCACTGTGATTAGTGCGCGATAGTGTAATACAGTATGTCGAAAGTTGGTCCTTACTTTAGAGTGCCTTTCATAACAAAGGCTAGCACAAAGTGATGAACAGATGCGTTTGCGATACAGAATTAATCAAATGAATCTTTGATCCTTAAAGGAAAAAACATTTTTAATTCAAATTGGAAAAGGTACCACAGAAGAGGCCATTACAGCAAAAGACGGCAATAAAAAAAAGGCTTCAAGCGGTATGCAAAAAGTGAGGGAGGGATGGACGGGACAAGCTTAGCTTTAGCTTGCCTCTGACTGAGTGCTGAGAAAAAGAAACATCAAGGGTAGGAGTTCCAGACTCTTGATATCATAACGCAAAATTAACATTTCGAAAAGATTCTTTTTTTTGTAAAAATGAGACTACGGCATTACTGTTTTCGGTGCAGCACCTTGGTTTAAAAGATAAATAATAAGTTTCGCAGGCTCGCAACTGTTATTTTATAAGTGTCGGTTTTGTACTGTACATGTGTTATATTCCAAATATGCAGTCAAATGAATTGAGGTTCGTTTAGCTGGGGTCAGAGTGTGGAAAATACCAATAGGAGACAGAGGTGGGAAAAGTCTGCATTTGTGGGATTAATCAGCTTTATACGTCAGTGCATGCAAAATTTTTATAGCCCATACAGAGGTTAGCAAATTGTTTGCTTTGGTGTTTTGTGCCTTAAAGTGAAACATTATGCAGGCTGTGATAGCATCCATTCAACACTAGTCACAATTCCGATATATTAATAAGTATTTTTGTCCAAGTTTAGTAGATATACAGTAAGTAGGGAAATCCTGAACTTCAGCCACTTCCATTTGCCAACATTTGATGTCGTATATACCATTGATATGCCAAAGGTTTTCTGTTTCAAAGTTCTCATCTCAGTATAGGCTCAGATGAGCCTCAAAATAGACTGACCCAAAATGTTTAGTTGGAAAAGTTATTAATAGGCTAAATACAATCATACAATAAAGTGTTATACTTTATTTAATCTAAAGTTAGTATTTGGTAAATTGCAAATTACAACAATATAAGCAAAAATTACCTGTTCACAAATAAAGTTGACTGCCAATTAAAGATAAATTTAATGTAAAAAGATGTAATTATAAAAAGTAACATGAAATTTATGAGTAACATCTCTCGGTTTTTTGGAGGGCCATGCTGAGTGTAAGTTGCATGAATACTTTAGATTGTGAGGCAGAGTTTTTCCAGTAACCCCAATGTAACATGAATACACTGATTTGAACCTGTATAACTTGAGAATGAACATGAAGTCCACACTTTTGGCCTATCTGGTAAGAGGACTTATAGCAATTGACAAAATGCAGCATCCAATTGTTTTTACCCATAGATTACCGTACACTTGAAACATATCTTTGGTGGGAAGATCACCTCTTTGGCGGCACGGTGGCATAATGGTTCATTTCCCGGGTCCTCCCTGCGTGGAGTTTGCATGTTCTCCCCGTGTCTGTGTGGGTTTCCTCCGGGCGCTTCAGTTTCCTCTCACAGTCCAAAGACATGCAGGTTAGGTGGATTGGTTATTCTAAGTTGGCCCTAGTGTGTGCTTGGTGTGTGGGTGTGTTTGTGTGTGTCCTGCGGTGGGTTGGCACCCTGCCTGGGATTGGTTCCTGCCTTGTGCCCTGTGTTGGCTGGGATTGACTCCAGCAGACCCCCATGACCCTGTGTTTGGATTCAGCGGGTTGGAAAATGGATGGATGGAGATCACCTCTCTTCATTGCAGCAAGATGAGTAATTTAGCACATTTTACTTTGTAAGGTTGTTCTGATTGTCTGGAGTCATGTGTTGGGGTTGTTTTGTGTGTGTGTGTGTGTGTGAGGGTCTCATTCATTTATATTTCTGGTGCTTTCTGTTTGAGTCTTTCTAGATGTGAGTTTGCCATAGTTATGAAAACTGACAAAATCTAAACAAGTTTTAACATTTTAGCTTTCTGTGGGTAGGTAATGTGTTGCGTCTTGTCGGACATTGTTACAGTCAGTGCTTTTTGCAATGTCATTTTACATGTACGTAATGGCAGTTAATGCAGTGTTTGAGATGTTGCTATGGTCTATAAGCTTGGCCATTTTTGGTTCAGTTAACACATTGAATGGTTATGAAGGTCAGAATTAAAGTACTGTATATGGCAGTGGGTGCATTGCTTTTATGATCAGGGTAACAATAGTCAGTCATTTACTTTCTAATGTGCTTTGTCCCGAACAGGATCATGGTGGGTGCTGGAGCTTATCTCAGCTAGCATGGGGCTAAAGGCACGAACAAGCCCTGGGTAGGGTTCCAGACAATCACAGGGCAAACATACACACAAAAAAGCAAACCCAGACAACACACTAGAGCCAGTTTAAGATCGCCAATCCACATAACGTGCATGTCTTTGAACTGTGGGGTAAAACCATTGTACCTGGAGGAAACCCATGTACGTGGAGAACATGCAAAAACTTTGTCAAACGTTTGCTGTTGAGGCTGTTATGTTATTTGAATGTATTAAAACACATTTTTGGTGAGGAACAAAATAATAAAATGTATATGTTATTTGAATGAGTCATTCAGTGTATTTACATGCTCACATACAATTGGTTTAAGGTGAGCAACACAATTAAGACAGAAACCCGGTGTCTTAAAAATCTGTGTTTTCAAACGCAAGTAATCTTTTGGTGTTCTCCTTTGGTATAAATGCTCCAAAGTCATTAAACTGAGCAAAAAAGAGTTTAATTTCATCATCTCTGTGAATCGAAAAATAAGCATGACGCCTGTGATCGTTGTCTTATGTTTTATAAGTATGCTTAGTCAAATTGACACCTTTATTATTAGGTTTCTGTCACTGGATTGCATGTAGCAAAGTCTTTTTTTTTACACTATGCCATTATTGCCATACACAGGTTGACTCCTCCTGTTCCCGTTTCTCAGTTTATTATTCCTCTTTTCTTTAATGTAAAAGCCAATACAGTATTCTTGCCTTCACTCTCTCCTAAAGCCTGACTGGCTGGTCTGTTTTTACTGGTAGTTCAGCAGCAAAATGACACCTGTGATTCTTCAATTATCATAATCCTTAGTATAAAAGAGCACTGAAACTTAATTACCACAAATCTTAGAAAAGCAGATTCTCAAAGAATTGTTTATAAGATGAGCTAATTTACCAATCTCCGATCGTGTCATTTGGAGTAGCTCAATGAGCAGACAATCCCTCTGAGCATCATTAATTTTCGGTTAACTGACAATTAAGATTTACCCTGGATGAGTGTGGTTGGGTGCCCTATGATGGTCTAGCACCCTATCCAGTTGAGAGTCTGAGAATCTTATGTTTATGTGTTTTGATGAAACCCAGGTGCAGACTCGTTACACGTGAGGGTTGGGATGATTATATTTCTCAGTAGGGCTGAGGAGGATACTTAAAAATAGTGCTAAGGATAAGGGATGAGATTTTCCTAAGTCAGCAGATTGGAAGTGAATCCAAATGTTTTAAGTATTTGTTTTTTATTGGAAAAACACCATAAAATTCTTTTTATTTAAAGTGTAATTTAGTATAATTTGTAGCATAGGTATTATTATTTTAAATTTTAATCAAGATCAAGATGACATTAACATCATAGTTGTTTATTCCTATGACATATGTAAATTGTTTCTTCTTTTGTCTTCACAGTGATTATGACTAAGCAAGAAAAACTGTTTTATATTTAGAAAAAAAAGATACTGCAGATACTCCGACCCACAGCAAATCAAGAATTGCTCAGAAATGAATGTACAAGAAAATCCTTATGTGTGCAATGTATGTGGGAAAAGTTACCGCATGCTAGGAACCCTTCGAGCACATCAGCGTGCTCACAGAGTCAAGGTACCATTCTATTGCTCAGATTGTGGTAAAAGCTTCAGGGACACTGCTAAACTTAAAATTCATCGGAGAATTCACACAGGAGAAGCACCCTATCATTGCAATGAATGTGGAAAGAATTTCAAAGAATCAGGAACTCTGACTAAACATCGAAGGGTTCATACAGGAGAGACTCCATATCAGTGCACTGTTTGTCAGAAGACTTTCAGCATATTGGGAACCCTGAAAAGGCATCAGCGCATTCATACAGGAGAAGTTCCTTATCACTGTAGTGAATGTGGCAGAGGTTTTAGGGACTCGGGCAGCCTGAAAACACATGAGAGAGTACATACAGGGGAGACACCATACCACTGTACTGTATGTGACAAGAGTTTCAGTCAGTTAGGAACACTTAAAAAACATCAGCGCGTTCATACAGGGGAAACACCATACCATTGCACTGTTTGCGGAAAAACCTTTAGCATTTCTGAAACGCTTAAAAGACATCAACGCATTCACACTGGGGAGACCCCATATCACTGTTCAGTATGTGGAAGAGGCTTTAGGGAGTCAGGGAGTCTTAAAAAACATCAGCGCATTCATACTGGTGAAAGTCCTTATCACTGCACTGAATGTGGGAAGAGTTTCAAAGAATCTGGAAAGCTTAAAATTCATCAAAGAACCCACACCGGAGAGACCCCTTACCATTGCATTGTGTGTGGGAAGAATTTCAGTCTTTCGGGAACTTTGAAGATACATCAGCGTACTCATACAGGAGAAACCCCCTATCACTGCTCTGAGTGCACTAAAAGTTTCAGCAGGGTGGGGGCTCTTAAAAAACACCAAAGAATTCACACTGGAGAAACCCCTTATCTTTGCACAGTGTGTGGAAAAGGCTTCCGTGAATCAGGAAGTCTAAAAAGACATCAGCGTATTCATACTGGAGAAACTCCGTATCACTGTACAGTGTGTGGGAAGAACTTTAGTGAGCTAGGCAACCTGAAAAAGCACCAGAGAATTCATACTGGCGAAACTCCGTATCACTGTGCTAAGTGCGGGAGGAGCTTTGTCTACTCTGGACAGTTGAAGACTCATGCATGTAAGGTGGAAAATTAGGAGTACCTTAGCTAAAAAATAAGCTATTACGTAGATTGTCAAATAATTAAATGTAGTTTGCATTTTCTTGTGCTAGTTGGGTATTTTTAATGACGATGTACAATGTCATGTTTGCTATACTTAATCGAAATAAGAGTATTTTTTCACTTTTTAGAACCGATGATATCTGAGGAAAAAATGTAATGTCAAAGCAATAGTGCCAAAAAGTTGTCTTTTTAAAATAGGCCTTCATAATGGTGTTCTTTAGCTTTAATATTTCATAATGTTCATTTTTAAAGCAAAAGAAAATGTAAAAACTCGGATTATAATTACCCAAGATTGATAAACTACTATGCTTTTTTTAATATCTTTGAAATGAAACAATCTACGATAAAGTTAGTGCTTCTGGCCACTTTATGCTTATAAAACAAAATGTTATAGAAGTGGAAAAGTGTTATTTAATGTTTTATTTCAACAATCTCTCAGCAGAGACTCAACATTCAATTTAAAGAATAGCAGAAATTCCCAGCAATAGACAAGGTGTCAATGGTGATAACATCTAAACAGTACTTGGAGTTTTAATGTCAGAGTAGCATTTTGACAGATTAGTTAATTTGACTTGACATGTAATTTTAAGACCATCTGTACCTTGTCACAAATCAGAAGTTGAGTCTGTTGATCAATATATTTATCTGTGTCTTATCGATCAGGTGCACTGCGCTGGACTAGCACTAGTCATCTGATTCTACATTAAATGTGTCCAATTGCCATAGTGTTCTTTGATAGATCCAAAGTATTGCATGACAGCTGTAAAGTGACTATACTCTTTAATTTCCAGAAAAAAACAGCAATTTATTTTGTCTTACAAAAAGAAAGAGTACATGCCTAGTTACTTCCATTCCTTTGTCCAAAACAACAACAATCTTGAAAGTATTTCTTTAGCACCATAGTAAGTGCATGCATAGACTGGTGGCCAGACAGTCAAGGCCACAACATAACATTTTTCAAGAGTATATGTTTGAAAAAGTGATTGCTAAGTGGGCATGTTGTGTTGCTGAAAATCGATTGTTTGAACCTTGATGCTGTCCACATGCCTTGAGACCAGGGGTACTCACTCACGGTCCTGGACGTCTGCTGTGACTATAGGTTATCATTTTCATCAGTTTCTTAATTAGAACCCATTTATTTACAGAGAAAGCAATATTTTTTAGACTTTGTTTTAGTTATCCCACTTGTTACAATTCAGAGCCCTTGATTGAGTATTTTAGTTTTAAATTGTTGCATTTAGGCTTATTTTTTTAACCTGCCATCAGTTAATGATAAAGTACAAATGACAAATGAACCACTCGCTCTTCAGCTAACATTGCTTTAATTTAAACCTGTATACATGCATCATTAAGTATCTGTGTTAATATAATATTTTGAAATAAATGAGAGAGAACCATGAAACATATGGATAAAGTCGTCAGAAAACATAAAATGTACAATTTTTGTCATGTTAGAATTAAAGCAACAACAAGGTATATAAATTAACACCACGTTTCATTATCTGTTAGGCTTGGCTTCTAATTGTGAAACTGGTTGCAATGAAAACCTGCAGCCACTGCAGACCTCCAGGGCCCATAATTGAACAATAATCTTTTTTTTAAAGATTGGTAGAAGTTCAATATTTAGCACACGCTTGCAGAGGCTTTTCTAAAGCCTATAATAATTAATAAGGATGTATGAAAAATATTAAAATAATATGAATGTTGGATTCCTGTGTTTTTTTTTTTTTCTGCAGTAAGCAGAAGCCTGACTCTTATAGTTGCAAAACCTGCAATGTTTTACAAGATTAAGATTGATCTAACTGGTGATATCCATGTATGTAATGTTGTAAACACTATATAATAATGATTGATATCTGGAGAAAGAGGCAATTTGTTTTAACTTAACATTTAATTGTGTATGACGTGTAAGGTGTCATTGATGCCTTATTTCAGGCTGCATATGTACTTTTACAAGGTATTTGGTATAGATATTGCAATTAAAATCTGTTAGTTTACATGAGAAAATGATTGAGCCCTTCCCAAGAAAAACTGCTTGCATGAATTTTATGTAACTAATTAAAGGGGGTCTAAGTAAAGAGTTTATCTTCAAATTAAGATTAAGTTTACTGGGGTTATTTTTTATGTAGTTGTAGTGTGATATACCAGATTAAAAGGAATTTAAGCATGAGGTCACGTGAAAGCAAAAAGAGCTTGAGCTGAAACTAGGATGGTACTATTGACTGTATCTTCTAATCTTAGTGAATGAACATTTACGTTTTGTAAAACTGGGTATAAAGTTTAGGTTTTGTTGGAAGAAATTGTGACTGAGGATGATGTAAAACAGGATTTTGTGGTCTAAGTAAAGGTTCTTAATCGCTTTTTTACCCACAAGCTTTCATAAAAGAGAGAGAACCAGTAGAGCAAAGGCATTGAGTACATTTCTGCTGTTACATGTTGCTCCTGGCACACATTTTTAGGAGCAATAGCAGCATCTTATGAGTGTGAAGGAGGAAGATGGAATCACTTAAAGCATCACTTAGTCTGCAATTTGTAAAGAGCTACTACACATGTTCCAATAGGACTGTTTTCTTCTTCTTCTTCTTCTAAATAAAGCAAAAGCTAGGTGGTCCATTTGAAACATTTTTATTCATGTGATCTGTCTCCTATTTTGTCAAGTGTATACAAGCAGCTTTCTGTATATTCCCTGTAAAAATGTGTTTGGGATTGTATAGAGAGAAATACAGTCTTATTTTTATTTTTGAAGTTATGTTATTGTTTCTTATTATCATTCTTTATGTCACACATTAGCCTCATAATACCATATAGAAAATTCCAGTAGACTTGGGTCAGCTATTCACCCAGCACCTTCCTAGGCATCCTAATAGTACTGTATACAGACAAGACTTTTCCACTTTCTAGGATAATATCGTGGGTGTTTGTGACTTTGTGTAAAATATTTTCTGATTGCTCTGTCAGTACCTCCTCTGTATCACTGGGCCTCTGTGGACAATATACTCCCTTTGCTGCCCTTCTGCAACTCAATTGGAAAGTCTCTATATAAAGAATAAAACCATAAAAGGGTCAAGTTCAATGATTATAAATGTTCCCGGAGGCCATTAACCATATGCTAATACTGCCCTTTGCAATCTCAATCTGCACTGAATGCTGCTACTGCCACTTAGTAGTTCCTTGTCTCCTGTTAATGCTTCTGGGGCAACCTTGGATCTTTTTCCGGATATGTCCATTCCACTGCTTTCTATGGAAAAGTAGCACAAGCATAAGAGGCCCACATTTTGTTTTAATTCAAGAGCAGGAAACTTGTAAAATCATTTTTAAAAAAAAGTTACATTGTTGGGGCATCTCTTGATCTTCTCTTCCCTTATTCATGAGGTTTACAAATAGACACTTCTGACATCCATATGTATTACCATGACATTAAAACACCCATCTGTTGACCAATTAAATGTTTTTTGTGTTTTAATTTATAAGGTTTTTAGCGTGTATTTGATGTTAACATACCATTGTCATTACGACAAGAAGAAGGCTTGTTCTGTGCTTTCCTCAAAACAGTGGGTAAAGAGAAATAAGAAGTGAAGACTGCTTCTCTAGAAGCCTTTCACTTAACAAGTTTCTACTCTGACTGTGGCATGCACCAGTCTCCCACTCACCCCTCTCTGTTTGCAGTTTCTTTTGGCTCAGTCTTTTTTTTAAAATAGTCTTCCTGTAAGTTCTTCTCACTGCCTTCCTAAGCTGTTATTCTGCTTCTGTGAAGATACTGTAGAGCGATGGTTAAAGTGAAATTCTGTTGCTTGTGCTGTAGTGGCTGGTGATAGATTGAGACTTTTGAAAAAAGAATAAGGGGGCAACTGCGTACGGTATGTCTGTCACAAATAACTAAAGTGAGAAAATATACACATGACATAGAATTCATGTGTGTTTGGTGACTAAGTTAACTGATATGAAAGTTGGAGCATTTCACAATTTTTTTTTTACTTCACCCAAGAGTCGGTTATCACATTTTTGTTTTTTAAATTTTTAAATATTTTTGTAATAATGAGTCATTAGACTACATTAAATATGTATCTCCTAACAGCAACTTACAATGGAGATAAAATCAGAGCACAAATAGAATTGTAGCTCAATAGCTTTTATACATATTTCAATCCAATGTTGTGAAAATGGCATTAACTGATGTGTGTTAAAGGTGGAGGGTCTGTGACTAACTTGTTGAATTTTCCTACTCATAACATTTTTGAAAGTACACCCAATAGAGTAGTACCTAGTGATTAGCAAATGAGAAATAACTATTAATACAAAATGAACAATGCTAGAATAAAATCATTGTCAATATTACTCCATGAAAGGAGAAAAGCAACTGAAATAAGTCCCCCTATCTAGCTATTAATATAAGTTAACACACAGTAATTCATCAAAACCACATAAATAAGAACTTGGTAGGGCGTGATTTATTGTGTAATGGAAATATGAATGGTTCCAGTCTGAAGATACATGAAAGCAGCTCTTCGGGAACAGATAAGCCATAAGTAGTAGTAGTTTATTTATATAGCGCCCTTCACAGACAAAAGGTCACAGCGTGCTGAACAGCAAATACAGTAGAAATACAACAGTTAAAACAAAACCAATAAAAATAATAAACAAATGAATTATTCAACACTGATTAAAAGCTTGTTTAAAAAGAAAAGCTTTTAGTTGTTTTTTTAATAGAATCAACAGACTCGACTCCACGCAGACGACAAGGCAGGCTATTCCAAAGTCTTGATGCCACAGACTGAAAGGCACGATCCCTACGGGTTTTTAGCCAAGTGCGTGGGACAACTAGAAGGCCCTGTTGCCCAGATCTGAGAGTCTGACAAGCTGTATGGTGTTGGAGCAGGCTGGTTAATTACTCAGGAGCTTGTCCATGCAAAGCTCTGAAAGTAAGTACCAAAACTGTAAAATGAATTCTATAAAACACTGGGAGCCATAAGCGCAGCTCTGTCTTTGTACATTATACAGCTAAGTAATTAGCACAGCTCAAACAGTAAGTCTGCCCTGGACGTGGTATTAGTAGCCAGCACAGTCTGTGTTGCATGCCTAGTGGCTCTGATTTCTATTTGCAGATCCCTATATTTATATAAGTAATGGCAGCTGCACCTTTTCCATTTATTGAATTACTTTAAACACCTTTTAGATGCAAGCTGGTAACATCATTTCTTTGTATTATTAATCAGTTCAGTCTTATATATGCTTACATAATTGGTTTAGCTTTCCAGTTATTTCCAGAGAAGTGACCATTTTTTTTCATACTTCTGTGGTTATCTTACTTAAAGCAGCAGTAGAATGGAGCTGGCGTATGAGCTGCTTGCATGTGTGCGTTCTCACTTCAGTGTCTGACTCGCCTGCATTGGACATCTCAGTGGCTGTGAGACAAGTGAAAGAGGGAAATACACAAAATATACAAGTTCAAGCAACCGTCATAAGAGTAAAATTAAAACTGAACTAATCTGTATTTGAAGTTGCACAGAACATTTCTCATGGTGTTTTTTTTTAATAATATTTTTTTATAATAGTTTTCAATTTAAAAAAAATGCACCTTACATGATTTTTCTAACAATTCATTCAAATATTTTCTGGTGCATGACAAGAAGTTCTTAGAAGCTAAAGTAGTCACCATTGTGCTTTTTGCATTTATGCCACCAATACTGTACAACAACAGTATTACAGTAAATATAACTTTCAGTTGCTCTTGGAAATGTATGATATAGCAGATTTACTTCTGAAAAACGTGTTTTACATAGTATTTAGTTTTAAGTTGGGTAAAGATTTACTAAGTAGTGAAAATTAGAAGAGGTGCAAATATAAATCTTTACCTGTGAACCAAACCTAGTAATTAACCAGCAGATGTAACGCATGCTAGAAAGATGCATGTCATGACCATTTTAGTAGTAACATGTTAAGAGTGCAAAGAAATGATTATACCCAGAAGCTTTGGTTGCATTTACCTTAAAAAAGCATGAGGGATCAATATAGCCAGGTGTATAAATGTTTGTTTGTGTATCTTACGTTCACAAGTGTCATTAGGGGGCTTGGGCTATAGACAAAATTAGCAGGTGGAAAATCATGGTCAGCGGCCTTCTACAGTGCGGGACAAGGAATAATTTTGGTGTGTAAGATTTTATTATGGAGCAAAGGGGTAAATCAAGGAAAAATGTGTCTTTAATAATACATTTTATTTATATAGCATCTTTTGCCCCCAAACATTGTTAAGGGCAGTGTATGTTACTGTTAATGTAAATCAGATACCATTCATATGTTAAATTAATGAATCTGTCCAATAAAATTAGACTTGCATGGAGCCTATGTCACTTCAGACAGTGAAAGGTACAAGGCAGGAACCAGCATCGAACTTTGCCAGTTCATTGTACACACATCCACACTCAGTCACATCAAGGACCGTTTAGATTTGCCAGTCATCTTAACACAGAGCAGTCTTCTGGTAATGTGGCTTTGTTATAATTGCATTGTGCGGTCTATTTGACACTACTTATGCATACTTTAGATGGTGCTTATTCTTTACTCCTAGTTTATTAATTTACACCACGGTCATGGTTACCTGTGTTTTCATATTTCTCCAGTAATCATATTAAGGTGATATTTTTGTTTTTCTTTTCATATTGCCATTTAGCTGATTGCAATACGTTTTGATGTTATGTGTCAGCATTTTTGTTTTTAGTGGTCTCAGCCAGTGACAAGCCTTGTGTAAAGAGATACAAGCATTTATTGGAATGAGTCTGTGTTTGTGGTTAAAAATAAAAAAAATTTAATTTTATTTTGAAACATTGCAATAAGTATAAAGTATTCAGGCATAAGTGGTACAATGACTGAAAGCAAGATCCATGGTAGAGTCTGAAGGTGAAAATGAATAGGTAAGAGTAAAAAAGAAACTTTCATGATTAATTCCTCAACATACAGTGCCACTGGTCTGTATTCATTTGGTAAAGAGGCGCCTGCCTTCTTTGGTACAGGAACAATGCAGGATGTTTTCCACAGCAGTAGCACTTTCTGAAGTCTTTGGGACAAACTGAACAGGTGCCACAAAATGCCACAAAATTGGTCAGCACAGACCTTAAGAACTCAAGGACTGACTCCATCTGGTCCAGCTGCTTTCCCTGTGCGTAGCTTCCTCAGTTCTATCCTTACTTGGTCTTCAGTTATGGACAGTCCAAACTGATGGTTGGAGGAGAACTTGACATTGCCCATTCCAATTGGCATGATAGGAGTTGTTGTGTAGTAGGGATGGTGTGGGGAGAAATGTCATTGGAAGAAGGTGGCAATTAAAAAATTGGTGCAGGATGTGAACTTTGTCCACATCTCTTGCTAGCACCTGAGCCCTGGATTGCTTGACTCCAGTAACTATACCCAGTCAATTCCAGACATTCCTCATGTTTTTCTGAGTGAGTTTGTTTTCTGTTTTGGCTTTGTGAACTTCCTTTCCTTCACTTGGCTTTTTCTTTAGTACACACTGTACAGCCTCTGTCACCAGATTTGAATGATTTCTTTTTTTTTTTTCTTTTTTGTTTCTACTTCAAAAATTCTTCAAGTGGTGTCTCCCACCTTGACAAAAAAGCACAAAAATAATATTGAGCCTCCCCCATATTAAAGGATTATAATGTCACATACTGCATGGTTTATGTTTCTTTCATGTAATATTCAGTGTTGGCTACAAAATGATATTATTACCATACACTGGTAAGTGTGGTTTCATTCCATTACCTACACCCCTCTTTTATCATTCTGTCACACATGGATCATTTTAATCTGACAGAAATTTCAAGTTATAACAGCAATACACTAGCATTTTTTACAACACAAAGGCAACCTCTCAGCTAGGAGAGCAAGTGCCCATAACTGCTTGACAATGATATTTTAATACAATTACTAACAGAAGAAATTACCATTTTTCCATAATACAAAATTTTTGATGAACATTTTGTCAATTTCTTATCCAAAATCAGTGTTGCGAGGGCCAGAGCCAATTGCACCAGCACTGGGCACAACTGGAGTCAACCTTGGTTGGGCTACAGACCACCAGACCTGCTCACACTGAACCAGTTTAGAGTCCTTAAGCAATATCACTCTGCATCTCTGTGAAATGTGGAAGGAAAACCGGAAAGGAGAAAAAGGACAATGTCAGCAGGAGCAAACTCCACATGGACGTTGGCAAGGCTGAGGCCTATTGTAATACTGTGCTTACCACCTGAATGATTCCCGTTACTGATACTAAAACTGGAAAAAGTTAAAGTCTTTTCTCCTGTTAAACCAATTTCCCTGCATTTTCCAAAGCCATACATTTTAGAATTATTAGTGCCTCTAGTTAGTATGGATATGTGTGTGAGTGTGCCAATAATAAACTGGATCACTGTGTAGAGTTGTTTTCTTTCTTGTACCTCTCAAGATATACTTCCGCAAGTCTACAGTATAAAACACAACGGCAGGAACTCTATCCATTATATTCATGAGCGACCACATTTTCTGCATTTCTAGCTTATAGACTGGCAGTAAATAACTGTGCCCCATCGGTCATTTTGAATTGGCCAAATGCTGCCAGTGGTGTTGGGTTGCTAAATGAAAAATCACACATTAAGTGCAAAATGCTCAGTCCCTCCAACACACAACAGTAACGTACCCCTCGGTTTTATCATAGTATCAAATTAGTTTTGAGATGCATTGAACATGAAAGGCACTGACTATTCTCATAGGTTCTTTTCCTAATGAGAGTATGGTAAGAAATGTCAAAACCAGCTATGTAGCTGTTACCTGTAATGTCTTACCCGTCTCACTGTCCTTATTGTACCTCGTGTATTCAAACATAAGGACCTCTAATATCAGACTGCTCGGTGAGTGGGACTGTCTTTTATTTTCACTTCTTTACTCCAACCCAGTTCAACACCAATAGAGGACCTCTAAAAGCGTCCTTTGTACCCTTTGCAGCTGGACAGGGAATGATCAGTCCAACTCATAATCAATCATCTGCATTGAGTTTAAGTTTTTACTTAAATATTATATATATGTGCATAATAACCAATAGCAGCAAATACAGTATAAGCAATGCAAAGAATTATAGAACCTGTGTGGGTTCATGTAGTCCTGATTTGGTTCTAGATGACATTTCCCAGATGATTATATATCTTTAATCGTCAAGTGAAAAGAAAGAGTTCATGCCAAAGACAGAACTCCTTGGAAAGTGTCCAGCTGTTAAGCAGATAGCAAGTTCCATTTAATTGTCCGCGGCTCCTCCCAAAGTGTCAGAAGGGCAACAAAACAGCAAGTAAATTAGAACTAAACTAAAAACGCAACTGCAAAATAAACACACACAACTGGCTTACTTTCTGCTAGCAAAACGGCTCAAACACTTTTACAGTTTCGCAGAACAAAGGAACGTTCTCGCACAAGCTCATGGTCGATTCCCATGAGCACTAAGGTGAAGACAATAACTGACTTTACCAAACATTCTGAAGTCCTGTTTTGCATTACAGATTTCCCAAAATACACTTCACTACTGTCCAGCTTGACAGGTCTCTCAGGCATTGGACGTTAACATGGAATCTGTCATTTGAAACAGTTAAAGCATCTCCCCTATTGTATTCGGCCAAAGCTGTGCCACTGCTGCTTTGAATAAAGAGTCAGGCTCACACAATGCTCAACATAACGCATGTGATGTGCAATACTATATGTTAACACATGACTGTTTTACCTTAAGATACCTCCTTCTTTTCCTAACTTTAGATAATTATTTGAAGTGCAGGCCGAAATTTTCTAATTACTAATAAAGCTGCAGTAACAGCTTTAGTAGAGCTTAATAGGATAAAAAAGCATTTGTGATATCTTTGCAGAGCCACATTCACCAATAACATCAACACAGACAGAATGCAAAGTACAAAAATGAACAAAACCTGGTTTGTCAGCTACGGTGGCTCATCCACATGCCAATATGTATTTTCCTCAGCATTTAGGGTAGTTTGGTTGTTCACAATTCTTGGGAATAGGTTAAGATGGCCAATTATTATAAAACTAGTGGACGCCCACCGTAGCATACGGCGGTGTAAGAATAGGAACGGAAAACGTTGAGAAAGAAATTCAGAAATCAAAAAGAAAGAAATACTTCTTGAAAGACATAGTTGTGAATAGGTGTTTGCTGGAGACGACAGATAATGAGTTGAAAGATTTAATCTCGGAAAGAGCTTGAATTTCAGCTTCACCACCATAAACTATAGATGTCGCCATGTATTGATAGTACTCATGACTTGTTGTGATAACTCGACTTGCGTTGGAAAGAATAACAGGAAGAACATCTCCAAATATGTCCCAATGTGATGCAACAAAATCTACTGTCCTATGTCGTAGTGACAGTGCATTGCCTTCATCAATCGTTTGTGTCAAGAAATAACCCACTGATAGGAACAGGCAGTTGCTGGATCCCGGAATACAGATGATGTTGTACAAAAACCCGTCGACAGAGAAGATACTGTCATTCATTTTATAACAAAGGCTTAGGAAACAACCGTCGCAGTATAGCGAAAATAGCAAGGAGCAAAACCAATAGCAAGGAGCGAAACCAATGGCAATGGTCGAGAGAGTACCTTCCTGTAGCAGGCTACGGAAAAGACTCCCAGGCGCACACATGGCCGAAGTGAAAGGTCACGCGGTCAGGCTAGATATGACACGGTGACACCAATGGGGTCATGAGAGAGGAGCAGGAAACGCGGAAGTCTGAAGGGTTAATAGAACTCGAGAAAAGCAGCATGGGGAAGGGTTTGGAAGAGGACAAATAGGAATTGAGAAATGGCGTGTTTGGGTGTGTGGGGGCGGGACCGGGTTTGAAGAGGAAGCAGGACAAACCAGAAGAGAAATATATATTACTAGCAAAATACCCGCGCTTCGCAGCGGTGAAGTACTGCCTTAAAATTTTTATTAAGAAGAAAATTAAACCTTTTTAAACTGAGGGAAAATATACCAATAATTATTTGTTAAGGATCTCTTTGTATGCCACGTTGTCAGTTAGGCCCTCCAGTTGCAATATGACCAAGCTGTAGCTGTGCGCTGAGCTTACTCTTGAGCATGCAACGTAGAGTTGGCCATGTGAACAGTAATCTTGTTTCAAATCTCACAGCTTGGATTGCTGCTGTCATAATCGGTTTAAGTTTCATGGTTTGTTTCAGTTACGACAGTATTTGTAGGACTTGTGTTGAAGAGACATTCGGCATCTGTCAAGCGTTGTAAGTATACAACCAGTTTCATTGATAACTTCACATCCAGCTTTTGAGAGTTTAAACATTTCTAAACATCAAAGTGTCCACTACTGAAATCGTCACCTGTGAAGCTAAGATGTTTAAGAGGCATTGGCGGTTGTCCAAAGGTGTAAAATATTTGGCCATTTCGGTACACTTAAGCATTTCACTCTTCTAGTGCTCCTGTGTAGTATAATTATCTCCTGTACCGTCATCAGTCCACACCTTGAACCTGTCCCAGTCATTCAATACATAAGACACAATGTTCCTCCGGATATCAATAGTGAGCCTGATATGGCTGTGCAATATGTAACAAAGAGAATGGAAAAGGCAGGTGCCATCTCCGGGCATGGAAACCACTTGGTAAGTGACAGTTCTTTGATCGATGGTGATCACCTCGATAGACATGTTAATGGGGGTACGGTTGGAATGATAAAGGAAATGGGTACCTGAACAATGTAAAGTACGTCTAAAATACCTATACAATAACTATAATCGTAATAAATGAACAATAAAACAGCGGAGAAGCCGTGGATTAAATAAAAAGGCTGTACAGTAATCCCTCCTCGATCGCGGGGGTTGCATTCCAGACCCCCCCGCGATAGGTGAAAATCCGCGAAGTAGAAACCATATGTTTGTATGGTTATTTTTATATATTTTAAGCCCTTATAAACTCTCCCGCACTGTTTATAAATATTCCCCGCAGAGTTAAACAGCATAATCCCTTTGTATTCTCTTAGATATTAGGTGAGATTCATTGAAATTATGTATATAAACACACTGTTTATATACAGTAAAACCTAAATATTATTTTAAAGATATTGAGTGTCTCCGATATCACATATGTTACAGCCATTACGATAGACAGGTCACCAGCAATAAATACGTACAATGCAAGAAAAATAGTATACAGTAAATGTGTGTACAGTGACACTAAACGTACTTACATGTAATAAGCACTGTAAGAAGAAAATTAATTATGGTTACTCACCAACAATGACACGATGACTTGTCCGATAACAATGAGTTTAATTTTACTGCACAACAAAGGAGAGCGTTACAGCCCTTGTAAAGGAGCCACTTCAGGCGATTGTGTAGCACTGCCGTTGTTCTTCTTCTGGCAGTCTTCAATCCAAATCCCTAAAGCAGATTCCATCCAGACTACTGCCTTATTACATCCACTTACAACTCGTTTTGCACCCTGGTTAAAAGGACACTGCAGCCGTAGATCTTATATTCCTTTCCTACTTTTTAAATAAAAAGAATCGTAGCCTTCAACAAATCCAAAACGTTTACCTTTTCGGCAATCATTAACATCTTCTTCTTGCGCTTGGGCACGACACCTGAAGCAGTAGCAGATTGTTTTGGAGCCATAATGAAGGGCTTGACTATGCACAAAGATAAACACTAAAGAGCACAACTCTTTACACAGCGAAACACGTTGATGCTGAATTAGAGAGACGAGACTTCCTGGTTAACACTGCATTCAGCACGCAGGAGCTCAACTGCGTGCTCTGATTGGTTAGCTTCTCAGTCAGGAGAACTTAACTGCGTGCTCTGATTGGTTAGCTTCTCAGCCATCCGCCAATAGCGTCCCTTGTATGAAATCAACTGGGCAAACCAACTGAGGAAGCATATACAGGAAGTAAAAAGACACATTGTCCGCAGAACCCGCGAAGCAGCGAAAAATCCGCGTTATATATTTAGTTATGCTTTCATATAAAATCCGCGATAGAGTGAAGCCGCGAAAGTCGAAGCGCGATATAGCGAGGGATTACTGTAGTTATCAGCAGGGAGACGTGAATACCGTGGCGAAGCAAGGAAGGGAATGTAGAGACTGGAGCGACAGACAGCCTTATATAGGCAGGCAGCCAACAACGTGGGAGGCGTTGGGATGGGGGACCCAACGCTGCCTCACACGGTGACCGAGCTGCAGGCTATGGACGTATATATGTACGTAAGTAGGATTCAGTTAGCGTTGGGAACCCGCGTACCAAATTTCTTGAAGATGGGCCCATAAGTAACAAAGACCGTTGAAAAGTTCAATATGGCAGCCGACAGTGGCATCATATCACCGAAATAAGTACCAAATTTCAGCCTTCTACCTATGAATAAGAAAGTTCAACATGGCGGACATTGTTGACCGTTATGACCGTTACGCGTAGAATTTTGAAATGAAACCTGCTTAACTTTTGTAAGTAAGCTGTAAGGAATGAGCCTGCCAAATTTCAGCCTTCTACCTACACGGGAAGTTGGAGAATTAGTGACGTTGGAAACTTCAATATGGCGGCCGACAGTGGCATCATACCACTGAAATAAGTACGTACATCGGTTTTGGTTAGCGCAGGGAAGCCACCTACCAAATTTCGTGAAGATGGGGCCATAAATAAGATAGTTAAACATGGCGAACATTGTCAACCGTTATGACCGTTAGCGGTAGAATTTCGAAATGAAACCTGCTTAACTTTTGTAAGTAAGCTGTAAGGAATGAGCCTGCCAAATTTCAGCCTTCTACCTACACGGGAAGTTGGAGAATTAGTGATGTTTGGAAAATTCAATATGGCGGCCGACAGTGGCGTCATACCACCAAAATAAGTACATACATCGGTTTTGGTTAGCGTAGGGAAGCCACCTAACAAATTTCGTGAAGATGGGGTCAGCCATCTACCTACACGGGTAGTTGGAAAATTAGTGACGTTGGAAAGTTCAATATGGCGGCCGACAGTGGCGTCATACCATCGAAATACGTACATACATCAGTTTCAGTTAGCGCAGGGAATCCGCCTACCAAATTTCGTGAAGATGGGGCCATAAATAAGAAAGTTCAACATGGCGGACATTGTGAAAATTAGTGACGTTGGAAAGTTCAATATGGCGGCCGACAGTGGCGTCATACCATCGAAATTAGTACATACATCGGTTTCGGTTAGTGCAGGGAATCCGCCTACCAAATTTCGTGAAGATGGGGCCATAAATAAGAAAATTCAACATGGCGGACGTTGTCGACCGTTATAACCGTTACGTGTAGAATTTCGAAATGAAACCTGCTTAACTTTTGTAAGTAAGCTGTAAGGAATGAGCCTGCCAAATTTCAGCCTTCTACCTACACGGGAAGTTGGAGAATTAGTGACGTTGGAAAGTTCAATATGGCGGCTGACAGTGGTGTCATACCACCGAAATAAGTATGTACATTGGTTTCGGTTAGCGCAGGGAAGCCGCCTACCAAATTTCGTGAAGATGGGGCCATGAATAAGAAAGTTCAACATGGCGGACATTGTTGACCGTTATGACCGTTACGCGTAGAATTTCGAAATGAAACCTGCTTAACTTTTGTAAGTAAGCTGTAAGGAATGAGCCTGCCAAATTTCAACCTTTTACTACACGGGAAGTTGGAGAATTAGTGATGTTTGGAAAATTCAATATGGCGGCCGACTGTGGCGTCATACCACCGAAATAAGTACGTACATCGATTTTGGTTAGTGCAGGGAAGCCACCTACCAAATTTCGTGAAGATGGGGTCAGCCTTCTACCTACATGGGAAGTTGGAAAATTAGTGACATTGGAAAGTTCAATATGGCGGCCGACAATGGCGTCATACCATCGAAATAAGTACATACA
>JANRMT010062804.1:16115817-16193274 GCA_026402145.1 Polypterus bichir lapradei | reverse complement strand
TGAGTGAGTGAGTGAGTGAGTGAGTGAGTGAGTGAGTGAGTGAGTGAGTGAGTGAGGGCTTTGCCTTTTATTAGTATAGATAAAATAGTTTTGGGGTGAAAAACTCAATGTCCAGGGCACCTTAAAAGGGATATGAGAGTTGGTTTCAAATAGACACATCAGGCATAACACTGAGTGACATATAAAGACATTGTGAGGGCTAGGACAGGCTATGATGCTTCTACAATTCAGGACAGGAGATACATTTATTTATTTACTGGTTTTCAGTTCTAGCAGAATGTAAGTGTAGATCTACTAAATACAAGTTGGCTTGAAAATTGGAAAATAAATTATTTTCCAGATTCCATCCTCCTACTAAAAGTCCTCATACTCCCAGCTTTGCAAAATATAAAATAAAGGTTTGTCATGCTTCACCATTCTTGTTTTTATGATATGCTGAAAATGTGAGAAGGTTATATGCAAACTAAGATAAGAAACAAACTCATCTCTATCCTTCTCCAACACAATTATTTGCTAAACAGGTTGGTTTGTCATGAGCATGAAAACTATCAACTAACCTTCTCCTTTTTAACACCACTAAATATTAACAACCGTGGTGGCTGACTTCCAAATGTGTTCTATCATTTTTAACAGCTGGTTTGCGGTCTTTGGCTAAAACGGGTTGAAGTAAATCTGCCACAGAGCCAAATATTAAATGTTGATTGCAACGATCCATGCCAGTTTCATTTCATTGTGTTTGTAGTCTTTTGAGTTTATCATAAGGCTATTAAATGAATTTTGCGAAAAGTGCCTTTTATGTTAAAATTCTTTACTTCTATTACTACTAGACATTACATATTTAAAAATCTTAAACAGCCCATTTTGTTTTCTCTAAATTCTATATGATGATTAATTTTGACATATTACATTGTCACCATATAGGTATTTAGTTTGTTCAGACTAGGAAATTGCTTAAGTAGCACATAGAAAACAACGTTGTTAACAGCAGGCATGTCAAACTGAGTACCATTGGTGGGCCGCTTCGACTGCCATACGTGCGTCAGCGGGCCGCACTGTAACAAATACTATTATACTATTATACAAAGTTACTGTAGCTTTCTTTCCAATACTGAAAACTTTAAAAAATGTAACACTTAAAGTTTAAAGAAAAGCAATTTATTTCTATACAATCTCCGTACAACAGCGTACAATTAGAGTCTTAGCCTCTTAGCTAAGTCCTTATATTATTATATTATATTCATTGCTTATATAGCAGTCTTACAGTGTGAGATTTATTTCTTTTGTCCCGACACTTGGCATCTCTTGTTAGTAACCAGTTCGTCAATATCAGGCTTGAAATCTTGTGCAGCTGCAACTTTTATGAGGGATGAAAGGTGCTCGGCAGTAAGTCTTCAGCGATGTGGGGTTTTGGTAGCTTTCATTAACGAAAACAATTGCTCACAAAGGTAAGTGCTTCCAAACATAGACAGTACTCTCGATGCCAACTTATGGATCTGCACATACGAGGGTGGCAGGTAAGCATACAAGCCTGGCACACCAACTTCGTTGTATTTTGCCATCAGAACAGACTCTGACTGCAGTTCAATCAATTCCATTTGGATATTCTCAGGCGCATTCTCAACGTTGTACGAGTATGGTGACGTAAACAGCACAAAGTCCTCTTTGTGTGAACTGAAATCGCGAAAACGCTCACTGAATTCATTGCTCAGTAATACATGTTGGAAAACAAATCCTCTAAAAATCAAATTTTACTTTACTAAGTTTACTTCAAAGTTAATATTGTAAAATAAGTTGATATGCAAAAAGCCACCTAACATACACTAATTTTACAAACTCAATATCACAAAAATACTCACCAACTTCTCGCGTCCACTTCAGATCTTCAGCTGTAGTCTGCACTAACTGTTCGTTACAATACTAGCACAAAATTACATAAAACTATAGCAAAAAAAACGTGAAAATATGCGAGCTATTACTACTCGTGATGGTCAGTTCTGCCCAGTGGCCAGTCTCAGCAGCCCAGCCAGTAGTGTAGCCCAGTGGTCCGCAACCTTTTTGACACCAAGGACCGCTTTACTAGAAGCAAATTTTTCCAGGGACGGATGGGTTGTTGGAGGTTGGAGTTTGTGGGGTGATTATGGGAGGGTTTGTAGGGCAGTTTTGTACACAATTTACATTACATTTCTATTATTATTAAGTTATAATATAGTAATAGAAATTATACAGCTTACCATAATGCAGAATCAGTGAGAGCCCTGAACTTGTTTTCCTGCAACCAGACGATCCTATCTGGGGAGGATGGAAGACAGTGACAAGCGAAGTGTGTTGCTTATGTTCAGTCTACTCCGTAATCTCGTTTTGGTTGCTGTCACTGCAGAAAACGTGCATCACAAAGATAGGATGTTGGAAATGGAAGCAGCTTCAATAGCTTCTTTCGCGTTAGTTTAATCTTCTCCTATCTACAAATTATGCTGACTAGAATTTTTCTCAGCATTTCCTTGCGATAATACACTTTCAGGGTGCGAATGATGCCCAAATCCAATGGCTGAAGCACTGCCGTGCAATTGGGTGGGAGGAATTCAATGTGAACATTATCTAAATGCAGAAGCATGTTGTGGTCAGCACAGTTATCCTTTTCTTCTTCTTCATATTGTGAGGTTTCTGAACTCTTTTGGGATCTGGGATCCACCCCACCCAATGGGAACGACACGCTGAAGTGCGTCCCGAAGCGCTATTGCCACGTGTGAGATTGTTTGTCCGGGTCCCAAGAGAGTTTAAAAACCTCATATTTTCTTGAAAGAGTGCCGCATTAATTGGAATGTTTCTTGAACAAGCATCACTGCAACCACATAAAAACGGCTTTTTCGGCGTCTTCAAATGCAGCAGTTCGCATACGTTTGCAACCCAAGATTTTTCTTCTTTTTTGCATATAACAAGTATGCCGTTTCTATAGAAGGGTGACAATGAGTTAAATTCCAATGGATGTTTTTCAAATGTTGACGAGCAATAAGGAAAAGGTAGCACTTAAAACCACACAAAACAAAAACAGCAAAAAAACAGTACGAGGAATGTTCGAAGAAAGAACATTTTTTTACAATGTTTCTGTTTGGGGATCGTTGTGCAAATGTCCACAACTGAGCTGTGACCACAGAACTAACTGCTCTGTGGATGATTCATTCAAGCATTTCACGGTCACTTCGTTGTAATGAAAGTATCTGCTGCTTAATGTACTTCGTAGTAACGAGATTTCTGTGGACTCGTGTCATATGGGGAAACTGTCAGAAACATAAAAATACTTTGTTTGTAATACTCTCTCACCGCGGTCTCTCCTCTCTCTGTGCCGCTGCAAAGCCCCGCCCGCCTAGCGTTCTGAAAAGTGTCCTCAGTGAAGGGGGCAGCCTTTTTGCTGTAGCCCTTCATTGAGTGAGTCTCCGTTGCTGGCAGTTCTCTCGCACTCGGTAGTGGACCGAGAACGCAGCCTAGCACTTCAGTTTCGACTTCGCGGCTGCAAATATACTAGCAGATGACGTTTCCGGTACCGTAATGCCATGGGAAAACGTGCTTTTGTCAGAAGGCAGAAGTAAGAAAAGTCAATAAGTAACGCCAAAGATGCAGAATGATTCAATCACAAATTATAATAATCATTTTGTACAAGTTTAGTACTAACTAGGATCTGTCATGCGGGCCGCGTGTTTGACATGCCTGGTTAACGGGGTCTGTCACACTCTTATCAAAGCCAAAACATAATAATAATTATAACCAGACTAAATCAGTCTTGGTTTTTCTTTAACACTGTTCTAATTGTAGTCAAAGACCTTTTCTTTGTCATTACATAAGCTAAACCTTTAGCTTTGTGTTGTCTTGGAGATGTCTTAGCACATAAGAGAACATTTTCTTTGTGGATCCAAAAATTCGGACATGGGTCTGTAGATGACACCATCTTCGATAGCACAGCACAAATGATTGACTTATCATGTCAATGTCAGCTCAAGTACAGGGCCTATAAAAAGTACTCACCCCTTGGATGTTTTCAGATTTTATTGTTATACGTCATTGAATCACTACAGATTTAATTAGGCTTTTTTCACAGTGATTAACAGAAATAGAACCTTTCATGTCAAAGTTAAAACTAATCTCCGCAAAGTGGTCAAAATGAATTACGAATGTAAAACATAAAATAACGAATTGCATAAATATTCACCTCCTTCAGGTCACTATTTGGCAGCCATGATAGCACCGAGTCTGTGTGCACAGGTCTCTATTAGCTTTGCACATTTCCATTTTTCCCCATTCTTATTCTTTGCTAAACTGCTCAAGCTCTGTCATTCTGCATGGAGATCATGAGTGAACAGCCTTTTTCATTCCAGCCACACATTCTCATTTGGACTGAGATCTGGACTCAAACTCGGCCACTCCAGGACATTAACATTGTTGTTTTCAGGTCATTGCTGTGTAGTTTTGGCTTTATGCTTAAGGTTGTTGCCTTGCTGGAAAACAAATCTTCTTCCAAGGTGCAGTGTCTTGCATCAGGTTTTCCTTCAGGATTTCCCTCTGTTTTGCTGCATTTCATTTAATATTCTACCCTTACATGCCTTCCAGGACCAGCCTAATGCTGACACTTCCATACATCATGCTTTGGTTGATAATGTGCAGTGTTTCAAATGTTTAATAAGGCTTTTAGTGTAATGGCTGAAAAGTTTAATTTTGGTCTCAGAACATAACACCTTCTTCTAGCTGACTTCAAAGTCTTCCATTTGCCTTCTGGCCAACTCTAGCCAAAATGTAGTGTGTGTTTTTATTTTGTAACAGTGGCTTTCTCATTTTCTCAGCTACAACTGATGAAGCACATGGGATTCTAATCTCTAATCAGACTTCCACTGTAGCTTGTAAGTCCTTCAGTGATTTCATAGGTCTCTTGGTGATCTACCTTAATAGTCTTCTTCTTGCATGGTCACTCAGTGTTTGGAGACAGCCTGCTCCAAGCAGATTGACAGCTGTGCCATACTCTTTACATGTTTTAATGATCAATTTAACTGGACCTGAAGACTGAATATTTTCTTGTTTCTATCCCTTGACTTGTGCTTTTCAATCACCTTTTTATGGAGTTCCTTGGAGTGGTGTTTCATTCTGACCTTGATATTGACTCACCACAAATTTGACCTTCCAGATAAGGTGCATTTATATTAACTATATCAACCTAACCCCCAAACTGAAAACATGTGATCTTCATTGAGCTAATTCTGTAACTTCTACAACCAATTGGCTACACCACTGATGATTTAGGTGTGTTATATGACAGGAAGTGAATACTGTACTTATGCCTGCAGTGGGTTGGCACCCTGCCCGGGATTGGTTCTTGCCTTGTGCCCTGTGTTGGCTGGGATTAGCTCCAGCAGACCCCCGTGACCCTGTGTTTGGATTTAGCGGGTTGGATAATGGATGGATGGATGGATGGATGGATGAATACAGTACTTATGCGATCAGTTATTTTTGTGTGTTATTTTTGCAATTAATTTTGATCACTTTGTAGAGATCTGTTTTCATTTTGACATTAAAGAGTGTTTTTCTGTTGATCAGTGTTCAAAGAGCCAAATTATATCCACAACATAAAAAATGTAACCTAAGCAAACGAAAAGTATTTATATAATGACATTAAATCCTGTTTTCCTTATTGTAAGAACTATTGACTTGTCAAAAAAAATTGTATTTAAGATTATTAAGCTTACTTTAAGAAATCTTGTAGGGTAAATTTTGCTTACCCCATTGGCAGATGTTTTTGCTAAATAAAAGCAAGACAACTCAATTTAATTTAATTGTCTAGTTTTTACATATGCATTTTTTGCAGTGCACTATGATTTAATGTTGTATAAAAATAAAATGTGAAAACCTCTAAGAAGGTGAATACTTTTTCTAGACACTGTATTTAGCTAGAATGACACTGCACTCAACATAAGGCACCAAATGAAGCACCAAAAAAAATGTTGTCATCATGATGTTGTGAATATAATAATAAAAATTATTAAAACAAAAACATTTATTAATAACTTCAAAAATAAACTACACAGAATGCTCAATAATGAAATCCTGATGAATAACAAAAAAATTACAGTAGTAAAAAATGCACAACATGCCAGTGTGGATCTTCAGGGCGATTCCACAGGGGAATGATTTTTGGTTCCCAAACGAACTATCCACATGAAGGTTTCAGAAAAAAATGAATATCCATAACAAGGTCCATAAATAATCATGAATAAATGGTAATAGATTTGTAAAATTTAAATGTGCTTATGATTTTAAAAGGAGAGTAAACACAGGCTAAGTTTAGGTTTTCTTCATGTGTTAATACCACGCTAGGTAGCCTACTAAACATTAAAGATTTCTTATTTTTCCACATATTTCAAAACCTGAAGAACCAATTTCATTTGCAAATTCCCCTTCACAGAAAGAAATAGTTCTTTGTCAAGCAAAGGTTCAACAAGGAACCACACAACCCAGTACAGTGCCATTACAGAAGAGAAGGTTTATGGATGTGGTGAGAGAGGACATGCAGGTGATGGGTGTAACAGAACGAGATGCAGAGGATAGAAATATATGAAGAAGATGATCTGCTGTGGCAACCCCTAATGGGAGCAGCCAAAAGAAAAAGAAGAAGAAGTTAAATGTTGGCACATTATACTGCAAACTAAGTAGGTTTCGATTCTACCATAAGTGTGTTTCACAACCTTTGATAATAGTAATGGACTTTCTCACCATCTTTATATCATCTCTACTATAAGTAACTGACACAGCAGTGGTTTCTGTATGTGCTGTTGACACATCTTTTATTAGATGCTCACATTTGAAAAGCAACAAAAAAATTCTTTCCGTGAGCTATTGTCTTTCTCTTTTCTTGTTTTGTTTTTTAACCTTCTGATGCATACTGATGTTTCATGTTACACTCTATGAAATGAGTTATCAACTTTTCTTTTTGGTCCTCAAGTTTCTCTTCATTATCAGCCATAACATTGTGGAGGAGGTGAATGAATGAGAACTTACAGGTTTCAGATTTGATACTTGAAAGGAGGAGTGAATCTTAAGATGATACGTCTGGACCTATTTGTTTGGCAATGGTATAGAGTCCAATATATCTTGGGTCAAATTTACTGGATTGCATTTTCAGCGAGTTACACCTTCTGCCCTCCTATTAAACAGAAACTTTCCTTTTAGCATCAGTAAATTATTTGTCAGAGGTTTTTGTTTTTAATAAACAGTGGAACAAATTAACACATTTTGCATAGACATTTCTGCAGTTCTGTAAAACTTGTGAGTCTAAAAATGTGTGAGTGTAAAACTATAAAGACATTCAAACAGGACCAATCATAATAAAAGTGTGCTTCAAAATATTATATATCTGGCAAATGGTAACATGTCTACCCAATGACTGGAAAGAACTGACTGAAACAAACATTCTCCATATCTTGATTACTTCTCTCTGTCTTTCTATTAACCAGACATGCAGTATGTTTCATTTGCTCCCTAACATTGGAACAAAAATATTTCCAGAATTTAGAGAAATTTAATTCTTATTCTGAATGTATGGATTTAAAAAAAATCTGAATGTTAAAATATCCCTAGAGAAATATTCTCACTAAATCTTTTGCAATGGATCATTTTTCCAATATGATGAAGTTGGCACTCTTTGAAAAATCGTCTACAATAACAAGAATTGAAGCACACAGTTTAGGGAGAGGAAGATCCGTGATGATGTCCATCACTGAGGTGTTTCACGCTGTGGCGTTTGCTTCGTTCAACATTGTGTCTCTTCTTTGTCATTAGCATGACGTCATTGTTGTGAAGTGGTGTTTGCAGCACATGTCTATTGTAGTGAAAAGTGAGGTGCATGCAAGCAACAAAATATTTAAAAGTGCATGCATGTGGCATCTAGTGGCTGTAGTTGAGCGTAAGCAGGGCAGACTGCTCCATACACACACAGGTCTTTTGTTTATATACTGTATGTCTAATGAGACCTTTGGTTGAGGTGACAAAACACTTGAATCATAAGAGCTAAATTGGATTTCGTCACAACCATTATGTATATACAGGGTGACACAGAAAAACGGGAACTTTTGAAATGTGTAGTGGCAGCACTGCGGAACAGGGACCTTGAGCTGTAAACAATCTTGCCATTTAGTAATTTAGTAATCAATTGCGAAGCAATCAATGGCAGCTGTGCGAGAATTGTTCGGTAACCGCGTCATCTCATCAAGATTCGGTGATATTCCCTGGCCCTCAAGATCACTGGATTTGTCCGTTTGTGATTTTTTCCTGTAGGGCTACCTTAAGAGTCGGGTCTACACGACTCAGCCAATGACACTGAATAAACTGAAATAAAGAATTCAAGACGAAATTCGAGGTATCCCAGCTGAGGTGTTGCAGCGATCAATGGGGAACCTCAACAGCAGATTGGAAGAATGCATACGTACAGGAGGACACCATCTACAGGACGTAATTTTCAGACATTGATAATTTGGATTACTGTCTCTTCAAAGGCAAGTTGTAGTGGTTCAATTGCTGTCAATTAAATTTTTTTGTTGGATTTCTTCTATTTTTATTGGGTTTTTCAAAAGTTCCAGTTTTTCTGTGTCACCCTGTATATATCTCTTATATATACCTGTATATATATATTTCTCTTCTGGTTCGTCCTGCTTCCACTTCAAAACCGGTCCCGCCCACACGCAGCCGATACGGCATTTCTCGATTCTTATTCGTCGTCTTCCATGTCATGCACTATACTGGCCTGCTGAGCATAATACATCCAACAAGTACTTGAGGTGCTGCCACGAAAGTAAAGTAGATTTACCACCTTTGCGGGAGCCACCTGTGTCTTTACAACAGCTTCTTACACAGCAAACACCAAAAGCTAAAAATTATCGTGAACACATTCGAGAATACAACTCTTCTCTAGTGTTTGCTTTACTATGGGTGCACAGATAACTCAACTTCCTGGCCACGGACCATACTGTTTTAAAATACACGGGCAAATTTATGACCAAATCTCTCCACTATACGCTAACACTTCTACCTCTCCAGGATATGGACAGTTGTATGTTTTTGACACAGCACAAGCTACTAAATTACGCTTACAAAATAAAGCAAATTCTGCATGCAGCGAAAATGTACTTCTCCAGCTAGATTCCATGCTCAGAACCATCAACCCCTTTGCTAAATCATACAAACACATGCATGAAAACGCTGAGTCCAATCCAACAGCATCTGTACGAATGGTTTTCAAGGAAAACCCTAGGCAGGATTTACGACGATACAATGCCCCAACATGTCCCAGAGGCAACTCCTGTAAACAGATTTCCACACTCAATATGAATTGCGATCCTATGGTTTACCCACTTTTATTCCCTTATGGAGACATTGGCTGGCACAAAGATTTATAACATATTCCCGATAAAAGAACTGCCAAGCAAATAAGGCTTACTCAATGCCAATTTTATGCGTACAGATTAGCAATGAGGAATACATTTAATATTTTGCACTCCAGCAGCAAACTATTACAACAGTACGTCGTAGATGCGTATGTTAAAACAGAGGGCGCGCGTCTCAACTATGCGCGTGGAACAATACAAAGGACTTTCATACGCACTGCAAGCAAACACTGAAAATAACAATGTTCGTGTAGGCAAAATGATCATATTACCGTCCACATTTCCAGTAAGTCCAAGATACATGCAACAAAACTATCAGGATGCCATGGCCATAGTACGTAATCTTGTCACGCTTGGGTCACAGATTTGCACAGAAACACAGGAGGTTGTAGAAAACAGGAATATTATCCAAACACAAGAAACACCTCTTGGGGTGCGATCACCCCTCCAGCTTACAATATATATATACTGTATAATTAGTTCTTCCATTCCAGATCATTCATCATTCCTGCTGAATTTAGCCAAGCAAATTTCACAATTTATAGGCTTTAAATTGCAATTGATGCAGACTCCTCTGTGAATCCATCATTATATACATTTTCAATCCCCTAAAAACCTATAGTTTGTAAATGAAAAGTATGTCTCTGGAAGATCAACAATGAAGCACAACAGCCCAAAGTAATCAAATACAACATCAATAGTGTGATCTCTAAACATCATGGATCCAATGACTTCCACAGAGAGAATATTGCATGGGCCAGAGAGTCCAATCACATCAAAATGTACCCCATACTGGCTGCACATTCTTGATGTATAGCAAGCCACCTTACCCTCGGGAACCAACAACAGCCAGTGTTGACTAGAGCACAAAGCAAAGTACACAAAGAGAACACTAAACAAGACTCCTCTCTATGGCTAACTAAGAAGGCATGGCCCAATGTACCTCCACTACCCTCCAGTCTCTCAGTGTATGAACAGCTTCACCCCTGCAGCATGACCAAAATTTAGGTATTAGCATGCTGCCCTGAGCCCCAGATTCCTGCAAAGCCACCCCCTGATGAGTAGCTGCTATGATTTCCAGATGTGTGAGCCCACAAACTCCCAAAGAAGAACCCACTAATATAAATATGGATGGCCCCAAAGAAGAGTTCTGGGAGGATATTTAGCTTGATGACACAAGCACTCTCCTGGCTAAACTCCTGCCCATTATTCTCCATTACACTTTCAAGACCATGTCCAAGGAGATTTCTTTGGCCAACCTGCAACAACGGCTCCTGGGCATCCAAATCACTCTGACATAATCATCAAAAACTTCTCTACCTTGCTCATCTATCTGTGTGTATGATTTCATTGATAAAAGGAAGGTCTTATTCAAATACATTTTGAACCCAGTGATTCCATAAAAACCTCCCAGCAAATCAAACACCAGTGGGAAAGATGAGCATGAGATACAGAGAACCACACCACCAGCAAACACTAACTTCAGTGTTTTGACCTCTTACCTGGCCCCTAATGTGCTATTTCCTCCAGTGCTTACATGGTCATTTTCCTTTAAATTAACTACTCATTCTTAGAAAATTATACCATGTATGTCCCAACTGAGAAAGAATGTGCTAGATAAAGCACAAATCAGGGTTTATGACAAAGTAGTCATTGCTCCATTTTGGTAGGCTTTCAGTGGCACACAAGGCCTGTTAAGAGGGCAGACTTAACAGAAATGTAGAAAGCCAGCTGTACCCCTCCACTTACATTCCAGAGTGAGCACTAAAGTGAATGGCAGAGCCACAGCTCTACCAACACTTTGGGCAGCTCTGTACTTCATTTGATAGCAAAGGTGTAAATCGGACAAGCTGACACCTGTGCAGAGATGCTGTGAGATATAAAGGTGCTCAAAGGGACATTCATTTTTAGGTTTGTAACCACAAGTTGTACTTTGGCTACCCCTGATGGACAAAATAACACACTTTTCAACAGACATGGGGTCAAGTCACTGGAAGGGACCTTGATCCAATCCTCAGAGGATACCCCTTCCTTTAAAACTAGCATTTTGTTTTATCTCTTCTGTCTCTTCAGAGCTGAAAGCTGAGGACCACCACTTTTAGAGCACAAAAACACCTCACCTTATGGAGTAAAAAGCTTACAAATGTTCTTTGAACCTGGGAAATAATCTCAATGAACCTTGGATCTCGATGTCCTGCACTAGTTCTAAAGGTGTGTTCACATGAACGAGAAGTAACAATGAACACACTTTGGGTAGAAACAATCTTTTGCTATGAAAAAAATCATCATCATGGAAAGCTGACCATATGCTCTTTGTCTTTTATAGAGCTGATCTGTGCTGTAAAAATTTTTGCTGAACTAGAGGGCCATGAGAGGAGGCCCAAAGAGACAGTCTATAATGAGATAACAGGCTTATTGATGCTGACCAATAAATGCAGCAAGATAGACAATAATGGTTTAATTTAATTAAGCCAGAACAGGTTGCGGCCACCATCTGAGAAGAATTTATATTTTCTGATTGTGCAGCGTAACATTACTTTATGGATATTAATAAGTTCTTCCTTCCATTTTATTATTCTGATGTAAGCTACTGTGTACATTTTGCAAACCATTGCCAGCTTTGCAGTTCCTTACAGTTTCTAACACAAAAACCAGACATTGTGAGACTAGAGATGTTCATAGCTTACACACACTCGCAGCACACAAGCACACATCCAAAACTCTCATCAAAACTTCATACCAAAATCATTATTTAAGTACCTACTGTAATCATGTTCTCTTTCTCCTTTGCAGAGACCACATACAATCTAGTGAGTGGGTGGGGTCATTACAAGCCCCTGGCTCAGTGCCACATTTTTGGTTAAATAAATGAAGTTAAATTTGAAGAGAAAAACAAGTGGACTATTGTTTTCATATAGCTACTGTTAAGAGCTTTTGGCCTTCCTAGTGATAACCATAAAAGATTATGTATTTAATATGGCTTTAAATATTGACTTTACAGTTCACCTGATGACTTCAAGTGCTGAATGATGAACCCAGCATGTGTAATTGGGAGAAATGGCTTATGCAATCTGAATCAAAGAAAGGGAATTGGGGATACATGTGAAATGTCCAAAACAAGTGCCATTTTTGAACATATGACTACTCATAAGAATAGCTGCTACCCGAGGACCATGGGCCAAAGACCAGCAATTAACTCTGAAATTGTGTGATCTGGACTGGGTGATGAGCTGCTGATAATGTTGTCTTCTTACTTCACCTCTGATTTTGGAGATGTTTGATGTGATCACAATGAGAAATGATACCTCCGAATCTGAGGCACTCCAAGTTAAAAGATCTTGATAGATAGAAGATAGAACTTTTTGGCCTTAATTCTAAGCGGTATGTGTGGAGACAACCAGGCACTGCTCATCACTTGTCCAATACAGTCCCCACAGTGAAGCATGGCGGTGGCAGCATCATGCTGTGGGGGTGTTTTTCAGCTGCAGGGACAGGACGACTGGTTGCAATTGAGGGAAAGATGAATGCGGCCAAGTACAGGGATATCCTGGACAAAAACCTTCTCCAGAGTGCTAAGGACCTCAGACTGGGTCGAAGGTTTACCTTCCAACAAGACAATGACCCTAAGCACACAGCTAAAATAACGAAGGAGTGGCTTCACAAGAACTCTGTGACTGTTCTTGAATGGCCCAGCCAGAGCCCTGACTTAAATCCAATTGAGCATCTCTGGAGAGACCTAAAAATGGCTGTCCACCAACGCTTACCATCCAACCTGACAGAACTGGAGAGGATCTGCAAGGAGGAATGGCAGAGGATCCCCAAATCCAGGTGTGAAAAACTTGTTGCATCTTTCCCAAGAAGACTCATGGCTGTATTAGCTCAAAAGGGTGCTTCTACTAAATACTGAGCAAAGGGTCTGAATACTTAGGACCATGTGATATTTCAGTTTTTCTTTTTTAATAAATCTGCAACAATTTCAAAAATTCTTTTTTTTTGTCTGTCAATATGGGGTGCTGTGTGTACATTAATGAGGGAAAAAATTAATTTAAATGATTTTAGCAAATGGCTGCAATATAACAAAGAGTGAAAAATTGAAGGGGGTCTGAATACTTTCTGTACCCACTGTATATGATTATGTATGTATGTGTATAGATAGATAGATAGATAGATAGATAGATAGATAGATAGATAGATAGATAGATAGATAGGAATAATTCAATGTCTTCATTGATTCAATCCTGTCATTTAATCGGAGGGTTGAGTATCTTCTTATATGATTCTAACAGTCAACCTAACTCAATTTTGAAAAAGTAGGTTCTGGGTAGATAGAACTAGATGACTGCTGGAAACTCTGCCAAATATTTTGCTGAAAAAAATATGCTTAGTTCTAGAGTTTTGGGTGTTACAAAAGTCACAGCTTTCAGGAATTCCACCTAAGTTTTCTGTCTCAAAAACTAGCCTCTAGATACATAAGATCTTATTCTAAGTCAGCATTGCCATGACCCTTCAGAATGTATCCCACATTGTGTATCACTGCTAAAACTTCTATATTCAAGAAAGTATCATCATAAATCTACTGGTCCCCCTCCAGTTATGGTGGATGAGGTCCAAGAACATATGCCCTAAAAAAATGTAGCCTCTCTAAGACAGGGTTCAAACTTTAGTATATCATCCAGTGGAAAGGTTATAATCCAGAAGAAAGAACTTGGCTTCAATCTTCTGACACTTAAGTACCTTATTTTTCTTTTGCAACAGTGACTCGTCTTGGGAAACCCATTGACCATGTTCAGAGCTTGCTCCTTAGAAAGGGGTTATGTCAGGATTTTGTAATAAATATACTCGTAAATATTTTCACCTATTAAGTCATATGCAAAGGTTTATGAATGTGGTGAAAGAGGACATGCAGGTGATGGGTGTAACAGAACAAGATGCGGAGGACAGAAAGATATGGAAGAAGATGATCCACTGTGGCAACCCCTAGGCAGCTGAAAGAAGAAGATGATGTCATATTTGATTATTTTTTTACTTATTATTCCAACATTTTTTTCTTCTACTTCATTTATTTTATAGTTTATGAGGTTGACATCTGCATGATGAAATTCTGAGGATGCAAATTATTGAAAATACCTCTAGTGTTTCTAATTCTTCCTTTTGTAGCCATGTTGTATGTGGTGACATGACCTTGCCTAATTGGTATTAAATATTGTGGCACAGTGAGATTGATGTCGAAGATTATATGTACTTTGTAAACTACTTTTTGGGTGGGACATTTAGCTCTCATTTTTGATTTATTTCAACTGATGCCCGATTTTTCCTCTTTTCATTTTTTACCTTTGCCTATTTATTGGCAATTCTTTGCAAATTCTACTTTTGCACCACTCCATTTTCCAGTTCACTCTTTTCTATTTGAGCTGCACGCCATTTACTCCATGGAATGAGTGGATGGGCAGTCAAGTGGCCTAGGTTAACCAGATTTTTGGCTATACTTACTCCAAATGACTGTAGACCTCTCAGATCTTCATTTATGAAAGAAATGCTTGTGAAATTGAATTTTTATTTTCCCTTTCTTCATTTACATGTCACTATTATAATAAAAAACATCCTGAGATGAGACGAGACTTTTTGGAAATTTTTTTCAAGTCCCGTGAGTTGAAACCTTGGCTATGAGATTTTTTCAAGTCACGCCCTCTTCTTAACCATTTTCAACCATCCACATGGTAATCTCATCTCTCATTCGTGTGAATGCTTTTGACAGACACAGTTTGTGCTCTCTCGGCTCTTATAAATTTTAACGTTTTCCTCACTTTGAGTTCCCAATTAAAGAAAATGTATTATGTCCAAATCTTATTGAAGAATTTCATCCCGAAGGGTTATCAACAAAAAAAATGAGTACACGGGCAATCCTAGCATCGAGAAACGCTAAACTCAAAAGAATTAATGCCAGAAATGTCGATTGGTCTCATGCAAATTGGTTAAATGCGTATCAATAGACTATGCTGAAACAGTTGGTGGTGATCGTACAGAAGATGAAAACATCAGCTTACAATATCCCAAAGAATATCTACAACCGTTAACACCATCCGGTCTTCCACCGCACGAATTACTGTAGAAAGAAGAATGTATCCAAGGAAGGTAATGTAGTACATCTTCCGTGGATAACACTACACAACAAAGGAGATCTTGATATGCCATTTGTATTAAAACGTTAATAGTTTCCTATTAGAATAGCTTTTGCAAAGACAATTAACAAATCTCAGAGCCAAACATTCGAAAAAGTCTTTTTATTTAACAGAGATAAAGAAACGAAATTCAATCACAGGCAGTTATACATTGCATTGTCACAATGAAAGTCCCATCACAGAATCAAAATTCAATACGATATTGATGAAACTTTAATTCAAAAAATTGTTTTTACTGATGTTTTACACTAAAAGTGTAAGTTTAAAAAGTATTTGTGTGTTAATTTCAAAGCCAAACAGAACAAAATCGTATTACGCAACAAATAACTCTGACGTAACATGAAACACAATTTACTTTTAAATTATTACATTTTACTCTTTTTTAATATGGTTAATTACTCGCTGTAATGTAAAATAGTTCTATTATGTAACAATTCACATGAAAATAAAAATCTGTTCCAATTGTACAACCGCATCCTCAAACGCGAGCAACAGAACCACAAAGAGACTAGCGTGTAGCGCAGGCACGGGGTTGGCGAGCGAAGCGAGCTGGGGACGATGCCCCCTAGTTTTATTATAGTTTAATGTCTCATATACTTCTAAATTTTGGAGTTTTGTTTGCATTTTGATGCATAATAAATTCCAACTACAGGGGACAAAAATATATACACATTTCTTTGTCCGTCCATTACTGAATATTAACATTTTGCTTGATTTTACTTTTTTTTGTTTTACTGTTTCATATCTGTTATCTCTGATCGTCATTTGAGAAGAATACTATGTAAGAATAACTTAAACTGAGCTGAACAAAAGTTAGATATTTATATTCTAATAATGCAAGAATTTTAAAATCTCCTTATGCAGGTATGTTTGAAAACATTTTTTCTCTGTGTTATATAGTGCTATTAACTGAGACATACTCTGCTTAAAATATATTTTCTGAATTTACATGGTTTCTTCTCAAAATATCTAGTTTATTTCTAGAAAAAAAAATTTAGCTCCATCAATCTTCCATTAATATGTTTTTCATCTTTCCCTATTTTAGTCACACTGCCGTGCCCTTGGAGCCCATTTAGCATCTGTGCACAGCACAGAAGCCAACAAGTTTATATCTGATCTAATTAAAAGCAAAGACGCGTCTCAACCTTCCACTTGGCTAGGAGCATCTTCTAAGGTAATCACATCAGCTGAGTGTTTCTAACTCTTATTTATTACATTTTTGGCTCAGTAGAGTTTGGCATTTTTAATCCTTTTCCCCTTCAGCTCTTGTATCCTGACTCCAAAAATGTTAAGCTGTGTGTGTAGTTTAGTTAGTTCAGTCACTTCTGGCATATTTTTTTCCTGTTAATCTGCCTTTCTCACACTCCAAAAACATGCTGTTAAACTAAAGGAAAAACTAAATGGCATGTCTTGGTATGTATGTTTTCACTGTTATTTGCGAAATTTACCAGCATTGTGGGGACAGCAAAGTGGAGATGTGTGGTAATGTGCCTTATTGGCATTACCAGTAATTAAAGAAAATTGGTTTAGTGTCCTCTGTAGTGTTAAGAGGGAGGCATTTGTTTGGGATAAAAAGGATAAAAGGTATAAAGGAAGGAAACGTGCCTTTTTAATTTTATATAGTGTAGAGAGACGTCTTCGCTGACGATATGGGCGCCTTTTTGGGTAGCGTCGCGGCGGGTCTCATGTAGACGGGAGAGACAGCCTTGCCATTGACCGGCCGGGATGGCACTGTCGGTCCTCCACTCCTGCACGCGTTTCCCGCGACATCATTAACACTAAAAGTGCAAAAGAAAGTGCGGAGCGCCTTAATATTAGCTTACCGCGGTCTAGTAAAGGGATCCCGTGTTCGTAGTTGTCTGAGCTGTAGCTCAGGGGAAGGAGGAAAAAAAAATAGAAAGTGCTTACTTTCACTTAAGGCATGAAGTGCAGTCCGCGTCTGAAAAGCCGGCACAACTATGCGCGCGCGCGCCGGCTACTCGACTTTTTATAGTATTTATGTGGGATAGTAGACGCCGGTTTTCGCAAACGCGTTTACGTCATCGCGTACCCCGGGAGGGATGACGTACGGCGGTTTAATTGGTCAGCGTAGGGGCGCCGAATACAAAAGGGAATCATGGCCTCTAGAGGGGTTCTTTCTGACTAGTTCGTCTTGGAGAAAGGTATCCGGCAGAACAGTGTTTTTGAATTACTAAGCATTACGGCTTGTGCTTTGTTTTTGTAAATATTTTTTCGTGTATATATAAATATCTCTCGAATAACTTTGGTGGAGGTATTTATTAGGTTGTGGTTAGTGGTGCACTGTTTATTTCTGTATATACACTTTTTTTCTGTATTTTTTAATATTTTTGGGTGAATCCTGTATTATACACTGTTTGGAGGAGCAGCTTCCTGACTTGGATCACTGTGGAGGAAGACCGCTTCACATTTTGCTTTTGTGTATATATATGGATTTCACTAGTTTGTGTGCAGTATTCTTTTTCATTTGGGACTTTCAGGAAACACTGTAAATACTGTATATAGTCATTTCTGGGCTCCATTTAATTACTGTTTTTGTGTGTCCTTTGCGGTATTGGACTGTGTATTAATATATATAAATTCCGCAGGACATTATTATTGATTTTTCTTTAAGTGCACCTGTAATTAAAACCTCACTTTATTTTTCAAAAAAACCCAACCCTTTTTGTATCCGTGTCTCCCTGTCTTACACCATCATCCTGGTCATGCTCGGTCCCACATACTAGACACCTAGAGTGTAGGCTGGTGATTCCAATTCCCACTACACGGGGTGCCACAAGATGCTGTTAAACATTTCAAAATGAACTGGCCAATCTTCAAAATTGGCTTAATGCATGAAAACTGCACTTTAATGTAGATAAGTGCAAAGTGCCTCGTGCAGGCAAAAGCAACATTAATTATAAAGATAAGATGGGTGAGAATAAGTGGCAGGACACAACCCCCGGAAAGGAAAGAGTAACCAACTAAGTCAACAAACAAATGGGCATGTCTAAGGGAACTGAACATATTTAGATTTGTGTAGCAGACAATATGGAAAGCTCATCAAGGTCTCAAAATGTTCAATATAACTGTCTGCCAAAATTGTATTAGTTAATGAGTAAATCACACATTCAAGGACAAAGGTGGAAAATAATTAGTGCCTACAAAACACTTCTTGTCACAAAAGGTTCATACAGATTTGAAAAAAAACTACCAAGCAGACTGAATAGCCACTTCTTTTTTTGCTAATTCCTTTATGTTGTTAAGTGTATATTACTGGCTATGTAGGTGAGGTGCTACAGTAGGATTTTTTTCCAGTTTTGCAAAATACAAAATTAATTTCCAAGGATGATAGAGTCATTAGTGCTACTGTATTAAAGTTACACAAATCAGGGTCTACATCCTGGTTTGGTCACTCATTGTGGCGCTCTTGCTTGTTGTTTCAGTATTTGCTTTACCTTCTCTCCTAACACTTTGAATTCCTTCCACATTTCAAAAAGGTGCACATTTGGTTATTTGGTGGCTTCCAGCTGGCCCTCTATCACTGAGTAAGGCTTGAGTCCCATGATGTAAAAAAGGCTCTGCTTTCTGCAACTCAGTTATGGATTAAATAGCCTGAGAAAACAGGTAGATGGATACATTAATTTCTAAATTTTAATCAAGTAGCTATTCAGCTCTGGAGAACTGGGTTTTAGCCCTAGCCCAATCATGGTCTGGAGTTTGCATGTTCTTTCCATGTCAGCATTAGTCTTCCTTCCTTGGTTTTGTTAAAGATGTATGTGGTAAGATGGCCTGGTTTGAATGAGCATGAGTATGTCATGTGATTGATATACTGGTGACTGGTACCCAATGTCATTGGGATAAGATAAAACATTTTTAGATAAGCATAAAATAGTTGATTCCCATGGCACTTGTTGTCCTGTTTACCTCTTTTGGGTGTGAAGCTACATTCAGAAGCCCTGCTAGACCCCATGTAGAAGCAAGCTCCCCAGACACCCTGTAACGTAAACCTCAAGTGAGAGATACTTAGCTCAATTGTAGTTAAACTGAGCAGCTCAAAACCTCAATGGGGCCTAGATCGGCTTATTGCTTTCCCACCCAGTTGTCTCCAGGCCCACCCACTTTGCAAACCTGGCTTTTCCACTGACCTGTATGCATTCTAATTGTGTTTTGTAAAGTCTGAATGCTGCATACATGCATAAAAAGCATGTTACTGACCAAGTACTACAGTTTTGAAATAAATCCCATTACTGGTGTAGTGAAAAATTCAGAGCCTCTTGAAAATAAGATCGTAGTTAACTCATTTGAAAGACTCTAATCAATGTTTATTACTTCAGTAAGGAAGAGCACTTTTTACAGCAAAATTAATAACAAGGTGCTAACAAAGTGGTTGGGTACAGAATGCAGCCAAGCTCACAATGAATACAGGACAGAGGGAGACACAACAACATAATGCAGTGAAGTAAAGATCTCCATGTACAGACTCACACATTTATTTATTTTCTAGTTGTGCTACCCATCTAAGACGGGTTGAAATCTAAATAATCAATTTAGACTTCAGCATTAATGTTTGCAGTGACTATATGTGACTGCTGTAGTTAAACCCCTGCTCAAGAAAAATAATCTTGACCCCTCTGCCTTTGAAAATTTTAGACCCATCTCTAACTGCCCTTCTTAAGTAAAATTCTAGAGAAGGCAGTCATTATGCAGTTAAATGACCACCTCAATAAACATGCTATTCTTAATAAATTTCAGTCAGGTTTCAGAACAAATCACAGCACAGAAACTGCACTCGTTAAAGTAGTAAATGACTTGCGGGTAAATGCAGACAGAGGCCATTTATCTGTTCTCATCCTCTTAGATCTGAGTGCCGCATTTGACACCATTGATCACAATATTCTTAGAAATCGCCTTAGTCAATGGGTGGGCCTCTCTGGCAGGGTCTTAAACTGGTCTGAATCCTACCTGGCAGGTAGAAAAATTCTTTGTGAGTTGTGGTAATCACATCTCAAAGACACATGATATCCAATATGGTGTTCCACAACGCTCTATCCTGGGTCCGCTGCTCTTCTCAATCTATATGCTTCCGTTAGGTCAGATTATCTCAGGTTACAATGTGAGCTACCACAGCTATGCTGATGACACACAGCTGTACTTATCAATAACACCTGATGACTCCGACTCTCTCGATTCACTAACACAATGTCTTACTGGTATTTCTGAATGGATGAATAGTAATTTTCTCAAACTAAATAAAGAGAAAACTGAAAATTTAGTAATTGGCAATAATGGATTCAATGAGGTTATCAGAAATAAACTTGATGCATTAGGATTAAAAGTTAAGACGGAAGTAAAAAACTTAGGGGTAACTGTTGACTGTAATCTGAATTTTAAATCGCATATTCATTAGACCACTAGGGCAGCATTTTTTCACTTAAGAAACATAGCAAAAGTTAGACCTCTTATATCATTGAAAGATGCTGAGAAATTAATTCACGCTTTTGTTTTCAGTAGACTAGATTACTGTAACGCACTCCTCTCAGGACTACCCAAAAAAGACATAAATCACTTGCAACGAGTGCAGAATGCAGCTGCTACATTCCTAAATAGGAAAAGAAAATCCGAGCACATTTCTTCAGTTTTGATGTCACTACACTGGTTGCCTGTGTCATTCAGGATTGACTTTAAAATATTGCTTATGGTTTATAAAGCCTTAAATAATCTCGCTCCATCTTATATATCGGAATGTCTGACACCCTATATTCCAAATCGTAACCTTAGATCCTCAAATGAGTGTCTCCTTAGAATTCCAAAAGCTAAACTTAAAAGAAGTGGTGAGGCAGCCTTCTGCTGTTATGCACCTAAAATCTGGAATAGCCTGCCAATAGGAATTCGCCAGGCAAATACAGCGGAGCACTTTAAAACACTGCTGAAAACACATTACTTTAACATGGCCTTTTTATAACTTCACTTTAACTTAATACTGATACTCTGTATGTTCAATTCATCATAATAACTATTCATAGTGGCTCCAAAATCCGTACTGACCCCTACTCTCTCTTCTGTTTCTTTTTCCGTTTTCTTTGTGGTGGCGGCCTGCGCCACCACCACCTACTCAAAGCTTCATGATGCTCCAACATTGATGGACTGAAAGCCAGAAGTCTACGTGACCATCATCATCAAGTCCTTCCATGAAAACCCTAAATACAAAGAGGACTTTTTGATTTATGTTAGGTAGATTGCCCAGAGGGGACTGGGCGGTCTCTTGGTCTGGAATCCCTACAGATTTTATTTTTTTTTCTCCAGCCTCTGGAGTTTTTTTTTTTGTTTTTTCTGTCCACCCTGGCCATCGGACCTTACTTATTCTATGTTAATTAATGTTGACTTATGTTTATTTTTTATTGTGTCTTCTATTTTTCTATACTTCATTTTGTAAAGCACTTTGAGCTACATTTTTTTTGTATGAAATTGTGCTATATAAATAAATGTTGTTGTTGTTGTATATAATTCATAGGTCTCTGGTCTCTCGCCTTTTAGCATGGGAGTCATAAAAGCAATGTTAATGTTTGTGATGTTCCATTTATTGGAAAGACAGAGACATAGCAACCGGATGGACACATGGACATTTTATCATTTTGTTAAGGTGAATTTATTTATTCATTTATGTATTTATTTCTTCTGTTGACTTAGTTTTAAAAATGTTTTTTGGAACAAGATTCACTCCGATTGTTGCGGACCTCTTATATTCAATCATCTTGTGAATAAACATAGAGCTAAACACTTTTTGTAAAGTGTTGCTTAACATTTGCTTTGTTTTTATTTAATGACAAGACGACCATCTCCAGCTCTGAAGACTGTTACTTTAAACTGAAACCAGCACATTAACGTGACACAGGGGAAATCTGCAGTAGCTCCTTAAAGAATTTATTTCGTCTTCTATGCTGTGAACGTGCTATCTGAGTCCTGCACATGCTGATAGTTTTGAAAGAGCATAAAGCAAACGGGAATCTAATTTTCATGGAGCTTTGAATTTTTCACTACACAGTCCCTCCAATGAGTGTGCCGCTGTTGTGACCATGCCCAGTGTAGGCGAAGGTCTATGTCATATGGGTGTTTTGTATGGACAAGGCTCCTTTTGTAAATTATACAAAAACTCCAGTGTGGATGGAGATCATTTTCATTTAGAAAAGGTGGTAGTGTGGATGTAGCCTAAGAGGTTGTTTCCATGAAAACATTCCAAAGCAGAGACATACCTCATGTAAGAGTTATTTATGGCTTAATCCTGGAATCATTTTCAGGTTAAGGGATGTCCTACCAGTCCAAGGTTCACCAAGCTGTCTGCGCTGTCTTTCATGCCTCGGTGCCCCATGGATATAAAGGACTATGACTGCTCTTCATTCATTTCTTCTTATTACATACTGTATTTCAAAATAGTCTTCTATTTTCCTACCTCACTTATTTCAGAACCTGTGAATACAGATGAATTGCCTGACTGAGACAATTTTTCACATTGAATTTTGTAGAATATAAAATGGACCTTAAGTGATGGGTCTACATTTGACTACAACCACTGGGCAGTTGGTCAACCAGACAATCCAGGCATTGAAGAATATCCTGGAATTAACTATCCAGGTAACTTCTTAAATTATCTTACTCTCTGCATATGTACACCACTAGTTTTTAATTAAATAAACTGAGTGACTTTCATTTCGGGGGGGATTGAAATTTTACTAATTCAGTGCAGTGCAGGAAGTGGCTTGTTATTCTGTGGCATCGTGCTGAGTTGTTTGAGTACATGTTTCTGCCATTCATTTTACAATCGTGCAGATGACTTGCTTTTTTTTTTCTCCAAGCCATGAGGGCAGATTTTCAAGAGACAATGAGGATCGCATTTTTTGACACTGAAGGACTTGTTGATAAAGGGTTTGTTCCCCATGAACAGATTGTAGTGAAGAGTGGGAAAGCTTCAGATAAAAAATGTATGGATCAGTAACACATGCAAAACTGAATTTTGCACCATGACAGTGCACCTGCACATACCATGTTTTCCATCAAACAGTTTTTGATTCAAAACAATGTGGTTGTTGCTTGGCACCACTGTGTTCACTCCTGATCTTGCTCCCTGTAACTTCTTTTTGTTCCCAAAATTGAAAGAGAAGAAGATTTGCTACCGTGGAAGAAATTCTGGCAAAAATGCTAAATGGCATGGCATTCAAAGGATGAGTACAGAAAATGTTAACAGGGATGGGAAAAGCATTGGGACGAGTGTAGTGCTTCTCAAGAGAAGTATTTAAGGCTTACTTAAAGGAAATTGCTGTATGTTTTACTGTATAATAAAGGTTTGGTAACACTTTAGTTTAGGTACTGCAAAAATGCAACTATTACCCATTTACTCCTATGTAACAAGACCTTAACCAAGGCTAGTTATGGTGTTCATAACACTTAAAAAAGCATCAGTAAAGTGGTTATTCATCTGTGCAACGTGGCCTACTAAAATAACTTCACTTTGGTATAGTCAGAGGTGGCTTATTCTCTTGATATTGCATACTTCAGTATAAGACTTTTGAATCCCTCATATTCACAAGTAATTTTACCAGCTTATCAAATGCCACAATGCACGGGTATGAATAACCACTTTACTGATGCTTTGGAAGTGTCATTAATGCCAAAAGAAGCCTTTGTTAAAGTCTTGTTATATAACAGTAAATGAGTAATAGATACATTTTTGTAGAACGTAAAATTTTATCAAAGTTTTTTTTTAACTATAGATTTTGAGTCTCCTCTTGCATATATTCTTCTGGGAAAACATTTATTATTGCACCGCAGAGCCAGGAAATAAAACACCATGCTGAGGAAAGTCCTGGGGGTCATGTTCACTTGGAGAGCTCAACTCCGAATATGCAAACCTCCTACAGGCAGAAAATTCATTAGGTGGTGATGAAGCTGAGAAGCACTGTAAATGCAACATTTTTTTAAGCTTTAAAGTCCCAACATTTCCAGCTTACAGCCATACATAAAGTCCCTTTTCAGCTGAAACAAAGTTCCTATTTTGACAAACTTGAAACCATAATGTGTTTTCGGTTTGCAGTGCAAAATTGAATTTAACCACTTCATTTGAAAACAGCAGGAAAAACAACACGGCTCATGTTCGCATTTTTCTGTGTTTCAATAGATTGTTAGATTCTTTGTAAATTATAATTTATTTATTTCAAAAACACTAAATGAACAGAGACTTTCCATGTAAACATTAGCAAATATGTAAGCAATGCACACTCTACACCTTACAGTACATTTTGCCTATACAGTGTATGTATATTATAGGTAAGTGTTCTGAAGGTTTTTATTCTAATTTCACAATCAAGGCATCATTCCTACTTCTAATTGATCTCAATTTTTAGTTATTTGATTTACGTATACCTGTAAGAAATTCATAAATATTTGTTGTCTTTGCCATTGCTGTCAATGCTTATTTTTCTTTAGCTATCTCCTTTTTAGTTTACCATTTTCTGCAGAGTTTACTCCCTTAATTGCATCCAAAATATGATGATTAGAACTAATGAGTGAAGACAAAGTTGCAAACACTAAATGCTAAAAGGAAGCAATTATTTCACTGACATTTTCACTTGTCTGCAGTTAGGAGTGTGACGATGCAGAGTTCGCTCCAAGCTCCCATCTGACTTCCGGGAGCTCTTGAACCCAACACCGTCGGAAATGTCACCGAGATGAGCTGACATATGAGGACAATTCTCAAATGAAGCCAGGGGATAGTGTAAAAAGTGCCAAGGTGCTTTAATTAAAACCAACAGTTGTGTCCAAAGTGCAGTGCTCCACAGCTCTAGTAAATAAATAATCCATTAAAACAGTGCAAAGTGGGAATAAAAACAAATAAATCCTTAAAAATCCGAGGTTAAAAATCAGAAGTTAAAATGCAGTCTCTCTAGTCCCGATCTCAGCACACCTCCATCTCATCTTCCTCGTTTCACCCATTGCTCCCATAGCCGGCGAAGACCCAACAACCACAAGCTCCTTTCAGCCGACCTCCATCTTGGCTGTCTTAAGGACATCACGGTCAGACCATCCGAGGTTGGCTCTCTTCCCTTCTTCCTTCGTGGTCCCGAAGTTGCTCCTCAGATCTATAGGGAGGACACCTGCCTTGCTCACCCCACTCCAACCGAACATTCAGTGGAGTGGACTAGCCCCTAGAGCGCTACAACCTAACTCTCCTTCGTGGGGCCCCAGCTCGTGTTGTCTTCTCCTTCCAGGTGGCCAGATCACAACTTCCAAGACTGCCTTTCATATCCTTTAACCTCCTTTTTTCTTCTTTCCCTCAATCCATTCCTGATTTCTCAATCGATCTATCCCCTTTCCTTTGTGCCGGCCTGTGTATATATACACACACACACACCTTAATCACACTCCGCATGAAGCCAATGAAGCAATTGCGAACAATCGCACCCACACATGCAGGTGCGACTTGCTCCAACTTCTTCAATTTACTCCCCGCAGCTGTGCAATCACGCCCACAGAGAGTGATACGGCTTTATGGATTTAAAACCTGGCCCCTTTTCTTTTGAAGGCGTGGACCCGCTATACCATAAGGAGACCTGGGTTCGCTTCCCGGATTCTCCCTGCATGGAGTTTGCATGTTCTCCCCGTGTCTGCGTGGGTTTCCTCCGGGTGCTCCAGTTTCCTCCCACTGTCCAAAGACATGCAGGTTAGGTGCATTGGCGTTCCTAAATTGTCCCTAGTGTGTGCTTGGTGTGTGGGTGGGTGTGTGTGTGTGTGTGTGCCCTGTGGTGGGCTAGCTCTCTGCCTTGGGTTTGTTCCTGCCTTGCACCCTGTGTTGGCTGGGATTGGCTCCAGCAGTCCCCCATAACCCTGTGTTAGAATATAGCAGGTTGGAGAATGACTGACCGACTGACTACTAATTGGAGTCAGTGTAGCGCTGTGTCAGTGTGTATCTGCAAACAAAAAAAAAGAGTTAAAGGTTAATTCCAAATTAAAAAGGTTAAAGACACAGGGTTTTTCCTGTGCAGTCTCATGAGGTGTGCAAGTGAAAAGGTAAAAGCAAGTAACATATTTGGGAGAGTAAAGGAGGGAACAAAGCCAGGCCAGATGAAAGGAGAAAAGGTGGGAGTAGGTAAGAAGAAGCTGTCATTACAAATGATGAAGGCAGATAAGAAAAAGTAAGTCAGTCATTGAGAATTGGAACAATAAGTGATCCCAGGCTGAGAATGAACTTACTTTCTTTAGTTTTTCTCTGAAAAGTGTCCTTGAAGCCCTATGAAAGAACACAAACAGAGAAATCATTGTGGCCAAAGGTCAAGGAAAGTGAAGTGATCTGCAATGGGATTTGTAAGGTCTATAATTTTAATGGTGTAAATATGTTCCCTGAAACAGTCTTTTAAATGTCTCCGTGTATTACCTTTTTAGATGGCAGGATACTTCCTACAATAAAATATGGTAACTACGTTTTTTAGTCTGGCAAGAGGCCTATTGTTTAATATTGAACTTACCAGAAGGAGCAGATACAAGAGTATTACTGGGGACATATTTGCAAATGACACAGTAGCTCCTGTTACAGTGCCTGGTGAGAAATGTATCAGTCCTCTATGAAGTGAGCTGCAGATGAAAAGTTTTAATAGGTTAGATGGATGACAGAAGGAGATACAGGGAGGGCTATGGAAAAAAGGGTCATGTGGAAAGATCAGCTTACAAAATGGGGCAATTCTGTCTGATGAGATGTGGGAGAGAGAGAGGGAGTGTTAGGGTGGAATAGGAGGGCCAGCTGAATGAGGGTTTCATTATTGGGGTTCCTTATAGGGTGGATGTTATAAGGTCTGCTCCTAGCTTGATTGAGAGCCCTGTCTACAATTTGACATGGGTATTTTCTATCAGTGAAATTACTCTTCATTTTGAGTGTGTCAGAAGTTAAACTGATCCCTATATAGACAGTGGAATTTAAGGAACTGTGAAAGATGTAGAGAGTTTTCAGTATGCTAGGGGGAAGAAGCCATAGAGAAGGTAGCTGTATGAGTCAGCTGGCTTGAAATAAACAGAAGTCCTCGAAAGTTGACAGAAAGACTGATATCTAAAGGTAGAGTTGTGGTGGAAACATGGACTGCAATCCTAAGAAATGGGTGAAAACTAATAAAATGATTAATTAATTCCTGTTGCTGGCTTCTGGAGCAACAGGCAAGACCAACATAATCATTGATATATCTTTTGTGTAGTGTCACAAAGTGGACGCTAGGTGGAACTATTGCTCACCTTTTCCCTAACAGACAAAGACACTGGACACAGGTTAAAAGCACTAAGAATATACAGGTATTTTCTTCTTTCATAGTGCCACCTAAGCACCCCAGCCACAGCAAACGGGCAATACAATACTAAATAAACACAATAATACAATTCTCCACTCCTCTCAGCAAGCTCTGTTACACTCCCTTCCAACTACAGCTATCTTGCTGGGTTCCCATCAGTCCTTTAAATAGTCTTTGACCCAGAAGTGCTTCTGTCCTTCCGACCACATGACTGGCAGGCACTTCCAGGTCTAATAAAGATCAGGAATTCTATTTAGCCCGGAAGTACTTCAGGGCTTTCATTCTCATGACTACCTCGTACAATAAATGTCCTTAGGTCCTTTGACAGCTCCTCCTGGTGGCATCCACGGCACCCAGCAGGGCTGTATGTCCAAACTCCATGTCCCATTGTGCCCTGCGGGAATCCGGGGTACCAATGCATTCCAGGGAAGCTGCCATCTAGAGTTTTGGGGGTAGCTGCCTTCCCCCATCCTTCTAGTCCAGGAGTGTCCCAGCCGGGTAGAGCTGCTGGCCGTCCATCACAATAGTAAATGAGCAGAAAAATAAATCTGGCATGGAAGTAATTACTTCCCTTTAACACTCAGTACTGCTAGCATAAGGGAACCAAAATTCTATAGAAAAGAGTGAATTGAAAAAAAAATTCCAAGGAAAACTTAAGAATTTACATTTTTTGGCAAAATTACAAATATTGTTTAATTCCCCAGAATAAGAGAATAAAATGGATTGAATCTATGATGGTGAACTACTAAGGCCCTGATGCAGTAAAGCAGCACCAAACAATAACATATCCATCATTATGCTTTTCAGTTGGTGTCAGGTTCTTCTGATCAAATGCTGTTTTTAGTTTTCACCATACATGTCTTTTGGTACTGTGGCCAAACATCTCTATCTTTGCCTAGTCTGTCCAGAGCACATTGCTCCTAGAAGTCCTGGTCTTTGCCTAGGTGTTCATGAGCAAACTTTAGTGTTGCCTTGATGTTCTTTCTAGAGAGCAAAGATTTCCTCCAAAAAACACATCCCATGCAGTTTTACTTTGTGCAGCCTGTTTGTAATGGTATACTTATACACTTTGACATCAACAGGGGAAAGAGCTACCTGTAAGTCCTGTGATGAAATTCCCAGGTTCTTAGATACATCATTCAGCATCTTGTATTCTGTTTACAGGCTGAACTTGCTTGTGTGGCCTGGCTTGAACAAGTTGCTTGAAGTCTTGCCCACTTGTTGATGATCTTCCAGACAGTGGAATGATTGATTTCCAATAGTTTGGAGATCTTTTTAAATCCCTTCCCAGACTTACATGCATCTGTAACCTTCTTTCTGAAGAGAGCTCTTTAAATCTAAACATGGTAATAACACACACTTCAACAACAAGGAGCAAACCAAACTAAATGTCTAAGGTTTCAATAAGACAGCTTCATCTAAGATCATCTCTAATGATATGCACTTGACATACAGTAGTCTGCAATTTATTCCAATTTTAGGTATTTGAGGTACAAATAAATTTAGGGGTGTGTTTACTTTTTCCATATGCAAAATTTGCATTTCTTTTTATTTCTTTTATTTATTTTTTATTTCTACAATGAACTATAAAATGTAAATGTGCATGATGACTTTTGAAAGATATCACCTCAATCTGTAGATACTGGTTAACTGAAGATCAAATCTTGATATATCCTCATATGGTAAAAATATAAAAAAAACACTTCATGGAGTGTACTTATTTGTCCCCATGTCTGCATACAGTACAGGCCAAAAGTTTGGACACACCTCCTCATTCAATGTGTTTTCTTTATTTTCATGACCATTTACAGCACTCCATCACTCTCCTTCTTGGTCAAATAGCCCTTACACAGCCTGGAGGTTGGGGTCATTGTCCTGTTGAAAAATAAATGATCGTCCAACTAACCTGACTTCTGCACAACACAACTGCTGGTCCCAACCCCATTGATAAAGCAAGAAATTCCACTAAATAACCCTGATAAGGCACACCTGTGAAGTGAAAACCATTTCAGGTGACTACATGTTGAAGCTCATCGAGAGAATGCCAAGAGTGTGCAAAGCAGTAATCAGAGCAAAGGGTGGCTATTTTGAAGAAACTAGAATATAAAACATGTTTTCAGTTATTTCACCTTTTTTTTGTTAAGTAAATAACTCCACCTGTGTTCAATTTATAGTTTTGATGCCTTCAGTCATGAAAATAAAGAAAACACATTGAATGAGGAGGTGTGTCCAAACTTTTGGCCTGTACTGTATGTATGAATGCAAGGCCATAAAATTAGGCTCACAGACCACAACATTATGCTGATTATTTATTATTACTGACTGGTTACAGAAATGATTTATATTGCAAAGTGTTTTTGGTTGGCTAACAGCACATCTCTATATATATAAAACCCAACATCTTTCTGTCGGTTTGTCTGTTTGTCCGTTTTTCACGAGAGAACTACTTAACGGAATTAGATCAGGTTTTTTTCTATAATTTGCTTGAACATTCCTGTTAATTTTGTGACTCTCTCTCATTGTGCTATGTATCATAGTTCGCTTCTGGTACCAATTTATTTGTGCAAATCCGAGAGACAAGGGAAGTGGGGCAGGACCCTCCTCACTCACATGCCAGCCTTGGTGTGTTCCTTACCTCTGCTTAGCTAGCAAACGAGAGAACTACTTAACAGATTTAGATAGGGTTTTTTTTTCTATAATTTGCTTGTACATTCCGGTTGATTTTGTGACTTCTCTCATTGCGCTAAGAATCATAGTTCGCTTGCAGAAGTGATATATTTGCTCTAATCTGAGACAGAGGCTGCTGGCCGAAGGAAGGGGGTAGCATGACGTCAGGAGTGTGGAGCCAGGCAGGGCCCTCCTCACTATCCTGTTTCACTACTACGTGTGCGGAGCCGCAGTGGATGGCTAGTATACGATATAATACAACACTAAGGTCTTTGTGTCCAGTCCCCTTGAGCAACCAGATTGGTCAGTTTGGCTTTGGTCATGCAATGAAAGAAGATTTTTTTTGTTCTTTAGTTTGCTTTCTACAATTTCTCGTATTAGGAATTTGTTAGTTTTCGCATACCCTTTGGGGTAAGAGTGAAAGATCAGCCATTGTACAGCACTACTGGTCCAATTGCAGGTTAAGGGCCTTGCTCGAAGGCCCAACACAGTAGGATCTCTTTTGGCAGTAACAGAGTTTTGAACCGCCAACCTTCCACATACCAGCTCAGATCCTTAGGCTCAGAGCCACCACTCCACTCCAGGATGTGCTAGTGTGAGATACATGAGGAGTAGTGAAAGTACATGAGGCATACTGAGAGAGCCATCTTGAAAGACAGAAAGAATAAAACAGGACAGGAGGCAAGAAAGGTGTCATAAAAATAGTGACGAATTGGAGAAGCAGGCTTAATGGGGACATGCTTGAGTAAGGGAGCTCTGGTGAAGAGACATTTATACACGCAAATAGAGAGGACAAGGTAGAAAGGTACAAATAGGCCAAGAGATAGTGAATATATTTTAAATATTCTTTTATCTGTACCACGGCTAGTAGGTGGCTTTGAGGCTAGGGATCTACACTGGCAATCGGAATGTTGCTGGTTCGAATCCCATAAATGGCAAAAAGGACTCCACTCTGTTGGGCCCTTGAGCAAGGCCCTTAACCTGCAATTGCTGAGCACTTTGAGTAGTGAGAAAAGCGCTATATAAATGCAAAGAATTATTATTATTAGGTTTATGCATTCAATGACAAATAAATGTTTAGTGAAAAAATCATACTGAAAGTAACATATTTGTCAGCCATATTGCAAATGTGTTAGCAAAGCTGATCATCACTTAAAGTTGATTGATACTTCAAAATTGGCCATGTGTGAGTGAGTCTGTCATGCTTGTACTTGATACAACCCAGGCACTGGTTTAAGTGGGTTTGAGGATGTTATATGCTACATTATGTTGTTTGCCAACAGGAAGGTTAGTAGAAACTGTTACATTACTTTCATCAAAGATAGCTTTATGAACTTTGCATCTGTTGTAATTTCTTGGCTGTAAGTTTTCTGATAAGTAAAGCAACATGAGTAAATATCTGTGGGCTTTTCTTGTGTTTTATGCAACTGAATCCATCCTCTGTCTATTCCCTGTTGATACAGTTAGGTCCATGAATATTTGGACAGAGACAACTTTTTTCTAATTTTGGTTCTGTACATTACCACAATGAATTTTAAATGAAACAACACAGATGCAGTTGAAGTGCAGACTTTCAGCTTTAATTCAGTGGGTTGAACAAAAAGATTGCATAAAAATGTGAGGCAACTAAAGCATTTTTTTAACACAATCCCTTCATTTCAGGGGCTCAAAAGTAATTGGATAATTGACTCAAAGGCTATTTCATGGGCAGGTGTGGGCAAGTCCGTCGTTATGTCATTATCAATTAAGCAGATAAAAGGCCTGGAGTTGATTTGAGGTGTGGTGCTTGCATGTGGAAGACTTTGCTGTGAACAGACAACATGCGGTCAAAGGAACTCTCCATGCAGGTGAAAGAAGCCATCCTTAAGCTGCGAAAACAGAAAAAAACCATCCAAGAAATTGCTACAATATTACGAGTGGCAAAATCTACAGTTTGGTACATCCTGAGAAAGAAAGCAAGCACTGGTGAACTCAGCAACGCAAAAAGACCTGGACATCCATTGAAGACAACAGTGGTAGATGATCGCAGAATCATTTCCACGGTGAAGAGAAACCCCTTCACAACAGCCAACCAAGTGAACAATACTCTCCAGGGGGTAGGCGTATCGATATCCAAGTCTACCATAAAGAGAAGACTGCATGAAAGTAAATACAGAGGGTGCACTGCAAGGTGCAAGCCACTCATAAGCCTCAAGAATAGAAAGGCTAGATTGGACTTTGCTAAAGAACATCTAAAAAAGCCAGCACAGTTCTGGAAAAACATTCTTTGGACAGATGAAACCAAGATCAACCTCTACCAGAATGATGGCAAGAAAAAAGTATGGAGAAGGCGTGGAACAGCTCATTATCCAAAGCATACCACATCATCTGTAAAACACGGTGGAGGCAGTGTGATGGCTTGCGCGTGCATGGCTTCCAGTGGCACTGGGACACTAATGTTTATTGATGATGTGACACAGGACAGAAGCAGCCGAATGAATTCTGAGGTGTTCAGAGACATACTGCCTGCTCAAATCCAGCTAAATGCAGTCAAATTGATTGGGCGGCGTTTCATGATACAGATGGACAATGACCCAAAACATACAGCCAAAGCAACCCAGGAGTTTATTAAAGCAAAGAAGTGGAAAATTCTTGAATGGTCAAGTCAGTCACCTGATCTTAACCCAATTGAGCATGCATTTCACTTGTTGAAGACTAAACTTCGGACATAAAAGCCCACAAAGAAACAACAACTGAAACATGCTGCAGTAAAGGCCTGGCAGAGCATTAAAAAGGAGGAAACCCAGCATCTGGTGATGTCCATGAGTTCAAGACTTCAGGCTGTCATTGCCAGCAAAGGGTTTTCAACAAAGTATTAGAAATTAACATTTTATTTCCAGTTATTTAATTTGTCCAATTTCTTTTGAGCCCCTGAAATAAAGGGATTGTGTTAAAAAAATGCTTTAGTTGCCTCACGTTTTTATGCAATCTTTTTGTTCAACCCACTGAATTAAAGGTGAAAGTCTGCACTTCAACTGCATCTGAGTTGTTTCATTTAAAACTCATTGTGGTAATGTACAGAACCAAAATTAGAAAAAAGCTGTCTCTGTCCAAATATTTATGGACCTAACTGTATATGCCTCTATCATTAAAAAGAAACAATTCTGATAACAGACAAAGGGAAGGCAAAGTGTTTGTCACTCATACTTCAGTCAGTCAGTCAGTCAGTCATCATCCAACCCGCTATATCCTAACACAGGGTCATGGTGGTCTGCTGGAGCCAATCCCAGCCAACACAGGGCACAAAGCAGGAACAAATCCCAGGCAGGGCGCCAGCCCACTGCAGGGCTCACTCATAGTTATTATATGCTAAATCCAATTATCAGTATCAGGCGATTAAAATTATGCTGATAAAACACAATTGCAACTTACATGCTTTCTAAGTCTCTGTAGGATTGTTTTGGTGGCACAGACCTCTAGGAGACTTGATTTCACTGTCTGGATAGATTTTTCTTTGGCTTACCTTAAAGACTTCATAGACACTCAAGTTGGGGCAGTTGTTGACTGTAAACTGTTCCATTATGAGTGAATATGGACATGTGTGAGTGAGCCTGGTACACCATACAGGTGTGGTTTGTGCCTTGTGTCTTAAACCAGAACCCTGGATGGGATAAGAGGATATAAAATATGGATGAATGGATGCAGGGCCATTTGAAATTTACTGATATGGTATTAAAAATGATTAATTTTAGTTAGAAGTCAGACTTAAGTTAGAGATGTAGGGACTAATTATGAAAGCTTTATTTTCCATAGCCCACATTAATAAAGGTACTCTTTACATTTTGTAAATGATTATTGAACAGCCATACTGCAGTGTCATATTAAGAACAAAGCAAAAGGGCTTCTGTATGATAAAAGGTGGACATCTTAGAACTTATATTTGCTGCTTTCATATGTCCTGTTTCTTTTGGTTTTTTTTTCCTTTCTTTTTTTACAGCACCACCAGACTGGAATGACTTTAACTGCAGACTTTCATTTAATTTTGTTTGTATGAAGAATGTGTAAAAGTGACTCAAGTCATAACCTGTTTTCTATGCATGTTCCCAAAAAAGGTCAATATATTGGCTCAGCTGTAATTGGCTATGCATTGCTAATTTAGGTGTCACATACCTGCATTATTTCTCTCAAAAAATGAAAAGCAAATAAATTTGACATTAATTTGAATGAAAAAATGCATTTTAGTGCTACACAAGATTACTTTTGGCCTACCTGTAGTAACTTTCTGATTTCAGAACCACCGAGTAAGATAAGAAGCACAATGGCCTTGTGGTTAACCCTGCTGTCTCACTCCTCCCAGTGCCCATAAACATTTCCTCCAGATATTGTGGACAGCCCTTGTAACAACTGTCTACCCAGAACTGTGCTCAGCAGGTAAATTGGTAATGTTAAAATGGCAGTTGTTTACATGATCAATGTATGGTAAACAGTTCTCCCTGTCTGTCTTTTCATACTCTTCTACACATTCTAATACTGCCAAACGGACAGATATTCCATTAAGTTCCATTAAGTTCTTGGAGCCTTGCAAACAAGTTGTTCTTAAATTCTTTTCCCATAGTCTAGTGCAGTGCTTCCCAAACTCGGTCCTGGGGGCACACTGTGGCTGGAGGTTTTTGTTACAACCAGCTTCTGTTTTTCTAAAAAAAAAAAAAGAAAAGAAAAATTAAAATTAGTTATATGGGAATAATGTATTTTTTTTCTTTTTAACAATATTTTCATCTTGATTTTCATTCTACTTTTCCAGGTGTTCTATTTGTTTACCGGTAATTAATCCATTATTTACTAATTAGTGGGTCTGTTGCTAAAGTAGTTGTAGCCTTTGATTATTCAGTGTGTTGTTTGCCAGCGTGTCTGCTCTGCTCATTTTTAATTGTCATTAATAAAATATGACGAAGGGGGAAAAACTGCACAGAGAAAGGGCAAAATATAATGAAATCAACAAAAGAGAGTTAAGCATTTAAATTTATAGCAAAAGCAGAAATATTTTTAAATCTATATATATAAAAGCCAAATACCACTGACTCATTCATCATGAAATCTCCCAAACCATGAGGACTTGGGACTTGAAATTTGGAATATAGGTTACCCTTGGCCCATAGGTGCTCGCTAAGAATTGCTGGTCTGAGCACGAAATTTCTTAGTTTTTTAGACCCATTTGTATGTCTGTCCGCTTTTCATGAGAGAACTACTTAACGGATTTAGATTGGGTTTTTTTCTATAATTTGCTTGAACTTTCTGGTTGATTTTGTGACTTCTCTCATTGTGCTATGTATCATAGTTCGCTTGTGGTACCAATTTATTTGTGTGAATCTGAGAGATACGCAGCAGGCCAAGGGGAGGGGGGTGAGGCCCTCCTAACTCACGCACCAGCCTCAGGGCGTACCTTACATCCACTTAGCTAGCGAATGAGAGAACTACTTAACAGATTTAGATTGGGTTTTTTTCTATAATTTGCTTGAACATTCCGGTTAATTTTGTGATTTCTCTCATTGTGCTATGTATCATAGTTTGCTTGCGGTACCAATTTATTTGTGCGAATCTGAGAGATACGCAGCAGGCCAAGGGGAGGGGGGCAGGGCCCTCTTCACTCATGCATCGCCTCAGGGCGTAACTTTAACTCCGCTTAGTTAGCAAGTGAGAGAACTACTTGACGGATTTAGATCGTTTTTTTCTATAATTTGCTCGAACATTCCGGTTGATTTTTCAATTTCTCCCATTGCGCTAAGAATCATAGTTTGCTTGCAGGAGCAATATATTAGCGCTAATCCGAGATAAAGGCTGCGGGCCAAGGGGAGGGGGAAGAGTGACGTCAGGAGTAGAGAGCTTTGCCGGGCCCTCCTCACTGTCCTGTTTCACTAATATGCAGGCAAAGCCGTGGGGGGTGGCTAGTGTCTTATAAATGTAAAAATCATGCTGCTCTGCTTTTCTGAATGTAGAGTAAAAGACAAAAAAAACAGCAAATTAAATGAGATCAGTGTTATCAGGTATTGTCACTGATTAGGAATCTAGTTGGAACAAAAATGTGGGTCTCCAGGACCGAGTTTGGGAAACACTGGTCTAGTGGATACTTACCCCAAATTTAAAAATAACGCCATTAAAAATCTTCTTAGCATCTGTCTTAGCCAATTTGTTCTTGGTTACATAGGCCTGCACAAATCAAGTATACTGATACATAATAACTAAGATGTATTAATAGCCTTGCTTACTTGACTCTGAATGCAGGGCGTCAATGGACACTAGTTCAAAGGGATATGTTGGGATCATTTTCAGTAACAGTACTTGGATTGGTGTATTTGGCCTCTTCTTCTTGAGACATTCACATACATTTGTAACAAAGTGTTCAACATCACGCTGCATTCCTGTCCAATAAAAATGCTCTTGGGTCAGACTCAGTATTCTTTCCACCCCAAGATGTTGAACTTTTTTGTAACTCTCTTAGAGAGGTGTAATTGCTCACACTTAAGAGTTTTTCTGTGCAGCACACCATCTTGCTCCACTTGTAGCTTATACATGTTCCAAGATGCATAAAGTATTCCGTACCCTTCACTTTCCACACATTTTATTGTGATATAGATTTCATTTTAAATGGATAAATTTGCCCTTTTTCCCCTCAATCTACACTCAATAACTCATAATGCCAAAGTAAAAACATGTTTTCAGAAAGGTTTGCAAAATTATTAGAAATCAAAAACTGAAATCTCTCATTCGTGTAATCATTCAGATTTTTAATTCAGTACTTTGTTGAAGCCCCTTTGGCAGCAATTACAACTTTTTTCAACAAGTCTTGTTGAAATACTTAGTGCTTATTTACAATATAAAACAGCCTTAACTGAGACAAAGGTAAAGAGTAAAGGTCTAAAAGTAAGTATATACAGTATATGGCAAAAGACGAATACTGAGAGATTGGAGAAATGTCAGAAAATTTGAAATAGCACAAAAAAATGTAAATACTAATGGAATATATCAAAAAATATGTATGTAATAAAACCGTACCAGGGGTTTTGACCTGGCATAACTGATAAGAACCAGTGGACAACACAATGGCATAGGGTTTTAGAAGGGGTTTAATATAAGTGTTTCACAAATTTAGGCTATACATTTTAATGTTTTGGATTTTTAGTATTGTTGAATACTAAATTGCATGACTGGAAGGAAATGCTGCATAACCACATATACAGAGCAAAGACTGGTCTAGAACTAGCAATTAATGAGATGTCTGAATTAAACAGATTAACAGCTTTAGGGGAGAAATATAGTGCTTAGATCATATTCAATTAAGCCTTCTCTGAAGCCCAAGGAATTCATGACCTACTCAAAAAGGTCTGTCCCATGTGATCAAAAGCTTTCCCTTCATCCAGAGCCTGGACGGCTTCTGGCTGGGATACAGATGTAGCTACTTCCATCATATGAATAAGTTGACACTTACTGTTGTCAATGTGAATAGTCTGGACAGTCAGAGTTAAACGATGGACTAGGAGATGAAATGTAAACCATAAATGATAGCAAAGTCAAAAAACTGAGTTTCAATTTATATGTTGCCAAAAAATTGCTATAAACCTAACTGTTAATCAAAAGGAGGATTACTAATATTTTTTTTTATCAGAAAGCACACCAAAATTGCATACAAGCATTTCTTACTAACCACAAGTTTTGGATGCCACCAGAAACACACCTCTGAATTATAAAACATCACACAATGTGGCTTCTGAAACCGTGCCCACACAAAATGGTAACACCAACTGTAAAACAAAATGGAATCACCGTGAAACGAAAATAGAATAATAATTACATGGAAATAATATCTGATATTCCAGACCACCAAAAATGTTAATTTTATGTAAAGTTTACAAAAACTGTTAACTTTGTCTGCATCAGAACAGATAATGCTTGTTTCAGCTGAGTTAATTTATTTGTGAATAGCCTTTTGGACTTTTCTTACCAACAATTTAGCCTATAACTTTGTACTACCAGGCACATTCTTCAGGATTTTTACTCCTACACCACATCAATAATACTTGGTGCAGGAGCAGTGAATTTAATATTTAGCTGCTTTAAAATAAGAGGATTCAGGGCTGAGTTTATTGTTGGATGCAGTTTAGTCATGGATATGGCCATGTTTAACATCTAAATGTAAAGAGACGACTGATATGAAGACTTTGGATTAGACTGAGTGACTGCGGAGTCCAATATGGCAATATCTTCTGTGTAACTTATCATTTTTTTTTTCGAAAAAGGAATAAACATTAGAGAGAGAAGGGTTAGAAATTCTCATAAAATAATTCAGAACAAGAATTATTCATCTGTAGGGTCTTGTTAGTATGAATCCCAAATTTGTTTTTAACAATAGAAATCGAGGTCATTGTCAGAGCCGGCCTTAGGGCGAAGCGAACAAAGCGACCGCTTTGGGCCCACAGCTGGAGGGGGCCCACTGTGCCCAAGGTTTTTTTTTTTTTCCTGTGATGCCACGCTGCTGCGGAGGGCCCAATGGAGCAACAGACTCCTTCACTCCAACCTCTATTACTAATTTTTTTATATATATAATTCATGGCCAACATATTCCATCACCTAATTACTCCACGTGGACATCTCCACTCGGCACTCCAATCTTCATTACGCTTCACTCAGGCCCACGCGCCTGTTGCCACCTCCACGGCTCATCTGTGCCTCTGTCCTCAGTAGGCAGCCACTTACGCTTCAGTCAGGGCCGCTCCGCCGCACTACATTCTCGACAGAGCATAAAAGGGGCCCTTCTCTTCGTAAAGCCATCACTTTCCTTCATATCAATATATTTCCATTTTGTTAGAAAGAACGTCTTGTAGATAGTAGTTAGGCCTTGCCAAATTTCCACTGTTTGAAATTATTGTATTCTAAATGTCTTCAGTTCCACCGCCAAAGAAATATAAATCAGGTGCTCAAAAACGTAAAGAAAAAGCAGCGAAAGATGAATTCTTCGCTACCCAAAAAGGCACTTTGCAACGCTTCCTAACGAAAACGGTTAGCTCTAGCAGCAGCAGCACTAGCACCAGGACTGAACTTCCATTAGTCGAAGATACCGCAAGACATTTATGCGGGCCCACTCCGACCTCCATCACTCATACCCTTCACTCAGGGCCTTGTACGACAGTCTGCGCTGACAGCCTGCAAATTTGGCTCCTGTCAGTGTGTTACGGTTACGGTTGTCAGTGTCAAACGGAAATCGTCAAAAAGTGATGGTTGTAGATGTCGGAAAAACGCATTTCTGCAGCTCAGAATGCAGGAAATTGCTTGGCGGCCGGACGCCCTACCTGCATGGGTCAGGCCCCTTACGGGGCCCTCTGTATCAGTTTGCTTCAGGCCCCAAATTGTCTAGGGCCAGCTCTGCCATTGTCTCACAGCAGCGAGCCTCCTAGCCAGGATCCTGCATATGCAGGTAGTTGCTCTTCCACAGAATAAAAGGAGGCAGAGAAGAAAAATATATTTAAAATGCCAGACCAAAGAGCTAGCAGTTCATTTGGTCCATAGCATAGAAAAAGTCCACCTAAACTTTAAGCTTATATTTTCATGCTACAAAAATGCTGGCAAAGAAGGTAACATCACGCAGCTCGACTTCTGGAATTCTATCCCCAGCAACCATCCAAAGCATTATGGCAGTAAAAACTTAACACAGCTGTGTCCACATCCATCCAGCAAAAATAAAATAGTGGGAAGGCAAAATGAAAAGATAAAGAAAATAATTATTTAAACCTCCTACACCACAGACCACACCAATAATACAATACTTGGAGCAGGAGCAGTGAATTTCATATTTAGCTTACTGGACAACATACAGTATAACATAAGAAATCTGACAAATGAGAGGAGACCATTCAGTCTATCAAGCCAGTTTGTTCAGCTAATAGAGTCCCAATATCTCAGCTAGATTCTTCTTAGAGGTGGTTAAGGTTTCTGCTTCAACTGCATGTCTCAGTAGTTTGTTGCTAAGTTAAGACAACTCTCTGTGTAAAGAAATGCTTCCTGGCTCCAGTTTTATTGTAAATGCACTTCCCCTTATTTTCCACTGATGTTCTCCAGTATTTGACTCCCCCTTAAGCCAAAAGAATGTTGTTGTACTTACATTGAATTATCTTAAATCAGTAATTTGCAGTTCTGAATTCACCACACAAATATACACGTCTTCATGAGCTGATATATAGTATGTCTAAGTTATGGATTTTTTTTTGTTTGCAAGAGCAAGCCAAGCAAGAGGCAAATGCGATTGTAAAGTCACACATTGTACCCTTCACTGCCATCCATACAGGAGGATTGATTATTAAGTCACCACTGCTGTGCATAAGAGGGGAGCAGCCATAATAGGAGATGATCCAACACAGCCTGAAAGAGTGGCATGTTTAATGCTTTTACTATTCAGAGCAGGTGCCAGCAATTATAAAGCCAAGATATGAACTAGAGTGGATATCGGGAAAAATTTTTTTGAAATATTTTACGCTGGGGCTGAGCATATAAAAAAGCCAAATACATTGAAATCAGATGTGAATTTGCATAGTGAGCAACTTGATTAGCGGACACAGTAATGTAGAATTTTATTTTTTTATGCCAGCTCTACATCAGTATCATAACAGAATCTCCCAAATTTATCAAAGCACACATCCAGGACCAGCAAAGGACTACTGTATACTCAATATGCTATACTTACTGGAGCTAACAGGAGTCGATACAATGGCTGCACATCCCTTTACATCGAAGTCTGGAAGGAATCTTTTCAAGGAGTTTTGTTTCTCGTACAAAGGCCAAGACCCAACCTCTTATGCCACACATAGTTCAGCAAACCTGTCCTCTTCATATTTCAAGACACAAGTATAAGGTTAGTCATTTAGAATCAGAAAAAAAAATACAGAGAAGGTAGGTAAAGTACAGAAGAAAGTGCAAGTATCAGGACATCCCTATGAAACATCAAACTCACTCCCACACACAGACATGTGTCATATTGATTGTAGGTCATGGCTTCCTAAAACTTCCAAGAAAACTGTTAAAACACCCCCACAATACAAAAGGCATTGTCTAACAATAAACAACAAAATCTCTCTCTCCCCTTCCAATCTCTACCACCAAATTAAAGCCTGCCTCAAACCAAGAGAAAAACAAAACACTAAGAAAAAAAAAATCCTATACTAAAAGCTGCCATAGTGATCCCTGTGTCAGCCTTGGGTGTGCCTCTAAGAAAAACGTTTAGGGTCCAGCAAGATATAGTCCAAAAAAGTAATATTGATAAAGAGAAGTCATAAGAAGACACAGCTCAGGGTGAGAACATTAGGAATTTGGTACTTGAGTCAAGTAACTTGTCGACTTGACAGATTTCTATAAGAGCAGGCCTTAATAGTTCCCAGAATGTTGAAATAAAACAAACCAATGAACATATTAAAAATTATTAAATCAACAGTATAAGAATGAATAAGTCTGAATAGTATCCCTCCTTGGAATCAAGTAGCTATTGTAAGTGCCAGACAGGAAGGACAAGAATCCTGGCCGGGATAAAGGAAGTATTCACACATGGCCAGGAGGTCATAATGGTGAAGAGGCTCACTGAGAGATGATCATTCCCCCAAACAACAGGTGGCAGTGTCCTTCGAAGCTAAACCTAATCAACACACCCACAGGGTGGCATGGGAGTTGGAATCCGGAAATGTAGCCCTTTTGGGGTCTTTGGGGACCAACAGAGGGAGCTGCTGGTTGAGGAATACTCTGGTTTCCTCACAACCTGGAAATGCTCAGATGACCTGGACAGCAGACTGGAAACAGTTCCAGGGTCTGGTTTAAAAGGAAGCCCACTGACTCTCTTGAGTTGAATCAGAGTCGGGAGGCAGTGGGCAACATTCAGCGGGAGGTGGAGGAGAATGAAGAATTCATTTGCTTTGTATAATTGTGGCTTATTTTGGAGAGGTGATTATTGGAAAGATGCTTGGTGTGAATAAACACCTGTTATTTTATTCATATAATGCCTGGTGTTGTATTGTGTCTTGGGTTTGGGGCTTTCTGGTGCTCCTGGTTGCCACACTATATAAGGGGGAAAAATCAGGAGCTTATATTTTATTGCCAATGCATAAATTAATTAACAGTAAAGGAAGAAATAACAGTTTATCCTTTTAGAGTCAAGTAGGTAAAAGCTCTATGAAGAATGTGAAAGAGAAGTAAGAAGCACAAGCATATCATATCCCATTGAAAACTCCAGGAAAACGTAACAGTTTATTGAAGGAAGAAACGTGTAGTTGTCATCATAGAACGGAGCTGCCAACAAACAAGAAATTATTAATAGCCTTTGTGGCTTAAGATAGAGTTTAAGATAGGCTGGGTACGTGTGAAATGGCTGCAAATTAGCTCATTTCAAAAAGGGAGTCGTATTCCTACTCAAATGGGAAGAAAGTGGAAATAATGACCTTAAAAGGTTAAATTTGGATTTTTTTTTCAAATCTCTTCAAACTGGTAGTCTGAATTAGTAAGGGAGTTCGTTATCAGACGCTTTGGATGTGTAGAATATCAAATGTATATCTCCTACAACAGGGCTCTCCATTACAAAAGTGAAGCAGTGCCAACCAAGAAAAAACGTCAGACCATAGTTTTTTTAAGGATTGAATAGATTCACTAACACTGCATTTTCTAGAATCCCGATAAGATGGATTTTTTTTTCTGGCTGCAGTCATCTAAATCGATTCATTTGGAGGAAAAGGAAGCAACCTATTTCTCTATTTCTATTTCTTTGGAAATTTTTTTTCTGGTCTTCCTTCAGCCGATTAAAATCACAGCAGGTTGATAAAAGATTCTTAACCCTTGGAGATTCTTGAAATTGCATTCTACTAAAGGCTGGATTATACTTGACATGTCGCTTTGGGTGTGAGGGCCACACAAAGAAATAAATTTTGCTAACTGTGCACCGTGGCTAACAATGGTAAATTTTAAAGAGGGGTTTGGTAGACTTGTGCCAAAATGATGAATGAAGGGCTGAATATGCAACAGGTTATCAACATGCAAGAAAGACATGAAAAACATTAGAAATCTTCCCATCATGAAGGTCCCCTGTTGTGAAGATCTGTATCCCACAGAATTCAGTGCCTCTTCCGATTTCATGCAAGCACGCTAAGATATGGTTTGTCACATTTTCACACATCTTTGTGTGCCATTTCTCTTTTGATTTAACACATGCTCTATGCAAAATGCTGACCTGTCTATCAGTAAACATGCACAGGCAGCTGCCTGGCATGTCTGTAAGCCTGTCCATCACCATTTTAAAAAAGAAAGGCCTCAGAGCTGATACCTGATGTAATCCACCTCCATGTTGAATGCATGTATCACTCCTACCACAGACTTTACCACTGTCACACTTCCCTCGTACATATCCTGTACCACTCTTACATACTTCTCTTCCACTCCCAACTTCCTCATAGTGCTCTTTCCAGAAACCATTCTGCTGCTCACTAATCATCACCTCCCTTCTAAACCTAGCTTCCACTACTCTTTCCCATAACCTCATACAGTGGCTGATCAATCTTAGCGCTCTGTAGTTACTAAAGCTCTGCAAATCCACCTTATTCTTAAAAATCTGTACCAGTACACTTCTTCTCCACTCCTCAAGCATCTTCTTACTTTCCAAGATTGCATTAAACAATCTGGTTAAAAACTCCACTGCAATCTCTCCTAACTGCCTCCATGCTTCCACAGGTATGATATCTGGCCCAGCAACCTTCCCATTCTTCATCCTTTTCATAGCTGTCCTTACCTACTCCTTGCTAATCCATTGCACTTCCTGGTTCACTATCTCCATATCATCCAACCTTTCCTTTCTCATTCTCTTCTCCTTTTCTCTCTCTCATTCATAAAAAATACCTTGCCTGTCATGACCACTCTTGTAAATTGGAAGAGGATCTCATTTTAATAGCAGGTGTCATTATCCTATAAAACTCTTTTTCTTGCAAAATGAACACTGAATAGTTGGTGCACAGTATCTTTAATAAGCCTATCAGGGAGTCTTCTGTAGCATGTTCATATCTACTGTGCCCCTCCATCCCTTCCACCAGAGGGGACACTCATTTCCACAGCTGAGCCTTTGCTGTAGAAATGTGTGTCCCATGTAAGCTGCCTGCAAGATGAACACTATATAGCTAAAATTATTCAAAATGTATTTTAAAAGACTAAACAGTTTTCTATAACAATTTCATATTTAATGTGTCTCTTCATCCCATCCACTGGAGGAGGCATTCATTTCCACAACTGAACCTTTTGTCATTGAAATGCTGTTCTGTTTACAAAATGAACACTTGGCACCTGAAATTCTTTAAAATGTATTTTAAACATTTTTAGAAAGTCTTTTAAATCACTTTCATGGCTACTGTGGCCTTCTTTCCCATTTACTGGGGGACACTCATTTCCACGGCTAGAGCACAGCTGTAGAAATACATGCCCCCTGCCTGCATGATAAATACTGGAATTATACATTTTTCCAATGATTATTTTAAAAGATTGAGGGAAGTCTTCTATATCACTTGCATTTCTACTGTACGCCACTGTCCCATCCAAAGAGACACTTTATTTCTGTGGCTAGGCCTTTGCCATAGACATGAGTGCCCCAGTGTTCTGTTTTCAAAATGAACACTGAACAGCTAATGAATGAAAAAGTCTATGACTTACTACAGCTGATATGGAAAACATACCAGCCCCAAAAGCAAGGGTGAGCTGAGAGCAATCGGCGTAGAAGTAGGCTGTTTTAGTCACACATCTTCTGCAGTGAAGATCCAGTGTTGGTTGCCCCGTATTTACTGGGCACTTTGTTTTTCTGCACTCAGCTCACACAGTTCAGCTGTGCATCACTATATGGAACCACTGGTTGCAAGCTCAAAAAACACTCACTGACAATAAAGGGAGAGTAAAGCACACTGCACAGAAAATGGAGAGATTGCACACGTCAGAAGGATTCTTTGATGTTGCCTTTGCTATTGACAGTTGTGTTCTCACATTCAAGGGCATATCAGACAGACCATTAAAGGTATGGAAAATTGCAAAAGTTTCACAGTGCACTAGGCTAGAATCAGTTGTACAGATAACACACATCTCAGACAGGCTGAAAACTAAAAAGTGGTGAAAGTCAGTGAGTAATACCGATACAGACATCACCTTTCAGAATATCCAACTCAAAAGCTCAAGTCTCTCCAACTTTGGAGATGACCTTCAATTCCAAGTTGAGAAAACTATGGAGGTTACAGTCATGGAACTGGAAAGCCGGTTTGAAAATATGAAGGGTTATACACAGCAAGGAAGCTCACATGGATCTGCAGTCATGTTGCTTCTCATTCTTCTATCATGATTCATGGCCAGATGATTTAACCAATTTTGGAGAAAATAGGACTGACACTTTTTAATTAACTGGTATCAAGAAGTCTTCTTGAAGAACGTTTGTGATCTCAGGGCTGTACAAACAGAAGGCAGATTTCTAAAAAATCTGATTAAAAGCAAATTCTCAGACAAGTCTTATAACAGCTTGTGGGAAGTCTTTCTGTGCAATCTTATCAGTCTTCTACAATACTGTAGAGACCACGCTGGGTGTGTCGATTTTAGCAGCTCAGCGTGAATGTGGCTTTTCAGCACAGAGCAGAATAAAATCAAAAATGCTAAACTCACTTCTCAACCTTGTAGGATTTAGTCAGGATCAGCACAGAAGACCCATCACCTGAGCACTTTGACCCTGAGCCCTGTGCCAAATGCTGGCTCATTTCAAACATGAGTAAAAGAAGACCAATTAACACTGGACGGCCCTCTGACATAGACATTCAGGTGGTCAGTGACACAGACTCAGAGCCCGAGTAAAATACATGTTTCTTAATGACTATACATAGTTTGAAGTTATAATGACATTCAGTTACCCAAATCATCAAGACGGACACAAAAGCACGATGAAAGGATGCACTGTGCAGGAGAAGGAAAAGAACTAGGCACATATACATGGACGTTATAAGTTAGGTAAGAGATTGAAAGTTTAAAATTTTATATATTTGATTATTTGACACTTAAATCAATGCTACTGGCTCCTAATTTTTTTTCTTTTAGGAGCCACTGGCTTGTTGAGGTGAATTTTTGTCTGGAGTGCTGAAATATATAAAACAAATTCCATTGTAATGGATGGCCTTTTGCATATATTTATGAATGACATAAAAAACAACTTTATGGATTTACTGGTGCTGTATTTATTACAGAGTGCACGTTAATAAGATCATTTGCTAATATTTACTATTTTTATAATTACATTTTCAGGAACTGTATTCATTTACCAATAAAATCCCATATGAATGTTTATTGATAAAATGTGTCCATTACGAAACTGAAAATTGTGTTAAATTAAGTATTTTGACCCCAAATATAGTCTGCCAACATCCTTTTTCATGAATGACTAAAGCAAAGAATGAACACTGAATATGAAGTCATATGTTGTAATAATCATCATCATTTGCCCAATGGATAACAGCAGAACTGCAGCAGTCCACACACAAAAGACCAGCGTCAATGAGTCCCCTTCTGTATCATCTGGGTAAAACGGTTAGTAATAGTCAAGGTTGTGTCAATAAACCTTTCCACACAACTGGTGAGACAGCCTTCAGTCCTAGAGTCCAGTTTAGAGCTGGGCTTATCCACACACTTATCCCAGCATACATCTGTGAAATTATGAACCTGCAGGAAAGAAAGAAAACAAAATGAGCCTTTCATGCAGGAGAAAACTAGGCAATATTGCACATAATCACACATTAAATCTTGGCAAATAATTTGTATTCTTGCTGTTTTTTCCATTAACTGCCCACTAAATACAATAATGTAAAATAAGTGAAGTAAAATTACAAAACATGCTTGAGAAGGTAATTTGTGTTTCTTGGGATAAGCTTCTGCTACTAGGGACCTACTACTGTTTAAGAATGCCAATGTATGAGAGAAAATAATGAAATTCAAAGCAGAAATCATCAAAATAAAAAAAAAAATGTTTTTAACATTTGATAAAATGAACAGGAAAAATGACCTGTGGTTTAAAACAAAATTAAAAATTAAAGGTAGCTCTTCAAAAATTTTGAAATCAAGCACAGAGACTACAGGCTCTAGCTGCCTATTACTCACTATGACTTTACCAAAAGACCCTGTGGCAGACGACCGGGGACCTAGCCCCACCGGGATGCCTGGAGAAGGGAAGGACCGGGAGAGGGTTAATATCTTCCCTGGGACGCAAGAGGGCAGCCCCCCGGCTTGCAACGGGGCCATGGGCTTGGAGCTTGGAAGCTCAACCCTTTTGGGGCCTGTGGCCACCACCAGGAGGCGCCTGGACAATTCCAGAGCCCTGGACTGCAGCACTTCCGCCACACTTGGAAGTGCTGCCAGAAGAGAATCCAGGAACACCTGGAGTGCTTTCGGGTGCCCATGCAGCACTTCCGCCACACCAGGAGGTGCTGCAAGAAGATCGTCCGGGGCCTTCTGACTCCATTTGGGGAGCTGGAGTTGGGAGGCAGAGGACAGAGTTTGCAGGACAGGAGTGGAGGTGGTGAAAGAACAGAGGAAAAGAGAAGGAAAGAAAAGGACTATGAGCAATAGTGCTGGTGGGTTGTGTACTGTGTGCTGTGTAAAAGGCAAAAGAAAAATAAATTGTGTATCTCAGTGTCTGTCTGTGTCGAGGCTGATTCTCCAAAACCCATATGAGACACACACACACACACACTCACTAAAAAGACAATTTTGCCAAATAAGAATTGCAAATCCATCCATGCAATTTTGACATCAGTGGAGTTGGAAAATTTACTCTTTTCAGTAAATTTGCACTAATTTCCAAACTTTTGTCATTTTTCTGTTGTTTGATGAGGGGAAAAGAAATGTAAACAATTTTAGCATAAGGATACAACATAACAAAATGTGAAAAAAATGAAGGCATCTGAATATACTGTATTTGGGGTCAAATTTTAACTACATAATATTGTAAAATGTCATTAGCAATCATGTACTTTATGTGCTCTACTAATAAATGTAATTATTCTATCATTGTCACTACTAAATATTACTCATTGTCACAAAAATATTTAATAAATACAAGTGATGTGTCACTCTGATTAAATAATGAAAACGCACCAATTTTCAAAACAGTTAACTAAGCTCCTAAATGCAACTGAATGTTATACCATGCGTATATTTTCTGACTTTTTAGACTTCAACAGCCAAGTTAAACAAAGGTTGCGTTTTTAATGAAACCACATTGGGATTCTAATGTTTTTCAACAAAAAGTGCAATTACAAGCAATAGTTTACAGCCGTACAGTAAACCTGCCGATGATGGGAGTGCTGAACAGCAACAGCACAGCCACCAACGTTCTGAAGCCACTAACTTTCTGGTGGTGTAAAGACAAACGTCTCAGAAGCTGTTGTACTCGTGGGATTTTTTTTTTACTTTGAATTTAAAATTTTAAGAAGTACTGATTGGTTATTCAACTTCTCCCAATTTATAGGTCATTTCCATGAACATACTATTCAATAATTGTATTTGGAATCTTCTTTTATGGTTAAAGAAACAGATTTCTCAAGAGACAGAGCAGCCTTTAATGATGTGCTCTTCTGCAGAGCTCCGATGCTAATTAGAACCTTTTACTCCTTTTCAACTTGAGAAGCCAGATGGCAAAAGATTCTAACCTCATTTCTCAAGTTACAGAGGAGACAGCAACTCCACTCCACAACCGAGAGGCACTCCTTAAATTTTGATTGTTCAATACAAGTATAAAACAATACATTTCTTTCTTCAAAAAAAAAAAAAAAAAAAAAAAAAAGTTCTGCTTGTTGATGTTATGTTTCACATGAGGAAACACAAACACACAGGAACCAGAAGTTAGGATCCATATTTCACTTCAATGAAGACACACTGTACTTGTAACATCTAAACCCTGCTACTATGCGGTAGTATTGGAGTTTTCATATTGCTGTCTAACTTGGCCACACTCACATCTTTAACATTGGTTAGATAACAGTTCTGCTCCTTCATAATCATCTGGCAAAGGTGTGAAGGCTCAATACAGTAAGGTATTGCACTGCTTTTTATAGTGTTGTGTCATCAATACACAAAGAACAACTACAAGGATTTTCTTTTCCATTTTACCCCATCATGTATAGGGATGGGAATCTATGCAGCAAGGCATATTTATGTGAATGTAGTAGCAATTTATTTTATTGGCACCCACAAAACAAAATGACTCCTTTCACTATTCTAACAGATGGCATGCTGCAAAATTATCACTACTGCAGAAATTGATGTTCCAAATTCCATGTCAACATTTAAGTCCAGAATTAGGGTCAATTTTGGCTTTCACAATGAAGAAAAGGCCTAAAATGAAACATGCAATTTATAGCTATCGTATCACAATTGTAACACAAGGTATTTTAATACAAAAAAATGTTAAGTGAAATTTTCCTGGTCATACAGTGAGTCAATGATGAGGTCTTAACTGGTAACCTTGGGGTGTAAAGTCTAATGTTTAGGGCCAAGCAATTTCGATTTCATTATACTAATCTCATACAGAGATTCTAACTTATTCCTGGCAGCAAACATTCTGTTAGTTATTCTCAAACCTGCTCAGTCCAAGGCAGGGTCACAGGGACTAGACCCAATCCTGGCAACACTGAGCACAAAGTATAAAACAGCTTTGGACAGAGTGCCAGTCCATCCTAGGGAACAATCATTCATGTACACCTACACCCACACTGGCTCAAATAATGGGTCCAATTTTATATTTGCCAATCATCCTAGCCTGCATTGTCTTTGGGCAGTTAAACAACTACTTCACTCTGCTGTTTGGTATCACTGTGTGTCCCACCCTGAACATTGACAGAGAAAGCAAACGAGAGAGTTGTCTGAGGAGATCAGAAACAGTCACGCAAGCAGAAGGCAGAGGTTATAAAACCATCCCCAAGCAGCTTGAAGTTCCTGTGACAACAGTTGCAAATATTACTATGAAGTTTAACATCCATGGGCCAGCCTCCCTGGACATGGGCACAAAAAGAAAATCAACCCCAGAATAGGCAAAAGGATAGTGGCAATGTCGAGTCGAGGAGTTGGAGTCAATTTTGGGTACCTGGAGTCGGGGTCGGTACATTTTTGCCTAATAAATTTAAATTGTAATGAGAAAAATACAGCAAGTTGAAATGTCCCATTTCACAAACAACTGTCATAATTAAGTACTTCTCTGATGTAAGAATAAAGCCCAGTGTATAGTTGTGTTACTACTAGTGTGAAGTTCAGCTGAGCTATTATACAACCGGACATTCACATATTGTAATATGGTTTATGGTACATTACAAAAAGTATTTTCATTTTATTTCAGATATAATGTGTTTAACAAGTTCATTTGAGTGTAAACAAGTGTAATGATGTAGGTGGAGGTGTGTGCAATGGCCTGATGTGTGTTCAAGGGTTCTTGTCTTTTATAACAACTGGCCAATACAGTAGAGAGTTAGCTTCCTAGCCAGTAGTTCTGTGGTTAAATGATGTGTATGTTGCCTTCCTTCAATCAACATCCATCCATCCATTATCCAACCCGCTATATCCTAACTACATGGTCACGGGGGCCTGCTGGAGCTAATCCCAGCTAACACAGGGAGCAAGGCAGGAAACAAACCCCGGGCAGGGCGCCAGCCCACCACAGCCTTCACTCAACATTGAAAATACATTAGCATATTAAATACAGAGGAGTCAGAGTAAGAAGTACCAGAAACTAAGGAGTCAGAGTCGAATTTATCTACCGACTCCACATCCCTGGGCAATGGTACACCAAAAGCCAAGGACAACTTCCAAAGAGATACAAGATGAACTCCAAGGTCCATCATTGTCCAACTGCACCATCTTTCACTTTTTGAGTAACAGTGGGCTAAATGGAAGAAGACACAGGAGGACTCAACTACTGAAAAGAGAACATAAAAAAGCCATACTGGCATTTGCTAAAAATGCACATTGACAAGCCTTAATGCCTTTGAGAGACTCTCCTTTAGACAAACGAGACAAAACTGAAGCTTTTCAGCCAGTCACATCAGCTCTATGTCCACAAGTGAAAAATATAAACTTGCAAATAAAATAACACCGTAACTATCGTCAAACTTGGAGGAGGCTTGGTTATGTTTTGAGGCTGCTTTGCTGCATCTGGCACGGGATGCCTTGGGTGTGTGCAGAGAACAATGAAACTTCAAGACTATCAGGACATTTTGGAGCAAAACATACTGCCCAGTATCAGAAATCTCAGTCTCAATTGCAGGTCACATGTCCTCCAACAGGGTAAAGACCCAAAATACACAGCTACAAGCATCCAAGAATGGCTAAGAACAAAACATTAGACTATTCAGAAGTATCCTTCTATGAAACCTAATTTGAATCCCATCACAACATCTATAGAAATAACTGAACTATGCTCTGGAGTAGGCACCCTTCAAACCTGACACAGGTGGAACAGTTCGCTCAGGAAGAGTAGGCCAAACTACCTGTCGACAGGTGCAGCTGTCTCATTGAGAGCTACAGAACTGCACTGATTGCCTCTAAAAGTTGTGCAAAAAAAAATTACATTAAGGGTCCCATCATTTTTGTCTATGCAATTTTTATTTGTGTTATTTCTTTAAATATTCTGTTGAACGAAAACTCTAAAGCAAAGTCCAATTGTTATTAAATAAGGAATAAACAATAATGGGTGCTAATTACTTTTGTCAGTTTCAAGTTATTTCAGAGACAACTGTGGGTTTTTCTTTCTCAATGGAGGGGTTACCAACAAATTTGTCCACATCTAAAATTTTACATAGTACCTTTCACTAAATGCTTTGTTACAATGGTGATTAATCCTACTACTTTGTTTCTTTTGTTTATTTGTTTGTTTTTTTTTTCAAGATTTTTGTTATTTGGGTGCATTTTATAACTATTCAAAGGCAAGGGAACACATTATGACCTGTAATACATACAGACATTTGGAGTGTAGGGCACATTTTAAAGTGAAAATCGTTTTAAGTGTTATCTTTTCACCTTTATTCTCCAAAACCCTTAGATTAACAGTTACATTTACCTGTCAGAAACAAAGAGTCCTGTAAATATAAATATAACCAACACAATTTCAAAGTAAGCATGAGAGTGATTAAAACATATTTAAAATACTTTGTTTTATTACTTTATTGCTTTGTTAATAATTAAGAGATATATTACGTATTGTTTGTTTGGTCTGTAAAAATGTTTTCAGGAAAAAAGGGTAAATCAGCAAAATAAGATCCACTGAAGTAAATCCAATAAGTGAAAACAAAGCATGGACAGTGAAAAAACTTTTGGACCTTATCGAGGTGGATATGAATCAGAATGTAGTGTGCTTTAAAACTTATAAATCTCAACAGGTGGTTACAATCAAATTGTGCTTAAGGCCTGCGGCCTCACCACGTATAACGCCGTGCGTAGAACTCACACTATAACATGGCGTAAGCACAAAAGCGGGAGGAATCTGTGCGTACGCAAACTTCCACGTTCTTCCACTACATAAATCCCGATCAGCGTGAAAAGTAACGCACGTGCACGCACCTGCTGTCCTGCCCCAACTCCTCCCAGAATTATGCCACTTTGAATATGCAAATCAATACAAATATCCGTTACGCTCAGCGCTCTGTGAAAAGACAATGGCAAAACCACGAGGAAAAACAGAACAATTTCAGCGAATGCCAAGTGGAGGCAAGGAAAAACTTAACTATTTGTTGGTTTAAACAGTGGTATAAACAAGAAAAGGAAGCTGATCAAGTGACATAGTGTGTCAGAGAAACTCGAAAGCTGAAGTTCACAAAGTCGCACAGTGCCAGAAATAAAAAACAAGTCAAATATCAAAGTCGCCGTGAAAAGGCGAGTCGTAGCCCATCGTCTGAGTGTCATATGAAAGCTTATTAAAGGTACAGAGAAAAAAAAAAAAAGCACGAAATGTCAACTTTAATCTCGAAATTTCCACTTTAATCACGTAGTTTATTTTGTCATTAAAGTAGAGCATAAAATAAATCTTAAAATCGTTTCATTTACTAGTTTCTCAAATCCCATCGTAACTAAAGTACTACGTTAAATGCTTTGTTTTGTATTTATCTTCTATGTACTCTGTGTGTGTGAATCACTACATGCTTCTTAAACTGGCTTTCTCTTCCTCCGACAGGACACAGAATCCATTACATTTGTGATATTACAGCTCTCTGAATATCTAAAATACTGAGATGTATATGTGATATTTTTATGATGATAGGAGTTAAAGCATGTTATTAAACATGGGAACACGGTGGTGCAGTGATTGTGTGCGACCTTCGATGAAATAATTTATTGCAGCAGTACTGTCTCTTTCAAAATGTACTAACCTCCAATTCCTGTCCTTCCTTTTCTTTCTCCAAATACCCAATCGCCACACAATCAGCTCTGTAATAGACGTTAAGCCATCTGTAAGCTTATAACGCAGATTCTTCAAAAATTTTAAGGAACATTGAAATATCTTCGTAGTACATGTTTAATTATTCTATCCCTCACGCCAGTCCCAGTGAAGCATACAGTGCGAGGCAAAAACAATCCGTAAACGGAGCGCCAGATCCTTGCTAGCGTAGCAACACCGTGTCCTTTATTAACAATATGGATTACTTAAATGAAGTTAGTTTTATCTGTATAATATAATAAACATTTTGCTGCATTTCATCTTAAAAATGATATAGTCATCATATGTAAATACGTGGCTCAGGTTGTGCAATATTATAACTGTATCACAAGTTTACAGTGAGGTAATTGTACTTATAAGTACAAACAGTTCTACAAGGAGCAGTTGATGGACTGATAGAGTGCATTTAGAGCTCTTGGGATGAAACTGTTTCTGAACCGCGAGGTCCATACAGGAAAGGTTTTGGAGCGTTTGCCGTGTCAGGAAGCATGGCTGAGGCAGCGTGTGCTTGATGCTGTATACCGATAATTCTCTTTCCGATCACCTGCTCCGAGTGGTGCAGTGATAGTAATATGGAAAAAGATGACCCGCTGTTGCAACCCCTAACGGGAGCAGTGAGAGTAACAACGCTAAAGCAGCTATGGTATTTAGAATAGTTTGATCATTCTGTGGACCATAATATTGTTACAAGTTAATTACAATCAGAGGCATTAAACTAATAAACAATATGCGGTTAATTTGAGTGTATTTATAAAGCCGTGTCAGGGATGTGGATCTGAAAAAGAAAGATAAACCACACAGGAACAGCAGCATTGCTTTGACACTGGGTGCCGCTAGTCTGCAAAACTGAGCAGATAACTTGCGTATGACAGGGTATAAGCTACCGTGGAAATGTGTGTGGCTTTACGCCAAGTTTAGGTTTTACACATCGCGATTTGAACTTGGAAACGTTCATACGCAACATTTCTGTGCGTACGCACCATTTATACATGAGGCCCCTGGTCTTTTTCATACTCCTTTCTAAATAATTACCCTTTGTTCTGTAGTTAGTGAATATCTGTACTGTGGCTGTGTCTTCTGGGTCTGTCAGTCTGAATCAGTTTGTGTTCAGTTTTGTGGCTCCTCAAAGCATTTTTGTGAATATGTCATGTATTGAATGATCTTGCAGTATACGTTATCTGTCATTTTGAAATGTACTCCTCTTCTTTTCATTCACATTTATTAATCGGTAATATTTAATGTTATCCAGACCGAAATGTTGTAAAAACATAGCTGCTGTGACTACATATATCATGGTTAAGATATAAGGGTTTAGTCAAAAAAATGCAAATCAGTACTGAATTACACTGATAACATCAATACATTTCTTGAACCAGCTTACCTAATACAGTCTTCCTTGATGACAAAATAATAAAATATGCATTTAAACATAGCACATTCTAATCAAGTGGTTCACACCTTCAGTCTAGGGGCCCACTACACTTGCATATTTTTATTCCGATTTTAATAAGATTACTGCTTTTTAATTAAGCAACTTATAAGTTCATAGTTTCAGTGTTTTAGTGTCAAGCCAGAAATTACAAACTGCAGTTACTAAATATTGTATTTGTATATTATTGGAATTTGCTTTTGTTACATTGTGTGATTTTGAGGTTTGTTTTTATGAGTTTTATCCTCACCATGGTTTTCATTCTGCTTTTCCAGGTGTTTTGATTGACAATAAGATGACTGCAACCTTTCAGCTTTCAGTTTTCCTTTTTGGTGTCTACTATGCTCATAGTTAATTTTCATTATTTGAACATCCTTTTTGACAGAAAAAGAAAATTAAAAAACAATAACTTAAATATTTCATGAAGATGTAGAAAATACAAATATTGCTTAATTTAATGTGTATGTAAATCCGTACTATCATGCTTTTTTTAAACGGAATAAGAGAAGAACAAAAGACCAGTTAGTTAAAAAATGAGATGATAAACTGGCATAATAAACCTACAGCTGCTATGGCCACGACTTAACCTGATAAGCCACTGATCTCTGCCACATGACCCGGAATATGTCTGATTCAAACAGCGTTTCGTAGATAAGGGTGTGTTTTTTAATTTTTGTTTTTCGATAAACACCGTTTCATAAATTTTGTAGAATAATACGCTGAGCATGCTGTTTTTCACAGTCTTTACTTAAAATATACAGTACCCAACAGCACTCGTTCAACTATCAGAAGGGTGCATTCAACCCCAAAAGTAGCTCACCTGTGCCTGAAACTGTGCCTTTTGTTGTTCGATGGCGATCAACCTCTGCAGTTCCGACGCCTCGGCTTTCCCTGATATGCTCGAAGATGAAAAGTCACTGAAATCTGACATAATTGTAACACTTAAAGCTTGACCTTCCTCTGTACTGAAGTAACACGAGGTATTCAAATATGTAGGACAGAGCGGAAATGGTGCCCTCCACTTATGAATATTAATAAGAGGGAGGGGCCATTTTACAGGGCGGTCCAGATCTAATTATGCAGATCCAGATCGTCTGGATGACTTTGATTTATGCGGGGACGATTCAAGTTCGGAGCGAAGACGATTCTTCATGTTGTCCGTTCGCACACTTCTCGATGGTCCGGGATTTTTCTGGTGATTTTCTATGTAATAAACTTAAGAAGTTATAGCGTAATGAAAATTGCATAATTAGATCTGAACCACCCTATACATGTATTAATTCGGTAGATGACGTAAAAAAATGAAACTAGTGAGCAACGTAAAAGTAACATTTTGCATCATCACGTTGCTAGAGACGTACTACGCAGCAGAATGCGGGATAGTGTCAGTGCAGCAGCCGTGCGTGTTAATTTAAAATTCTGTGTATGGATGTGCGTGAATGTGCCCGGCGATAAACTTGCGCTCCATGTTGGGCTAGGTCCTCTAGTTTACTAGAAACTATCCACTCTCGAACAGTACACTGCGTGCAATCTAGTTTTCTTCCGAAATTCGTAAGTCATCTGTCAATTTAATACTGACGTGCAATTGTTAGTACGAGTCTGGACGTGAGGGTAATAAACTGGCACATTTTCCCTTTACACACAAGTTCAGTTTCTGATTTCATGATGTGACCACTCGGGGGTATACCTGAACCCCAAACCACAGACACAACTGCCAACATACGGTCCAGAGGTCAAACAAAGTTTAATTTATTAAACAAAGTATCTTTGACAGACAGATTTGAAATCAGTCCAGCACAGAAGAGTACAGTACAGCACAGCACTTCCCAATCCTAAATCTATCTGTTTTTCCTTCCTTCCTTTCTTTTCTCCTCTCCAGGCTGTCTTCACTCCCAACTCAGACTCCCTGAGTGAGGTGGAGGATCTGCTTTTAAGCTGTACCCAGGAGTACTTCTGGTGTAGTGGAGTTGAGTACCCCTATTCTAACAGTACCCAAGGACCCCAACAAACTCCAACTCTTGTAGACCTGTGGGTGTCCAAATGGGAGCCATACCAGAGGGATATTGACAAACAGTGTTACATCCTTGAATAAGTTGTCAAAATACCACACGCCCCATTTACGCATACTGGATGATTTTTAGAATCCCCATTTAACCCAACCTGCAAGTCTTAGGTTATGTGTGAAGCAGACATGGTGGGAAGATCCTAACATAAAACAAGTAAGTGTGGGATTTAAAGCTAAGACAATATGCAAGGAGGTAGTGCTAATCATTGCAATACTATGCTTCACCTTGTCACTTTATGTTCACTTTTCTTCTCGATATACAGTTGTAGGGCACCAGAGCATATCCCTGTAGTACTGGAGAAAGGCAGGTTAAAGGCAGCCATGCTGAATGGATGTCAGTAGAAAGGAGGGTATGCTAATGCACAAACCAAGAGATGCAAGTTCAGTTTTTAAGCTTGTGAGCAGAGTTACCAGGTGCTGCCAAAATTCCCGGCCCAAGGACAACTCAAAATCTGCCGAATGGTGCTAGAAACTTTATAAGGGATGTATTTTTCCTTTTCACCAAAACACAGTGGTGTGCAAAAGTATTCAATCCCCTTGGAAGAGAAATTTTCTGCCTGACAAAAAAGTTGTACACATATTTATTCATTCAGTATTTTTAATTTGAACTTTTATGCTGTAACAATATATTTCCAAAGTCAAAATAAAGCATTTTCTGTAGATATTTAACTGAAGAAAAACTCATATTAGTGTTTGCATAAGTATTCAAACCCTACACATTAATACTTTGTTGAGAACACTTAATAATAGCATTAATTCTTAACAACAGACTTAATTATTTGGGGTAAGTATGTACCAGTTTTGCACATTGTTCGGGAGTGATTCATTCCATTCTTCTTTGCAGAATTGATAGAGATCCGCTAGGTTGGTGAGATGGCACCTCTGGACAGCAGTTTTCAGATTATAAGGGGTGCTTTTTATATCCAAAAAGAAATAAAATACTCACAAGTAGTACCTAAATATGTTTAATTATCATCAAGTGACTGTCACCTTTGTGTCATTTGTGTAAATAAAGGGCGTTTAAAGCACAGAGGTTTAAATACTTATGCAAACGCCAACTTTTAGGTTTTTCTTCTTCAGTTAAATATCTATAGAAAATGGTTTATTTTGACTTTGGAAATGTATTTTTACACCATAAGAGTTCACATTAAAAATACTGAATGGGTAAATATGCATACAAATGTTTTGTCATGCAGAAAATTATGATGACTTTCAAGGAGATTGAATACTTTTGCATTCCACTGTATACATAATTCATTCTATATACAGTAGATAAAATGCTAAGGGTTGTCTATCTGGGTGCCGTGTTTTGCAAGAAAGCATGAACCATCTTTCTTTGAGGACTGGGGATCCAAATGTTTCCTATTAAATTGTAGTTTCACACAATTTCTTAATCAAAGGCTGGAGGGCTAGATTTTTTTGGAGGTTGGGAGAGTTTTAAGCACAATGTTATACATATTTAGATATGTAGAGTGCAGGGGTTGTTTTCCCCTCAGAGTTTGCAGTATAATGTTATATGTACATAACACTGAAGAGCAGTGGGGAGAGGTAGGAGGAGTGGGTCCCTATGCACATTGGTAGTGCATGAGCTGGAGAGCCATTTACTTCTGATACTCAGCCACTAAAAGAAAGTTAATTTTATTGTGTTCATGAAAATTACTTATGAACGTTTTAAAATCATTTCAGCCTCCTGACTCACAGGTAAGAGAAAAACCCCACATATGATACACTGTTTGACTCATCTTGATTAATCTTCTTTCTATTATTGGCCCTCTAGACACAAAAAAAACAAAACTTCTAGAACATTTTGGACCGTATTTTGTGTGGGAAATTAAGACCTTGAAGTTAACTAAACCAAAAGGTGTTTATACAGTAAGAAATAACCAGAAGGACTTGAAGTTGTAAATTGCCACATCAGCCAGCCTCAGGGCTTCACTCTTTAATGCGATATAAGGGTCAAAGATACTACTTTTTATAAAATTGAAAAAATGGGCATTGGTAATTTGGGTATGTGGAGTGTCGTTTTATGCTATTACGAGGTTGCTGATCGCGAATATGATAATATTTTGATATTTGATTCTTTTCTGGTAGTCCTAACCCTCTAAGAGACACTTCCAGATGGTTGAAAATTAAATATTTCTAACATATGCGTGTGGGGTATCATTTTAGACAATTTCAAGGATAATGATTATGACTAGGGTGTTATTTTTCTTTTGTGATCTAGCCCTCTGTGGACCTTTGTCAGAGTTTGAAAAATGACATATTTCTATTTCAATCGAGAAGTTTAGTGTGTAAACATTTAAACTGAAACATTTTAAAATTTCAAATATTTGACGCAGCTATTCTTGTTTATTATGTACTTATACCTCATTAAGTAAATCGATTTCTTATGAACAGCCCAATTTAGGGCGGCTTACTTTAATTTAGATCTTTTCAGACTTTGTATTTGTTTAAAGATGATCGATTCCCTCCGTCTGTGATATATTTTTTAGAGAACCACGAAAGAAATGCAGCTCGACTAATCGATGTTTTTCTCTTCGGTGCTATTTGTAACCGGCACACTTGGCTGGAAAACCCACACAACTGGTATATTTACCTGGGAGAACAGTGCCAAGGAGCAAGTAATGCCACTTAACCACGCCCATTTGATGAATAATCAGTATGTATATCATTTCCCCGCCTCCCGACTTTAGTAAACTTCCGGGTTAGTGGTGACCTTGGGTTGCAGTTTGAAAATGGCGGCTCTACATAGATTTGGTTTGCTGTGTGGGAGAGGAGTAAAACGTGAGTTTGTAGCGTTAATCGCTCATGCTCTCCCGTTAGGTGGAATTTTCACTCTCTATTTTGAATCTCCGAGTTCTTGCCTGTTTAGGTTTTGCTCTGTGCATTCGGAGCTACATTCTCCTTTCCTGTGACATTTATGCATTACCAAGGGCTTTTCAGCATCCCAGATGGTGCGGCCTGCGCGTTATGTTCTTCAGTAGTGGCAAGAACATTCTGTTTGACACAGTCGAAGCGAATTCTGTTATAATTTGTTAAATAACCTTTGGTTTGTTTTCAGACAGTGAAGGTGAAGGAACACCGTTATTATGTGAATGAAGTATTCAATCTAAGAACCCTTAGATTGCTTTTTTTGATTTGGTGTTAGCATTATAGACATTAAAAATAATTATGATTGTTTTCGATTGGGATCATGTATTTGTATTTACGAATTAAAAAAAAAATCTTGTAACCTAATTACAAGTTTGACCCCTTTGCAAGAAAGAAACTTTTAGCAATAGGTTCGCCAGAAAGATCTTTTTCAATAATGAAATGGTGATAACTAACATGTTTAGAGAAGTTGCTTTTTTGATCAAAAAGATTCAATGGATGTTCATCCTGGTTGATTGCTTCGATGCGAGTGAGCGTTTTTGTGTCGCTTAAGCATGAAAAGACGATAGACTGGCGTTCCGCCTACTGTTGGGTCCAGGCAGTAAGAATAGACTGTGGCTCTGGGCGAACCCGAGTGTGATGCCAAAACGGTCTATTATTTAGTTAATACGGTAACTGGTTTTCTCGTTACAGTGACAACTTACTATCCTCTACACACTTTCTGAATCTGATGTTTTCCTAAACGGGGTGTGATTTCCCATTGCAAAAAAATAATCTATACAGCTGTTTCTGATTATTGGTAGGGTTCTGGGTTCAAACTTTATCTGCTGTCTTTGTGTTCTTCCCATGTATGTACATCCTGTAGCTTGCCATTCCTGTTTCAGTGTGCCTCTGTGTGCACTCATCCAAGGCTGGCTTCTGCCCTAGTTCAGTCTGGCATTCTGCAGCCATGTAAATAGAAAGCTGGTTTAGAAATTGTGCCCTTACATGAAAATTTTATGGTCATTTCATTTAAATACATGGTTAGCCCTGGCACTTTGGTAGCTTAACAAATACAGGCACAAGTCTTTTCTTAGTTTATAGTTAGGGCTGAGTAGTAAAAAATCAAAGTATGGTATCTGTTGAATCAGAGGTGCCATTTTTTCAGCCATCTTTCCACTATTACTTTTTTTGTTAGCACTGTTGTGTATTTCATCTAGGGTAATTCAGGTAGATTTTATACACTAAAAACTCCTGTTTTGTTGACATACTTTTTAATCTTTTTCTAGTCCATAATAAATGTGTTTTTAAAAAAAATCTATAATCACAATTCATGTCAACCTGGTAGGGATTTTCAGTTTGTTCAATTAAAGTTTGTATTCACACCACTAACCAACTGCTCAGGATTCTTACTAAAGCAAGCACAAGAGTGTAATTAATTGTAGAAGCTTCAGTGAAGCTCTGAAGGAAAGAAGGTGCATTCTATGCCAAGTGTCATGTTGCCTTAACCTCTTTTTCCCTTGGGCCAAGAGACTGTGATTTAGGACATGATTTGAAGTCAACTAATTCTGCATGCCTAGCAAGTATCCTGAGGTTGTTCATTGGGTGGTTTATGTAATTTATGTAACTTTAGAATTAGAATTGAATGTGTGATGGTGGCTAAACATCCAAACGAGTGGCACATTTGTGAGCAGCAGCAAGTGCCAAGGCGCACTCAAGGTAGCTTTCCTAACCCTCATACTAAAAGCATTCAGACGATTGGATGAGGCATGTCAGAGCATTTGGTACATGCTAGGTGTGTTTGCAGACTCGCTGGATCTGATCATTTGCTGTATTTGAGTTTTGTGTAAGGAGTTACGTTTTAATGTAGTCTTTACACAATGAGTTTTCTGATGGCCCACAATATCTTACACTTTTATATTTTCTTCAAAGTATGTTTCCATTCAGAACCAGTTGAACTTCCATATGTATGTTTGGATCGTTAATTTCCATTAGAGTAGCTGATAACTACATAAATTTGGGCCATTTGAAATTTTTCATAATTGGTTTGGCTTTTAGTTGACCTACATTGCAAGTGTGACAGAAGCTCTTGCTGAAAGGTGGATTTTTATTCCAGAATCCAAGCTTCTTATCATATAATAATTGACAATTCCAATGTCACTTGCTCTGTTTATAAGGTTTCCGTTTTGGCCACTGAATTTCTATTTTGTCTTGCATTTCTTTATGCCAGTGTTTCCCAAACTCAGTCCTGGGGACCCTCTGTGGCTGCAGGTTTTTGTTCCAACCAGCTTCTGTTTTTAATTGAACTCCTGGGCCAATTAAGTGAAATGAGATTTCCCAAGTTTTGTGTTTAGGGAACAATACAGGAATTAGAAAACTAAGTTTGCTAAAAAAAATATATATATATTATATAGGAATAATGTATTTTTTTTTTCTTTTTAACAGTATTTTCATCTTGATTTTCATTCTACTTTTCAAGGTGTTCTAATTCTTTAGTTCATCCATTATTTACTAATTAGTGGGTCTGACTCTAAAGTAGTTGCAGCCTTTGATTATTCAGTGTGTCTGGGTATGTGATCTGCTCGTTTTAAATTGTCATTATTAAGATACAACGAAGGAGGAAAACTGCACAGAGAAAGGCCAAAGTATAATGAAATCAACAAAAGAGAGTTAAGCATTTAAATCTATAGCAAAAGCAAAAATATTTATAAATGTCTTATAAATGTTAAAATCATGCTGCTATGCTTTTCTGAATGTCGAATAAAAGAAAAAATATACCAGCTAATTAAATGCGTTCAGTGCTATCAGGTGTTGTCACTGATTAGGAATCTGGTTGGAACAAAAACCTGCAGCCACAGTGGGTTCCCAGGACCGAGTTTGGGAAACACTGCTTTATGCTCAATTTTTTGCACCTAGGAATTTGTTCATTTCTGTATATTTATGTCCTAAAATTCCCCAGTTTAAGTATTAATTGGGTGATAAACTGAACCAGTCAAATGTGCTTCCAGATGTTAACATTCTTTAGTCAATATTCTAATCTCCTATGCAGTAACCTGTTCTAACAGGGACTACTATCTTTAATGGTCGTGGCCAAAGGTTTTGAGAATGACACAAGTATTGCTTTTCACAAAGTTTGCTGCTTCAGTGTTTTTAGATCTTTTTGTCATTTGTTTCTATGGTATACTGAGTTGTAATTACAAGCATTTTATAAGTTTCAAAGGCTTTTATTTAGAATTGCATTAAGTTTATGCAAAGAGTCAATATTTGCAGTGTTGGCCCTTCATTTTGAAGACCTCTGCAATTCACCCTAGCATGCTGTCAATCAACATCTGAGCCAAATCCTGACTGATGGCAGCCCATTGTTGCATAATCAATGCTTAGAGTTTGTGGGTTTTTGTTTGTCCACCCACCTGTTGAGGATTGACCACAAGTTCCCAATGGGATTAAGGTCTGGGGAGTTTCCTGGCCATGGACACCAAGCCACTTAGTTATCACTTTTGCCTTATGGCACGGTGCTCCATCATGCTGGAAAAGGCATTGCTCGTCACCAAACTGTTTTTGGATGGTTGAGAGAAGTTGCTTTTGGAGGACGTTTTGGTATCATTCTTTATTCATGGCTGTGTTCTTAGGCAAAATTGTGAGTGATCCCACTCCCTTGGGCTGAGAAGCAACCCCACACATGAATGGTCTCAAGATGCTTTACTGTTGGCATGACACAGGACTGATGGTAGCGCTCACCTTTTCTTCTCCAGACAGTCTTTTTTCCGGATGCCCCAAACAATCGGAAAGGGGATTCATCAGAGAAAATGACTTTTCCTCAGTCCTCAGCAGTCCAGTCTCTGTACCTTTTGCAGAATATCAGTCTGTCCCTGATGTTTTTCTTGGAAATAAGTGCCGCCTTTGGTGCCCTTCTTAACACCAGGCTATCCTCCAAAAGTCTTCACCTCACTCAGCATACAGATGCACTCACACCTGCCTGCTGCCATTCGTGAGCAAACTGTGCACTGGTGGTGCCCCGATCCCACAGCTGAATGAACTTTAGGAGACAGTCCTGGTGCTTGCTGGTCTTCCTTGGGCGCCTTCCTTCTTCACAACAGTAGTGGAAATTTTTTTTGGGGAGGTATTAAGTTCATTTTCATGGCAAAGAGGGACTTTGCAATTAATTGCAATTCATCTGATCACTCTTCATAACATTCTGGAGTATATGCAAATTGCTGTCATAAAAACTGAGGCTACAAACTTTGTGAAAATTAATATTTGTGTCTTTCTCAAAACTTTTGGCCATGACTGTACATAAAAGTAAAAGATCCTAAAGAGGGTATTGTGCAGAGACAGGAGCAAGTCAGTTAACTGTGTTATTCGTTACAAACCTTTGTACTCTTTAGCTCTTTTAGTTTAGCTAAAACAAAGGGAATGTAGGTATTGACTTATTTTTCTGAACTCATTCTTTCCTTTATATAGCTGCATGGTGCAGAGCCTGTTGTGATAGCATTGGACACAAAGCAGAAACCAAATCTGGATGCTATATCAGTCAATAATGGAACCTGCACACATTTACCTACTTAATCAGAATTGATGTAGATGTGCAGCTTTCTGTATTTGCTGTTCAAATACCTGTTTTCAGTATTTTTCAGATTTTGTTGACTTTTTGAGTTATTTCACAGCTACTATATATGCATTGTTGTATGCTTTCAGTTTTGAGTACTTTTTTTTTTTTTTTTTTTTATATAGCTGTGCTGTTGAGTAAATCTGCTCTGATTCGTCCTTTGTTGTCCACCAATCGCACACAGCAACCACCATTTCTCCTGGGTTCACAGATCCGCATGTCTCCTGTACATAATGGTAAGTATTTTGTAATAAAGAAAGTGCCTTTGTGGAGTCTTTTGACCCTGTGATTTGTGTAGATATTATCAATTCCCCTTGCTATTAGTGCAGATTGTTTAATGTTTGCTTTCAGCACAAACTCTACTACAATAGTATGGGAACAGCAGGGAGATCCGAGTCCTATGCAACTTTTTATTAGTTACAAAACACACAAGTTGAAAAGAGTATAGTCCATCCAACCATTCGTTCATTTTCCAAACCCGCTTATTCTGAGCAGGGTCACAGAGAAGCTGAAGGCTATCCCTGCAAGAATCGGGTGCAAGACAGGGACAATCCCAGGACAAGGCCCAGGACACATATAAGAATATTATGAAAATACAAATCGACCAATGTCGGCAAATTGTTTTGATTACTGAAACTGGTTTACAAATGCCTTAGCTATTTAACAATGACAAAAAATATTAAACCAAGTCCAATCAGATGGATAGATAAAATGTCTAAATCCTTCATTCATTTCCTTTTTTATGTTTAACAATAGCTTTACTGCAATAAATATTTGAAAAGTAGCACACAAATTAAATAAATAGAAAGTAGAATTTATACACACACCCAGTACAAGAGTTTTTTTGGTGCCTAAAACTCACAACATAATATACTTGTAGTTTTTCGTATCACTCTTTGATAAGGTTTCTGTGCCTGTGGATGAGATATGTCAAACTCGAAGCCCACAGGCTACATCCAGCCCATGATATAAGTATTTACAGCCCACAAGGTACTTTTATATGTCTGTTATTAATGGCCTGCCCGTAAATAGCACTCCCACTACTCATACTACAAATCCCACAATGGACTGCAACAGCTGACGCACAGGTTAAGACCTATGCACCACCCCTCTTCCCGCTGCTCTGCTGCTTTAATGAAACACTGATCAGTGGTCAGCGGATGAATGCATCAATTAGCACTTTTACAATCACATTTAAACTAGCCCCCAAAATAAATGGCCAAACGAAAAGTGGACTTGGAAAACAGGGTCTTTCAAAGCAGGTGGGAGGCAGAGTGCCTGTTTGTAGACATCGGAGGTAAACCTGTGTGCCTTGTTTGTGGAGCTAATATGGCTCTAATTAAGGAATGTAACATAAGACAACACTATAAGACAAAACATCAGGACAAGTTCAAAAACCTGGATACATAGAAGAAACTACAGAAGGCAGAAGAGTTTAAAAAGAGTGTGTTGTCACAGCAGGCTATGTTAACAAAAGCAAAATCACAAAGTGAAGCTGCTATGAAACTAGTTTTATAGTGGCAAAAGAGAGAGCCAAATCAGCCAGGCCATTTGTGGAGGGAGAGTTTTTGAATCACTGTATGATTAAAGTGTGCAAAGTCTTGTGTCCAGACAAAAACCAGGTATTTTTCAAATGTAAGCCTCAGTAGAAACACAGTTGCCAATCAGATATGTGAGCTTGCCACTGATTTACAAGCCCAGCTGATGGAAAAGGGAAAAGACTTTATTGCATAATCCCTTGCTGTGGATGACACAACTGACACTGCACAGCTGGCAATCTTCATTTGTAGACTGGATTCCAGTTTGAGTTACTTTTGGGTATTCAACCAATTCATGGCACAACCACAGGAAAAGACATATTTGTAGTATCTACTGTAAATGTGTAAATGACATGAAACTGCCCTAGGACAAACGTACAGCATTAACGACAGATGGAGTACCTGCAATGTGTCGGGGAAAAGAGTGGAGTGATGGAAAAGGATGCAGGAGAAGATGCAGGGAGAGAATGGCACAGGTGAGCTGACAGCATAGCAGTGCATCATGCACCAGGAGGTGCTGTGCTGCGTAGTCCTGAACATGTAACACAGACAGTTAACTTTATAACACCAGTTTCAGTCTTTTCTGGAGGAAATACAGTCTGAATTTCATGGCATGCCTAATCATAGAGAGGTGCGCTGGCTGAGTCAAGAAAAAGTGCTTAACAGATTTTTTGAGCCGCGTAAGGAAATTTATGAATTCATGCAAAGTAAAGGAAAAGACTCCACAGGGCTCCAGGTTGAAAAGTGGCTGCCTTTCTGTGTGACATAACGAAGCATCTGAATGCATTAAACCTCTGGCTCCAGGGACGTGATTGTGTGATTATGGACATGTATGATGCAGTGAAAGCTTTTCAGGTCAAGCTACAACTGTGGGGGAGACAGATGCAGAGAGGGAACTTAAGTCATTTTCCATATTGCCAAAAAAATCACAAACCAGGTCTTCACTGCAATGTTTCCAGCTGTGCGTTTTGCTGATAAACTAAGTTTACACGGCGCTTTGTCAACTTTAAAGCACAGAAATTTACTTTTGAACTGTTCAGAAATCCATTAGCAGTTGACGCTGAGAAAGCACCTGCAAACATCCAGATGGAGCTGATAGAACTGCAGTGTAACAGCACACTGACGGAAAAATATGACTCTATGGGGACCTGCACAGTTCCCCAGCTTCATCCCTGACACGATGTCGCAAATCTGCCTGTAGGCTGCTCGAATGCTCTCCATTTTTGGTAGTACATACTGTACCTGTCTGAGCAGCCTTTCTTGGTGATGAAGATGAACAAAAACACACAAAGAAGTCGTCTCACTGATGAATGCCTTTACCCCATCTTGAAAGTTTCAACAGCTCAGAGCCTAACCCCAAATATGAATAAAGTTATAGCCAAGAAAAGATGTCAAGCATCTGGCACAGATAAAATGATATAAGAGTGAAAACTAAATGGCATATCTCAAAAGTTTTTTTATTTGTTTTTGCCCTTTTTTCTGACATTGCAACAATTTTTTATTTGAAATATTTGCACCATCCTGTTCACATTTTATATGCTCTCATTTTGGTTGATGTTACTGTTGAAGAAAAGTTATTTTAAATTCTATTTTTTAATTTATTTTTTTGAGGAAAAAGTTGGAAAAAGCAGTCTGTCTTTTAATTCATATTTGCGTTAAAAAACATCAATTTTAGGCTGTTCAATAAAAGTTAATTCTGTCTGGCCCACAACTTGAACTATGTTTTAAATTTTGTCCCCTCCTGTGATTGAGTTTGACACCCCTGCTTTAAACATTATTCAGCTTATTTATAAGCATTGCAGCCAGACTGCCTAACAAAAATGTAGATTTTCAAAGGTAAGGAAACTGTCACATAACCAGAAATGTCATTAGCATTACTACTGTGTGTTTCTTTCATATTTTCTAAGCTTCTGCCTGCAGTAACTTAACTAAATGACCTCCCCTCCTTGAATGTGCTCCTTACCCATCATTTCCCCCTTTGTTCAAACTATCTCAAGCTTAAGCAAGACTGCTTCTTCTGTACCTTAATTCCTACATGGGAAGGTCAATTATTATTTAATATTGGTTGTTAAAACACAGGCTGCTTATTTACAAAACCTTGGCATCTTGCCTAGACACTGCACTTGCCATCACCGATGGTGTCGCCTCCTCTGCACCCACTACAGAGTTGAAAACAGACCTTTCAGATGTTTGGTAAAATTGCTTCAATCTTCACATGAAAAATTAAACTATAAAAAGTACTACACAGTCATACTATGGTAACCAGAAACATAACTTTCACGAGCAAGAATTGTAATTTAATTAAACTTGCACAGAGAAACAACATGCAAAGAAGGGTGACCTCGGCATGCAGTAGTTATTTTGTATCTTGGCACAGTTATATGTTTATTTGCAGTAAATATCATTTAAGGAGTTGAATGGTGTGGGGAATTATTTGGATATATCAAAGGGGAGTAAATTACATAATGATGTTGTGCTTTATTTCAATTATTTGTTACCCCAAAACCAAAGTGATTTGGATCTGAAAATTAACTGGACGTTTGTACATTAAATAGGTGAAAACAGGAAATATGAGACAGCTAAACTCTGGTAACCCTTGTATTAAGCCAGAAATGCTGTATTAATATATTGTAAAGTGAAGGATTCCCTTCTGTAAGTCAACAACTACAGAAATTTTATAGTTTAGTCTCAGGGTATGTCACAGTATTATTTGTTATAATTTAATCCTTTGCAATACCAGGTTGTTTTTACTATAGTGTGTAAACTTGAAAGAAAAAATATACAACCAACTTGTCAATGATGGCCATATGCCTTTAGATGTCACTGTGTCTTTGCATTTTTATATAGTTTTTGGTGGTATTGTGCCAGATTGTTCATATGGTTCAGAAATTTCAATTACTGGTAGCTTATGAAAGATTCTTGCATAACATTTTCTGCTTTATTTTTAAGATAACTTCCATACCCAGAGAGAGAGAGATTTTAGAACATAAATTATTTCCTTATTAATATTAAACTTTAAAAGTGAAATATGTTTTATATGTAGGTTTTCGCATTTCTGTGTTCTGGCAGCTTCACCTTTTATATGTTAAAGAACCATTGAAGTCTCTGCCACTTTTTTTCTGCATTTAATTTAAAAAAAAAACTTTATTTTGGAGTTATTGATCATTCTGTAAATGTGAAGAAAATGTATAAGAATAAAGACTTAAAGAATAAGCTGGAGGTGTGATGATAAAAGCTTAGATCAGAAAAGTAGTTCAGAAGTGCAAAGAATGGGTAGTTAGTTCTCTGAGAACTCATAGCTCAATTAACAGGAAGTGTAAATTGCATAACACTGCCAAGACAGTGTGCAGAAAGCTGATGCACTCAATCCCTGAATTATGAGTAAGAAGACTTGTAGAGGCTAACAATCATCTTTAAAAGAAATACAAAGAAAAGTAAATTTACATAAGTCAACACCATGTAAGAACTCCGTTAAATATTGGCCTGTATGGAAGGCTGGCAATAAAAAAAAGTTTCTTAAAAATAATTTTGGGGCTCGTGTGGTATGCCAGAAAGTAACAGAGTAAACTGTCTAGGTTTTGCAATAGTGACTTTTAGTTTGGACAAGACCAAGCTTTTTGCCTAAAATTCCAAGCATTATTTGTGGCATGTAACCTAACTGTCCATACCCAAAAAATGCACTCTCAGCAGTATAAAGTGTCAGTGAACGGCAGAAGTATAATTTGTAAATCACTTGGTGTAAATATATCATTTAAACAATACATGTAAATAAATAGTTTAAAATCAGTGTAGGTTCATGTGAAAGTGAGCAAAATGTTTCATATTTACATTCTATAGCTTTCTGTTAATTTTTGGCAAAATCCCTCTTAAATATTTTTGAGATTTCATATATAAATCATGAAAAAATCTTAAGTAGGAGGAATTGAGAACTTTCTTAAAGCCACTCTAATTTGACAGAGTATTTACAGTTGGGATTTATGATGAGATATATTAATAACAGAAAGGATGGCATAAAGGAGGAGGAATGCCTTATTGATAATTTAGCCCTTGAATAAAAATAATCAGCCCTTGAATCACTGAAACAATGTTTTTTTATGTCTGGCATCAAACAGCGTATTCTTGCCTCTTTGTGTTTTGCATAGCGCAATGAAAATTCTCTTCTATGCCTGCAAAAAATGTAAACATGTTTTAATATTTAGGTTTTGTTACATTGTAGCTTCTAGTTCTGCATCCTTCCACTGGACCTTGGAACGGAGCTTGAGTCTAGCCTTACTGGGAATGATTCCTGCTGCTTATGTATATCCAGGTGCAGTGATGGATTATTCTTTGGCAGCAGCTTTAACTTTACATGGGCACTGGTAAGTATTGTCTTTGGTCTTTTGGTAAGTATATAGGGATAATATGCCACACCTCATATATGATGTTATTCATGTGCCACTGTCTGTGTTATTTTATATTTTTTCTAATAATAATCACCAGTAGTTTTGCAAAGTTGATTTTAATGAAATAGGTCAATCATTTACATAGCCCAATTCAAAAGGTTATTTTACAGCATAAATGCATTTGTTCCACAGCAGCAATATAAAACACAGTAGAAGATGAAAAATAACATGTGGTAAATTATAAGGAAATGACCTTGACAATTCTCCACAAATAAATTTGCAACATGTGTGACTTGCTTGATAGTATAGTAAAATTGCAGTTTGTGCAGTCACTTACTTAATATGCAAGCGGTAAAAGGTGCTTTTTTCATCATGACTTAAATTACATCACTGATATATTGTTAGAGACTGACTTAAAGACACATTTAAAGTTTAAAAATATAAGTTCAGTATTTTTCACATCAGTTGTTTCTTCACAAACATGCTATATATGCATTTGCCACGTGAAATTTGTTCTAAAATTAATTGCTTACTATAAATTTAAAAAATATCTTTGTCTGTGGAGGACAGATGTAAAGATTAAAATTTTGCCAAATATGTTGATTTTTCAAGCCAAGACAGTTGACGAATATTGACTCGTATCTTGGAATTATGTACACATTGTAAAATGGTTTAAACATGTCATTTTTGAACAAAAAAGAAACATTATTATGAGATTTAGCCATTTTAAAAGTAGAACAGTGGTGTATGATAGCTCAGCACTTCCTGTGCAACAACATTTTAAAACCCTGTAGGGTGGTTTCCTCCCAGCAGACCAAATCTCTGCAGTCTTTCCATGCCCCATGTTTTTTTTTTTTTTTTTTTTTTTATCTGAATTTATTTGAGAATTCACACATGCAAATAGAAAACATGTTCTTACCACGAGAAAAATAGTACCAGGAATATGTGATAAAGTAATTACTTCTAGATCCCATTTGTTGTCACAATCTTGCATCAGAAACACATGAGTGGCAGATCATTACTACTGTTTTGGCTTGAAAAATTGACATATTTTGTAAGTTTTGAAGCTTTTCCTCCATGGCCCATGCCCTCTATTATAAAGCGCCAGAGCAGGCAAGATTTTTTTTTTTTTAATTTATTGAAATTGCTTAAATTTAGAACATAATTTCATGTTGCAGATACATATATACCATGTTTGTGAAGAAATAAGTTTGACTTGAAAAATACCAAACTTATCCTTAAAGCTTTGTAATTCCTTGGTAAGAAATAATGTTTGCAGTTTGGGTCTTAGGATTTCAAAAACTATGCATCTGTGCTAGAAAAAGTCCAGAGAAGAGCAACAAGGCTGATTCTGGAGCTGAATGGCATGAGCTGTGAGGAAGGATTAATATAGTTGAACCTTTTCAGTTTCCGCAAGCAAAATTAAGCAGCTGACATGACTGGAAAATATGAAAGGAATTAATGCAGTGAATCCAGGCTGTTACCTTAAAATGAGTTTACTAAGAATACTGGGTCAACATTGGAAACTTGTTAAGGGTAAATTTCTTACAAACCTTAAGAAGTCTTTCTTCACACAGATAACCATAAACACAAAGTAAGTTTCCAATTAGAGTAGTAGAGAAATGCACTTTTGGATCCTTTAGAACATGAAAATGTTATTTTGGAGAAATTAGTTTAATAGGATTAGCAAGATGCTTTGAGCTGAATGGCCTGTTTTTGCCAAATGTTTCTAAAGTTATAATGTTCTAGCTTGCAAGAGCTTCAAGATAAAGTAAATATTTGCATAAAACTAGCAACAGACCTTCTGTGTTGTCTGAAATGATGCAACTACTTTGTTTCCGGCTATGTACTAAAAAAATATGTCATTATATAAATATATATATATATACTGTTCAGATTTGCATTAGAAATTAACCTGGCCTTGTCTTGCATGGAGCTTGCCATTTATCTTATATATATTTCTCTTCTGGTTCATCCTGCTTCCTCTTCAAAACTTGTCCCGCCCACACGCAGCTGACACAACATTTCTCGATTCCTATTCGTCCTCTTCCAAACCCTTCCCCACGCTGCCTGCGGCCTTCCATACACCTCCACGCCCATATACAATAATCCCTCCTCGATCGCGGGGGTTGCGTTCCAGAACCCCCCGCGATAGATGAAAATCTGCGAAGTAGAAACCATATGTATGTATGGTTAATTTTATATATTTTAAGCCCATATAAACTCTCCCACACTGTTTATAAATATTCCCCGCACAGTTATACAGCATAAACCCTTTGTATTCTCTTAGATATTAGGTAAAATTAATTGAAATTATGTATGTAAACACACTGTTTATATACAGTAAAACCTAAATATTATTTTAAAGATATCGAGTGTCTCCGATATCACATACAGTGGTGTGAAAAACTATTTGCCCCCTTCCTGATTTCTTATTCTTTTGCATGTTTGTCACACAAAATGTTTCTGATCATCAAACACATGTAACCATTAGTCAAATATAACAAAAGTAAACACAAAATGCAGTTTTTAAATGATGGCTTTTATTATTTAGGGAGAAAAAAAATCCAAACCTACATGGCCCTGTGTGAAAAAGTAATTGCCCCCTTGTTAAAAAATAACCTAACTGTGGTGTATCACACCTAAGTTCAATTTCCGTAGCCACCCCCAGGCCTGATTACTGCCACACCTGTTTCAATCAAGAAATCACTTAAATAGGAGCTGCCTGACACAGAGAAGTAGACCAAAAGCACCTCAAAAGCTAGACATCATGCCAAGATCCAAAGAAATTCAGGAACAAATGAGAACAGAAGTAATTGAGATCTATCAGTCTGGTAAAGGTTATAAAGCCATTTCTAAAGCTTTGGGACTCCAGCGAACCACAGTGAGAGCCATTATCCACAAATGGCAAAAACATGGAACAGTGGTGAACCTTCCCAGGAGTGGCCGGCCGACCAAAATTACCCCAAGAGCGCAGAGACGACTCATCCGAGAGGTCACAAAAGACCCCAGGACACCGTCTAAAAAACTGCAGGCCTCACTTGCCTCAATTAAGGTCAGTGTTCACGACTCCACCATAAGAAAGAGACTGGGCAAAAACGGCCTGCATGGTAGATTTCCAAGACGCAAACCACTGTTAAGCAAAAAGAACATTAGGGCTCGTCTCAGTTTTGCTAAGAAACATCTCAATGATTTCCAAGACTTTTGGGAAAATACCTTGTGGACTGATGAGACAAAAGTTGAACTTTTTGGAAGGCAAATGTCCCATTACATCTGGCGTAAAAGGAACACAACATTTCAGAAAAAGAACATCATACCAACAGTAAAATATGGTGGTGGTAGTGTGATGGTCTGGGGTTGTTTTGCTGCTTCAGGACCTGGAAGGCTTGCTGTGATAGATGGAACCATGAAGTCTACTGTCTACCAAAAAATCCTGAAGGAGAATGTCCGGCCATCTGTTCGTCAACTTAAGCTGAAGCGATCTTGGGTGCTGCAACAGGACAATGACCCAAAACACACCAGCAAATCCACCTCTGAATGACTGAAGAAAAACAAAATGAAGACTTTGGAGTGGCCTAGTCAAAATCCTGACCTGAATCCAATTGAGATGCTATGGCATGACCTTAAAAAGGCGGTTCATGCTATAAAACCCTCAAATAAAGCTGAATTACAACAATTCTGCAAAGATGAGTGGGCCAAAATTCCTCCAGAGCGCTGTAAAAGACTCATTGCAAGTTATCGCAAACGCTTGATTGCAGTTATTGCTGCTAAGGGTGGCCCAACCAGTTATTAGGTTCAGGGTGCAATTACTTTTTCACACAGGGCCATCTAGGTTTTGATTTTTTTTCTCCCTAAATAATAAAAACCATCATTTAAAAACTGCATTTTGTGTTTACTTGTGTTATATTTGACTAATGGTTAAATGTGTTTGATGATCAGAAACATTTTGTGTGACAAACATACAAAAGAATAAGAAATCAGGAAGGGGGCAAATAGTTTTTCACACCATTGTATGTTACAGCCATTATGATAGACAGGCCACCAGCAATAAATATGTACAATGCAAGAAAAATTGTATTCAGTAAATGTGTGTACAGTGACACTAAATGTACATACATGTACTAAGTACCGTAAGTAGAAAATTAATTATGGTTACTCATCAACAATGACACGATAACTTGTCCGATAACGATGAGTTTAGTTTTACTGCACAACAAAGGAGAGCGTTACAGCTCTTCTAAAGCAGCCTCTTCAGGCGACTGTGTAGCACCGCCGTTATTCTTCTTCCGGCAGTCTTCAATCCAAATCCCTAAAGCAGATTCCATCCAGACTACTGCCTTATTACATCCACTTACAACTCATTTTGCACCCTGGTTAAAAGGACACTGCGGCCGTAGATCTTATATTCCTTTTCTACTTTTTAAATAAAAAGAATCGTAGCCTCATTGATGCCATCATGGCGTCCTACATCGGTGTAGCTTTTCCCTTCCTTCAACATATCCAAAACTTTTACCTGTACGGCAATCGTTAACATCTTCCATTGGCGCTTGGGCAAAGCCCCTGAAGCAGGAGCAGATTGTTTTGGAGCCATAATGAAGGGCTTGACTATGCACAAAGATAAACACAAAAGAGCACAAAAGTTAACTCTTTACACAGCGAAACACATTGATGCTGAATGAGCGAGACAAGACTTCCTGGTTAACGCCGCGGAATCGAATTTGGCGCTCCATCGCTGAGCCATTCAGCACACAGGAACTTAAATGTGTGCTCTGATTGGTTAGCTTCTCGGCCATCCGCCAATAGCGTCCCTTGTATGAAATCAACTGGGCAAACCAACTGAGGAAGCATGTACAGGAAGTAAAAAAGACCCATTGTCTGCAGAACCCTTGAAGCAGCGAAAAATCTGCGTTATATATTTAGATATGCTTGCATATCAACTCCGCGATAGAGTGAAACCGCGAAAGTCGAAGCGCGATATAGTGAGGGATTACTGTATATAGAATTACTAGACGCCGCATGACCAGCAGCATCGTACGTCAACATCACCGCCATATTGCGAGTGGCACTGCTGTGGAGTGAAGTAATGGATAAAGATGCCTCACGCATGTGCTGCTTGGGATTGTACAAACCGCTGTACGCTCTAAACCAGATCCCGGGGGATTACATTTCATACATAAGGCTGAACAATTGTTTTGGTTATATTTGACCATTAGAAAATCCCGTTTTATAATCTTAGCACTCAAAGTCACCTTACAATAAAATTAAACAACATTAGTAAAATTAAAATGAGAATGATAAATCAAAAAGCAATAATTAGCAAACAAACAAAGATAACTGGCAGTAACAGTGCAAAATTCACAATTGGTATGCCAGTTTGAAAAGATAAGTTTTGAGGGCAGTTTTAAAATGTGTTATTGAATCGAGCTGATGTATATGAGAGGCAAGAGAATTCCCGAGTTAAGGAGCACTATGAAAGACGCTTGAGCTCCCATAGCACTGAGTCTGATGTGTGGTACAGAAAGAACAACTGCAGATGAGGATCTAAATGAGCGAAAGCAGTGCAAGTCTGTAGGAGATCAGTGAAGCTGTGGAGAGCTTTAAATGTTCAGAGCAGTATTTAGTATTGTATTCTGTAGTTAACAGGGAGCCAGTGAAGTTGAGAGAGAGTAGGTGTAATATGTTCAGTGGATTTAGAACAGCAGGTTATTATCCTGGCAGCAGAATTTTGAATAAGTTGTAAGCGATGGATACGTTTTTGTGGGATGCCAGATAGAATAGCATTACAGTAATCAATACGTGAGGGCATTAACCAATACTTCAGTACTGTGTTGCGTAAGAACAGGATGAAGTCTAGAAATGTTTCGAAGATGGTAGAAGGCAGTCCGAGAAATGTTACTTATGTGGGAGGAATTATTTAATAATAATAATTATTATTTAAAAATTGCCATTATTAGTGTATAAATGGATATAAATAATTGCATGTAAACGATTTGCCAAAATCTGTTGTATGTCAACGATACTGTTTTAAACGTTATTGTTTTTTCATCAGAAAACCCGGTTTCCACATCTACCTGTATTAGTTTAAATGGCACTTTTGCCATTCACAATAGGGCGAACGCGCTGACGTATCGTGTCGACTGGGCAACACAGTGAATGCGGCGTCTATCTATATATGTCTATGCCCATGCCGCTTTTCTCGATTCCTATTCCTCCTTTGGACTACCGCGTTCCCCGCTCCTCGGTTCATTCTGCTTCCTCTTCAAAACCGGTCCTGCCCACACGCAGCCGACACGACATTTCTCGATTCCTATTCATCCTCTTCCAAACCCTTCCCCACTTCATATCTATATACATATATACATATACACATATATATATACACACATACCTATCTACATCATATATACACACACATACATACATACACACACACACAAATTATATATGTGTATGTATGTGTGTGTGTGTGTATATATATATATATATATATATGTATGTATATATATATATATATGTATGTATGTAT
>JANRMT010062804.1:16084425-16105817 GCA_026402145.1 Polypterus bichir lapradei | reverse complement strand
ACACACAGGTATATATATGTGTATATATATGTATGTGTCTATATGTGTGTGTATAGCTTTGGTCACTGAGTGCAAGGGAAAAATAATAAAATATAGTCTATAAGTTATTAAACAGTAAAACATTAACGTTTTAAGAAGTACAGGTACATTGAGCACTACTGGAGTGGTTGCGGGTAAACTATATTTTAAAGACGGTATAACAGAACAGGTAAGTAGTACTAACAGCAGCTAAAATGTATATGGATCATCTCTCGGTAGTAGATCCCTTTTGAAAGGCGCTACACAACGGCTGTGGTATAGAAATTACATTTTCTATGTGAAAGTCCAAATTTCTGCCTCTGGTAATGTGCTTTACCGGCATTACCAGCAATTAAAGAAAATTAGTTTTGTGTCCTCTGCAGTGTCAAGAGAGAAAGGCTTTGGTTTGGGATAAAAGGAAAAAAGGTGTAAAGAAAGGAAAGTTGCCTTTTTCTTTTATATAGTGTAGAGAGATATTTTCGCTGACAATATGAGCGCCTTTTGGGGACAGTCGCGGTGGGTCTTGTGCAGACTGGTGAGACGTCCCAGCTATTAATCGGCTGTGATGGCACTGTCAGTCCTCCACTCCTGTGTGTGTCTTCATAATCCGAGCTGACGACCTCATAATTGTATACGTGCAAAATAAAGTGCGAAGCGCCTTAATATTATTTTGCCGCGGTGTAGAAAAGGGGTCCTGTGTTTGCACTTGTCTGGGCTATAGCTCAGGGGGAGGATGAAAAAAATTAAAAGTGCTCACTTTGACTTAAGGCAGAAGCGCAGTCAGCATCTCAAAGGCCGGCACAGCTATGTGCGCGCGCCGGCTGCTCGACTTTTGCTGGGCAGGAGACCCCAGTTTTTGCAGACACATTCACGATATCAAAAGTCTCAGCGCTCTTTGGAGGTCATTCATATATATATATATATATATATATATATATATATATAGCAAAATACCCGCACCTCGCAGCGAAGAAGTAGTGTGTTAAAGAAGTAATGAAAAAGAAAAGGAAACATTTTAATAATAACGTAACATGATTGACATTGTCATGAGTGTTGCTGTCATATATATGCCTGCCTAAATAAGTCACCCTCGTGTCGCTCTTACTTTTTTACCGTTCATTTAATCATGGCTAGTGGTGGAAAAATTATAAAATGGAAGGAGGATTACACTGAGTATGGCTTTACCAAAACAATTATTGATGGCGAATCGATTATTCATAAAGCTTGAATTGGTGATCTGTTTTTCTGTGTTAACCTCATATTTTTTCATACTCCTTCTCAAACCAAGGTGGTGTGAGGGTAAAAATGAATCGGGATGCGCTGATCAGTGTGATCGGTGTACCAGGAAATCATGCATTGACAAAAGTTCCCCTTTGCTTGTAATGCAAAGTGTGATTAAAAGCATTATTTTTTAATGCGTTATGGAGCACATGCATCGAAGCTTCTCAGCTGTGCTTGTGCTAAGAAAAGGAAAGATTTTAAAAATAACGTAACACGATTGTCATTGTAACCTTTTGTAAGTAGTGCCTGGAGGATTCAGTGTGGAGAAACTCTAGAGACAGCGTGTGTATTAACTTGTGGATTTTTCTGTGAGTATTTGGTGGCAGTGTGACGAAGTTGCTTCAGAAGACGGCGTTAGCTGCGGAGCTCAGCTCAGAGCGAAATGAGGTAAATTGGAGGGGAGATGATGCTCACTTCTTATTGTTTCGCTGCCTTCTCAATTATATAATGCATGTTTTCTTCAGCGCTTTTTGGAGGTCTTCCTGGTTTTCTACACACTGCGTTGACAGTCAGTTCACGTGATTACGTGGGAGGCGTGATGATGTCACACGAAACTCCGCCCCCACGGCTTTCGAGCTCAACTCCATTACAGTATATGCAGAAAAATAGCTTCCAGTTATGACCATTACGCGTAGAATTTTGAAATGAAACCTGCCTAACTTTTGTAAGTAAGCTGTAAGGAATGAGCCTGCCAAATTTCAGGCTTCTACCTACACGGGAACTTGGAGAATTAGTGATGAGTCAGTCAGTGAGTGAGTCAGTCAGTCAGTGAGGGCTTTGCCTTTTATTAGTATAGATATATTAAAGTTATATATACCGTATATATAATTCTTATTATAATAAGTAATAATAAGTATACAGTAATCCCTCCTCGATCGCGGGGGTTGCGTTCCAGACTCCCCCGCGATAGGTGAAAATCCGCGAAGTAGAAACTATATGTTTGTATGGTTATTTTTATATATTTTAAGCCCTTATAAACTCTCCCACACTGTTAACATTATTAGAGCCCTCTAGACATGAAATAACACCCTTTAGTCAAAAGTTTAAACTGTGCTCCATGACAAGACAGAGATCATCTTTTTTTCTTTCTCACAATTAAAAGAATGCAAATATATCTTCTCTTCAAAGGAGTGCCCGCATCAGGAGCAGAGAATTTCAGAGTGAGAGAGAAAGAGAGAGCGCTCGCAAAGAAAAGCAAACAATCAAAAAATCAATACGTGTGCTTTTAAGCATTCCGAAGCACCGCAATAAAGCGGCATTTTTTAGAGGAGCGTCAGTATCTTCTAAGCAAACAGCCTCTGTGCAAACAGCCCCTCTGCTCACATCTCCTCCGTCAGGTGCAGAGAAGTCAGAGAGAGAGAGAGAGGGAGCGTGAGATTAAAGCAAACAATCAAAAAATCAATACGTGTGCTTTTAAATATGCCAAGCACCCGATAAAGCGGCATTTTTTAGAGGACTGTCAGTATCTTCTAAGCAAACAGCCACTGTGTAAACAGCCCCTCTGCTCACACCCCCGCCGTCAGGCGCAGAGAATATCAGAGAGGGTGAGATAGAGGCAGAGACAAGCAAACAATCAAGCACCGCGCGGGATGCATATCTTATATCATTGAGGAGTTTTAGTTAATATGTAATACTTGCTCTGATTGGGTAGCTTCTAAGCCATCCGCCAATAGCGTCCCTTGTATGAAATCAACTGGGCAAACAAACTAAAGAAGCATGTACCATAAATTAAAAGACCCATTGTCCGCAGAAATCTGCGAACCAGCGAAAAATCCGTGATATATATTTAGATATGCTTACATTTAAAATCCGCGATAGAGTGAATCTGCGAAAGTCAAAGCGCGATATAGCGAGGGATTACTGTATATAATTCTTTCTGCAGTTTTAAGATGTACATAATCCTCATTTCCTCCAGTTTGAGTAATTCTTACCTGTACACAAACCAAAACCTGGGTCTGTAGTAAAGTGTTTTCCCTTTTTTTTTTTTTTTTTTTGTGGTCCACTTCAGTTGTGCATAAAAATGGAATACTGTGTAAAATGAAAACCTAGACAGGCCACCAAAGCCAATTTTCTGAAATGCCATCTGGAACAGGTGTTTCAGCAACTTTTAATTTACACCCCAACACAAAGCAAAAAAAGTCGGTGATGATCTTGTTTAAGCATTTTCATTAGTGCAATTTCTGCATATGTACACTGTATGGTCATAAGTATAAGGTCAACTTTCCAAATTTATTGAGTTCAGGTATTTCTGCACCATTTCTTAACAGGTGCATAAAATCAAGCACATAGCCATGTAGTCTCCATTGCCAAATTTTGGCAGTATAATGGGTCATACTGAAGAGCTCAGTGATCATAGAATTCCTTTGCCACAAGATCTGCTAGATCTGCCCCAGTCAACTGTAAGTGTTATTATTGTGAAGTAAAAGCGCCTAGGAGCAACAACAACAGCTTAGCCACAAAGTGGCTACACTAAGTAAAATGTAAATAAAAACAGAATGCAATGATTTTCAAATATCACAAACACAGAAAACATATCGAATGTTTAAACTGAGAAAATGTACAATTTACACCCCAAGAAAAGAGTAAGTTCATTTTGAATTTGATGGCAGCAACACGTCTCAAAAAAGTTGGGACAGGGCCATGTTTAACACTGTGTAGCATTCCCTCCTTTAGCAACAGTCCATAAACGTGTGGGAACTGAGGAGACTAGTTGCTGGACTTTTGGGAGAGGAATGTTGTCTCATTCTTGTCTGATATAGGATACTAGCTGCTCAACAGTCCTGAGTTGTCTTTGTCGTATTTTTTGTTTCATGATGCACCAAATGTTTTCAATTGGTGAAAGATCTAGACTGCAAGCCAGCCAGTTCACAACAGGAACTCGTTCATCAACTATGAAGCCATGTTGTTGTAATAGATGTAGTATGCGGTTTAGCATTGTCTTGCTGAAATATGCAAGGCCTTCCCTGACAAAGAATAATGTTGCTTTAAAGCCTGTATATATTTTCAGCATTGATGGTGCCTTTCCAGATGTTCAAGCTGTCAAATCCATGGGCACTAATGCACCCACATACCATCAAAGATGCAGGCCTTTGAACTGAGTGCTGATAATAAGCTGAATGTTCATCCTTCTCTTTAGCATGGAGGACATGGCATCCATCTTTTCCCAAAAAAAATTGTTAATTTCTTTTCATTTGACCACAGAACAGTTTTCCAATTTTCCTCTGTCCATTTTAAATGACCTTTGGCTCCGAAAAGACAGCAGCATTTCCGGATCATGTTCACATATGACTTCTTCTTTGCATGATTAGGCTTTAACCTGCATCTGTGGATAGCATGGCCAACTGTGTTCACAGACAATGATTTCTGGAAGTGTTCCTGAGCCCATGTCTGTTTTTAACGCAGTGCCGCCTGAGGGCCCGAAGATCATGAACATTCAGTATTGATTTTTGACCTTGTTCCTTGGAAATAGGGATTTCTCCAGATTCTTGGAATCTTTTGATGAACTTATGTACTGTAAATGATGAGATATTGAAAGTCTTCGCAATTTTACATTGAGGAACATTATTCTGAAATTGTTCCACAATTTGTAGATGCAGTTTTTTGCAGATTGGTGAACCTCTGCCCATCTTTATTTCTGAGAGACACTGCCTCTATAAGATGCTCTTTTAATACCCAGTCATGTTACTGACCTATTGCCAATTAACCTAATTAGTTGCAAAATGTCCCTTCAGCTGTTTTTTAGTACCACTTTTTCAGCCTTTTGTTTCCCCTATCCCAACTTTTTGAGACGTGTTGCTACCGTCAAATTCAGAATGAGCTAAAAATTTTCATGAAATGGTAAAATGTCTCACTTTTAACTATTGATATGTTTTCTGTGTTCTGTTGTGAGTAAAATATGGGTTTATTAGATTTGCAAATCATTGCATTTTTATTTACATTTTACACAGCATCCCAACTTTTATGAAATTAGGGTTGCTCATGGGGCATAAAAATTGCCAGTCTTCTGTTGCATTGCTCACAGCAGAGTTCCAGACTGCCTTTGACAGCAACATTAGTACAATATCTGTACAACAAGAGCTTCATAAAATGAGTTTCAGTGGCTGAGCAGCTACACCAAAGCCTACGGTCACTATCCACAATGCCAAGCATTGGGTGTTGTGTTGCAAGTCTTGTTGAAGTCTGGAGCCGTGGAAATGTGTTCTCTGAAGCGATGAGCCAGGTGTCACTAACTGGCAGTCTGATATATTGTAAAGCAGCCACAGGAAGAAGCATCAGTGAGATAAATCTCCAGTAGCAAATGGTCTGGCAATCGTATTATTCCTTCTCCTGGTTAAAATAATCTGTCTCAATATTTCAAAAATCACTAAATATAAATTGATGAGCTAAATATACAGTGCTAACTTCAGCAACACAGTCTCAAGAGCAGTAGAGTAACATGCATTATGTAGTCTGATTAGTAATCAGTAAAGTAGTAAGTAACCTACTTGTCTTACTGAAGTATTTGCACGTTTAATGATGTTGGAGGACTCTAGAGGATTACTTGCACATATAAATCCAGATTTATAAGAAACCAGGTTTCATCTTTAATGGGTTATTAACCTTAATCTGGTTATGTTCAAGTCACATTCCATTTTCTTAAAAGTGTGTGTTTTTTTTGCTTCACTCTGTAGCAGATGTCATAACAATAATGTGTAAATGGTATGATTGGGGGTTTCTGTGTTGTGAGTGATTGCTTAACTTGGGTTAGCAATACAGAAAAAAGCCATGAAAAACAAAAAGCTTGTGGCTTACATCTATGTGTTGTTTCTTTGGTTGTCTTTTTTTGTTAACTTGAAAAACATACATTTATTGAAATATACAAAATATAACTTGGTTTAAAAATAAGTAAAAATTATAAAAAATTTCCAGGTATTTAAGTTGCCACCACAAATAACACACCTGTTAAAATCTCATAATCTTTCTCTGTATCAAAACATCATCTTTTTATTAAAAACTGAGCTTACCGAGAGAAAAGGTAATGAAGGATTAAAAATCTATTTGTTTATGGGAACTACTGTAACTATTTGTTTGAGCTGTGCTGTAATAATATTCAAAGTCTATCATGTGATGTGACCATTAACATTCTTAAAGTAGGCTTTTCGGCTATGAATAAGGATAATTAGAGAAAAAATTATGGGACATGAAGAAAATCCGAAAAGAATGAGTTAGTGTAAAAATGTCAGCAATATCAAAGGACTTTGGTTTTGGGATATAGGATATTGACCAAGTAACGGCATTGTCAGAGCTTTCCTTACTGTTTTAATTACATTTGATAATACAGTAGTACTAGGGTGTTGTACCTTGTTAGCCATTATGAATGTAGAGAAGAGCCAAGCAAAATGACACCTTTTATTGGCTAACTAAAAAGATTACAATATGCAAGCTTTTGAGGCAACTCAGGCCCCTTCTTCAGGCAAGATGTAATTACATCTTCCCTGAAGAAGGGGCCCGAGTTGCCTCAAACGCTTGCATATTGTAATCTTTTTAGTTAGCCAATAAAAGGTGTCATTTTGCTTGGCTCTTCTCTACATTTGATGATACAGAAACACAACAGAATCGCATGCATTTGCCTGACACACAAAGCCTAAACTCTTTCTCATTTTGAGTGTCAGTCTTTGTGCATTTGTAAGCATAAAACCTAAAAAAAAATGAGGAAAGCTCGGTAAGCATTAAAATAAAAATACAGTATCTGTCAAAGAGCCAGTCCTATTAACTTATCATATATATTCGCTTATAAGTCGGGTCTTAAAACCCAAAAAATCGATCATAAAATCAGACCACGACTTACATGCCCGTTCATACAAAAATACAATACCTGTACTTAATTTTATTTATTTTATTTATTTTTTACATCTTCCTGCTTCTTCCAATCTCGCACCAGTTTCTCAATTTTGTTGCAGCAGCACAGTTACCAATTTCTTTCGCCACTTCAACAGCTTTTAATTTAAAACCAGTTTCATATTTTCTTCTGATCGAACACTCCATTGTAGATAAGGGATGTTGTTACGATAAAGGTGTATGAGGGTGTGAGACACACAAAACAGTGCAAAAGTCGCTTCGGAATAGTTCGAGTATTACCGTGTGGTCACGTAGGCACAATACATTACAAAAAAAGACAGTGTTCTCCATGATTACTCTCTCAGGTGGGCGTTAGCATATCATAATCTCTTGGACCAATAGCGTGTGTTTTCCGCATTCAACTTGTACGACCGACATTATAAAATACTGGAAATTATACAGTAAAATCAAGCCCCGACATATCAGTGGGAGAACTTAAACGCGAGTATATACGGTAATATTAATTTCACATAAGTGTTTGGTTATACTGGAATGTTATTTTTGCATGGCTACACATATAATGGGAGGCTAGGTTTTATCCTGTATAACCTAGAATTTTTATGGAACATTCTTAATATTCTGCTGCATTTCTCAGGTAACTTTACAAATAGAATAGAATGAGTTTGAAGGTAGAGTGGCATAGTGTTTTCTCACCTTGAACATAAACATAAGAAGGTATTTTTTGTGTGTGTATGTGTTGTCAACTTTTCATTTTTTTTTATCTGTTTTGCTTTAAGCTTCAGTAAAACTTTTTAAACAAAAACAACTTAGGCTGTGGAATCTTTGTTTAAACGTCATACTTCTACTCAATGCCAGAACCTATTCAGCAACCAAAGTATTTTGGAAACATTGAAAAACACAGCTACAAGCACCTCATAAAAAGCAAATAGCATGGTGGCACTATAATGGACACACTATATAGGGCAGGTTCAGTTGCAGTTTTTCAATCAACTGTATGGGCAACAGCCCCTCCAGTGCCACCTCTTTATCATCTGTTATTGTTGCTGTTTGTTTTACTATTCTCCTGAAAAAGGTGCAGCCTTTGGGAGTAAGCAAAATAAACATCTTACTGACCTGTGCAAGTTTGGCCTTGCCCCCCATACTGACATGATTGGTTGAAACTTACCTGCAGCCGTGATTTGCAATAAAAAGGCTATGAAATGGGTAGATAGGAAAAAAAAAAGTATAAAATTAAAAATAATGTGTTTTCAATTACCTCCATTATGTTTGTTGAAATCTTAGTACTAATCAGTTGTTTGGTCTGTAGTGTCCATTTATAACTTTTTGTACCATAGTATATTTTGAGTGGTAAAAAATGAATAGAATTCACTACTGTTTAAAACTATCAAAAAAGAAAACTGACTAAATTTAGGAATTTGTGATAGTAAGCGAGATCATCTTACAAAACAATTTAGGATATACCCCACTGATTTAATATTAGTTTTTATAAATTAACACCACATATAAATCAAATTAGATAATTTAGCATTTTTGTTTGACTTTTACAAAAATGTATTCAATCAGAATTTTTCTGAATTTATTGTTTAACAAAGATACAGTGGTGTGAAAAACTATTTGCCCCCTTCCTGATTTCTTATTCTTTTGCATGTTTGTCACACAAAATGTTTCTGATCATCAAACACATTTAACCATTAGTCAAATATAACACAAGTAAACACAAAATGCAGCTTTTAAATGATGGTTTTTATTATTTAGGGAGAAAAAAAAATCCAAACCTACATGGCCCTGTGTGAAAAAGTAATTGCCCCCTGAACCTAATAACTGGTTGGGCCACCCTTAGCAGCAATAACTGCAATCAAGCGTTTGTGATAACTTGCAATGAGTCTTTTACAGCGCTCTGGAGGAATTTTGGCCCACTCATCTTTGCAGAATTGTTGTAATTCAGCTTTATTTGAGGGTTTTCTAGTATGAACCGCCTTTTTAAGGTCATGCCATAGCATCTCAATTGGATTCAGGTCAGGACTTTGACTAGGCCACTCCAAAGTCTTCATTTTGTTTTTCTTCAGCCATTCAGAGGTGGATTTGCTGGTGTGTTTTGGGTCATTGTCCTGTTGCAGCACCCAAGATCGCTTCAGCTTGAGTTGACGAACAGATGGCCGGACATTCTCCTTCAGGATTTTTTGGTAGACAGTAGAATTCATGGTTCCATCTATCACAGCAAGCCTTCCAGGTCCTGAAGCAGCAAAACAACCCCAGACCATCACACTACCACCACCATATTTTACTGTTGGTATGATGTTCTTTTTCTGAAATGCTGTGTTCCTTTTACGCCAGATGTAACGGGACATTTGCCTTCCAAAAAGTTCAACTTTTGTCTCATCAGTCCACAAGGTATTTTCCCAAAAGTCTTGGCAATCATTGAGATGTTTCTTAGCAAAATTGAGACGAGCCCTAATGTTCTTTTTGCTTAACAGTGGTTTGCGTCTTGGAAATCTGCCATGCAGGCCGTTTTTGCCCAGTCTCTTTCTTATGGTGGAGTCGTGAACACTGACCTTAATTGAGGCAAGTGAGGCCTGCAGTTCTTTAGACGTTGTCCTGGGGTCTTTTGTGACCTCTCGGATGAGTCGTCTCTGCGCTCTTGGGGTAATTTTGGTCGGCCGGCCACTCCTGGGAAGGTTCACCACTGTTCCATGTTTTTGCCATTTGTGGATAATGGCTCTCACTGTGGTTCGCTGGAGTCCCAAAGCTTTAGAAATGGCTTTATAACCTTTACCAGACTGATAGATCTCAATTACTTCTGTTCTCATTTGTTCCTGAATTTCTTTGGATCTTGGCATGATGTCTAGCTTTTGAGGTGCTTTTGGTCTACTTCTCTGTGTCAGGCAGCTCCTATTTAAGTGATTTCTTGATTGAAACAGGTGTGGCAGTAATCAGGCCTGGGGGTGGCTACGGAAATTGAACTCAGGTGTGATACACCACAGTTAGGTTATTTTTTAACAAGGGGGCAATTACTTTTTCACACAGGGCCATGTAGGTTTGGATTTTTTTTCTCCCTAAATAATAAAAACCATCATTTAAAAACTGCATTTTGTGTTTACTTGTGTTATATTTGACTAATGGTTAAATGTGTTTGATGATCAGAAACATTTTGTGTGACAAACATGCAAAAGAATAAGAAATCAGGAAGGGGACAAATAGTTTTTCACACCACTATAGGTGAGTTGTCACTGTTAACTATTTGTAGTAGGTTTTTTTTTTTTTTTTTAAACTGCACTTTCACTGTTTACTTAACACTTCTAGCACAAATGAAGTTAAAGGGCTCTGAATTTACAACAGCCATGTGAAGCAGAACAGTACACTAGAGTCATTAGTTAGAGAGAACGGTTTGTACATTTGTTTGGAGGACAGAAGTATCTGAAAGTTGAAATGAAGGAAGTAAGGACAGGAAATTGACTTCTGGATGTGGGTAGTGGGTAAAAATAAACCGTGGCAGCACCAGTGACTGATGTTACCCAAGGTTAGTAAATTGGTAGAGACATTCTATTTTATTTATCTGGATTTCTAAACAATCCAAAATATCAATTAAATTAATAAAATAAAAATCAACAGAATAACTGCAATCACTTGTAAATGATGAAAGATTTGCTAGAACCTGACATATAGTCTAGACTCCACCCATATTATTAATTTGCCTTTTACCTCAAAAATCAACATTTAAGGAGTATTTCTAAGACACTCCAATTTTTACTTTTATCATCTCCCTGTAATGCAGCTCTTTTTCAATTTGAATATACCAGATTTATACTTTGATACATTTTTAGATTTTTTTCAGTGCTTAAAGGCAAGGTCTATTGCATGAGATATAAATAACATCATCCTTCTGTCTGCCTAGCTATTATACATTTTTGCCACAATTTGACTGTATAAAAGAGTACCTCTTGAATGGGAACTGCTTTTCATTGCTAGAAGTTCTAGTTTACAATCTGCTTTACTTTCTGATGTTGTATTCGCATGGTATTGCAGTTCCCTCTTGAAATATTTCACCTTCCCACTTATTTGTCTTCATGTAATTTTCCAGACAGGTTTTTGAGAAAAATGTGAGGCTAATGCTTCTTTTTGTAGACCAAGTAGGAAATTAACAATTAGAGATGAGTTCTAAATATTTTCTTGAAATTAAAGAGCGACCTTAACGCATTAGCAGTGCATTGTGTTACCTAAAATACAATTTGACCACAAAAGTGTAATTCCTGGCTGATCAGCTTTTATTTTATATTTTTGACTTAAGTGAAAGGTCAGTGTTACTTCATGACTTTGAAAATTCAAGTCTCATTGTTTTCTCACTTCTGAAGGTATTCATGTGAATTTTTGACTGGGAAACCCACATTTCCCATTTGTCTGATAGCAAATAAATGTGGCATACAGTTGTGCTTGAAAATTTGTGAACCCTTTAGAGTTTTCTATATTTCTGCATAAATATGACCTAAAACATCATCAGATTTTCACTCAAGTCCTAAACATAGATAAAGAGAAACCAGTTAAACAAATGAGACAAAAATATTATACTTGGTCATTTATTTATTGAGGAAAATAATCGAATATTACATATTTGTGAGTGGCAAAAGTATGTGAACCTTTGCTTTCAGTACCCTTTGCAGCAATAACTGCAGCTAAACATTTCCGGTAACTTTTGATCATTCCTGCACACCTGCTTGGAGGAATTTTAGCCCATTCCTCCGTACAGAACAGCTTCAACTCTGGGATGTTGGTGGGTTTCCTCACATTAACTGCTCGCTTCAGGTCCTTCCACAACATTTCGATTGGATTAAGGTCAGGACTTTGACTTGGCCATTCCAAAGCATTAACTTTATTCTTCTTTAACCATTCTTTGGTAGAACGACTTGTGTGCTTAGGGTCGTTGTCTTGCTGCATGACCCACCTTCTCTTGAGATTCAGTTCACGGACAGATGTCCTGACATTCTCCTTTAGAATTAATTCTCTGATATAATTCAGAATTCATTGTTCCATCAATGAAGGCAAGCCGTCCTGGCCCAGATGCAGCAAAACAGGCCCAAACCATGATACTACCACCACCATGTTTCACAGATGAGATAAGGTTCTTATGCTGCAATGCAGTGTTTTCCTTTCTCCAAACATAACGCTTTTCATATAAGCCAAAAAGTTCTATTTTGGTCTCATCCGTCCACAAAACATTCTTCCAATAGCCTTCTGGTTTGTCCACGTGATCTTTAGAAAACTGCAGACGAGCAGCAATGTGTTTTTTTTGGAGAGCAGTGGCTTTCTCCTTGCAACCCTGCCATGCACACCATTGTTGTTCAGTGCTCTCCTGATGGTGGGCTTATGAACATAAACATTAGCCAATGTGAGAGAGGCCTTCAGTTGCTTAGGAGTTACCCTGGGGTCCTTTGTGACCTTGCCAACTATTACATGCCTTGCTCTTGGAGTGATCTTTGTTGGTCGACCACTCCTGGGGAGGTCAACAATGGTCTTGAATTTCCTCTATTTGTACACAATCTGTTTGACTGTGGATTGGTACAGTCCAAACTCTTTAGAGATGGTTTTGTAACCTTTTCCAGCCTGATGAGTATCAACATCTCTTTTTCTGAGGTCTTCAGAAATCTCCTTTGTTCGTGCCATGATACACTTCCACAAACATGTGTTGTGAAGAGCAGACTTTGATAGAACCCTGTTCTTTAAATAACACAGGGTGCCCACTCACACCTGATTGTCATCCCATTGATTGAAAACACCTGACACCTCACCTTCAAACTAACTGCTAATCCGTGAGGTTCACGTACTTTTGCCACTCACAAATATGTAATATTCGATCATTTTCCTCAATTAATAAATGACCAAGTATAATATTTTTGTCTCATTTGTTTAACTGGTTTCTCTTTATCTACTTTTAGGACTTGAGTGAAAATTTTATGATGTTTTAGGTCATATTTCTGCAGAAATATAGAAAATTCTAAAGGGTTCACAAACTTTCAAGCACAACTGTAGGTGGCTTTAGTCTGTAAATCTATCTGGGATTTCCAACTTCAAAATTTCATACTTTTTTTTTTTCCCCACAACAAAAATATTAGTTTCACTGACTTTTGTTTATGTAAAAGGAATATAACACCAGCCATAGTGGCTTCATATTTTCTTTCTAAATAAATCACTGCATTTTTTGCCATTTTTATTAAGTTTTAAAAGTACTGCTTGTGTGGTTTAGTGTCAAACTAAATAGTTGAAGTTAACTGTGAACAGTGGTTGTTTGTTGTATTTTGGTTTGTGTCTTGCACAAAAGTGTAGTTTCTGATGTTTTTTATTTGGCTTTTAATTTTTTTAATTGTTTATATCTTTTAAGCATTTTTATCCAGGCAGCTGAAGCATTTCTGGTCAAACTCAGTGATAGGTAGATTCTCATCTATGAAGCATCTGTTACATTTCTTTATTAAAGACAGTTCTACAACATTCTGGCATTCGTTGTTGTATTTAAATATTTACACTGCTGAAATACAAGCTAGCTGACTGGCAGGACCTAATTGTGGTTATTTCTGTTTTATGCCAGATGCACTGCATACCATATGGGGTTTTCTCACTTTTGACAATCTTCCAGACTTTTGTAGTGTTCCTAACTGCTTTAAAAAGATTTCTGGCATAAGGCACAGTTACTTGAAAAAGTTTTTGCATATATATGATTGTTGCAAAAAGGAGGCTGTTTTAGTCCCATCACATTTACACTATCTCTTTAGTAGTTCATTTAACAGTTGATTAATTTTGTAGGATTATTTTTGAAAACCAGACCATTACAATGGCATACTACTCAGTTAAACATATAGTAGTAACATAACTGTTACAACCATTTACTTCAAAATGATAAAGGAAAAGCAAATGCTGGGTTCAGGGTTGTGCGAGTTCAGGGCCTCAGACAGCCATTGTCTCTCCTCCCAAGACAGTTGGGCATAAGAAGGAATTAACCCTGGATGGAATGCCCATCCCATCATGGGGCAGACTAACACACACTCGCATTTAGTTTGCCAATTTACAGTTGCCTGTTAACCTGCCATGTATGTCTATGAGGATGAGGGAAATAAAGCAGAATATCCACAGAAAAATCTAGGCAGGATTTGAAACAAAGACCCCAGAGCCATGAGTCAGAAGTGCCAAGCCCTGTACCACAGTGCCATCTCTGGAGCCCAGTGATCTGGCTTATTTTTAAGATGTTTTTAGTTCCTCAACTTGTGGTAAGGATGGAATCCCCTTGGTCCATGTTGCCTTTTCTGTAAGCAAAAAATCCAATTCCGATTTGATTTTCAAACTAGTTTGAGGGATGAACAGTATTAATTGAAATATGAATATATACTTTTCGCTAAACATAAAATAGGTTTTTGTATTCAATTAAAATGAGTAATTTTTTTTTTCTTTTTTTAAAGCCCTGTGCGTTCAATCTCCATGTTAATATTAGACTTTTTGTTTTTGTTTCTTTGCCTTAGGCTGACAGATAAAAGAACAACACATATATATATATATATATATATATATATAATACACACACACAGCCAGATACATAGTTTGCTCGATCAGCTGCTGGCTTGCTGCCATGCCTCATGATCTGCATCTCGTGTGGCGCTTTGAACATTTAAAAGCCTGTACAGCAGCTGTCCTTTTGTCTCACTGCCTTGTCTCTCTCCTCCCCAAGACAGCCTCTGCTCCTGTTGGGGGTCCCGCTCCCGAGGCGTGCCCCTATAAAGAGGAAGATTTTCTATTCTTTTAATTGAGAGATGGAACTCTCCCCTCCTGGCAACACAAATAAGACGATCTACAAGTTTCCGACTTAAAGTTTAATTCTGAACAATATATTTGATCTCTCTTCACTGTTCCATCATTTCACCAAGTAATAATTTCCGCTTGTTTGTGCTAATGCGAGCTTTACTATTTTTATTGAGACTTTAGAATTTTCTTACTTCCATTATCTTTAACATGCTCTGCATGTGTATCGCACCAACGTTTTTGTATTCTTTACGACATTTTACTTTGTCATCTACTCTTTGTCTTTTTCTGGCCCCGGGCATGGTTAAATCTCTTGGCACAAAGTCTCGTCTCGCGGGATGAAAAAGTGTCTTTCTGAGAAAGTCATTCTTGTCTCTCTGAACAGGTCTGGTCTCGTCCCAAGATTTTTTTTATACAATAGAGAGATATATACATAATAATTCTTTACACATCTGTTAGCTGTTAAATTCAATGCAATAAAATGAAGAAAAGAACGCACTTGAGCCCATCTGTTTGCAGTAAATTGATATATATATATATATATTATTTTTATTCCTTTGACCCTACCTCACCTTAACCCATTTTAGTATGATAAGCATTGAAAAGGGGAAATTGTCTACAATGCACCATACAGTGCATCCGGAAAGTATTCACAGCGCATCACTTTTTTCACATTTTGTTATGTTACAGCCTTATTCCAAAATGGATTAAATTCATTTTTTTCCTCAGAATTCTACACACATCACCCCATAATGACAATGTGAAAAAAGTTTACTTGAGATTTTTACAAATTTATTCAAAATAAAAAAATTGAGAAAGCACATGTACATAAGTATTCACAGCCTTTGCCATAAAGCTCAAAATTGAGCTCAGGTGCCTCCTTTTTCCCCCTGATCATCCTTGAGATGTTTCTGCAGCTTAATTGGAGTCCACCTGTGGTAAATTCAGTTGATTGGACATGATTTGGAAAGGCACACACCTGTCTATATAAGGCGCCACAGTTGACAGTTCATGTCAGAGCACAAACCAAGCATGAAGTCAAAGGAATTGTCTGTAAGCCTCTGAGACAGGATTGTCTAGAGGCACAAATCTGGGGAAGGTTACACAAACATTTCTGCTGCTTTAAAGGTCCCAGTGAGCACAGTGGCCTCCATCATCCGTAAGTGGAAGAAGTTCAAAACCACCAAGACTCTTCCTAGAGCTGGCCAGCCATCTAAACTGAGCAATCGGGGGAGAAGGGCCTTAGTCAGGTAGGTGACCAAGAACCCAATGGTCACTCTGTCAGAGCTCCAGAGGTCCTCTGTGGAGAGAGGAGAACCTTCCAGAAGGACAACAATCTCTGCAGCAATCCACCAATCAAGCCTGTATGGTAGAGTGGCTAGACGGAAGCCACTCAGTAAAAGGCACATGGCAGCCTGCCTGGAGTTTGCCAAAAGGCACCTGAAGGACTCTCAGACCATGAGAAACAAAATTCTCTGGTCTGATGAGACAGAGATTGAACTCTTTGGTGTGAATGTCAGGCATCACTTTTGGAGGAAACCAGGCACCGCTCATCACCAGGCCGATATCATCCCTACAGTGAAGCATGGTGGTGGCAGCATCATGCTGTGGGGATGTTTTTCAGCGGCAGGAACTGGAAGACTAGTCAGGATAAAGGGAAAGATTACTGCAGCAATGTACAGAGACATTAGAACATTCTAGACGAGAACAGGCCATTCAGCCCAACAAAGCTCGCCAGTCCTATCCACTTGTTTCCTCCAAGAAAACATCAAGTCGAGTTTTGAAAGTCCCTAACGTCTTACTGTCTACCACACTACTTGGTAGCTTATTCCAAGTGTCTATCGTTCTTTGTGTAAAGAAAAACTTCCTAATGTTTGTGCGAAATTTACCCTTAACAAGTTTCCAACTGTGTCCCCGTGTTCTTGATGAACTCATTTTAAAATACAAGTCTCGATCCACCGTACTAATTCCCTTCATAATTTTAAACACTTCAATCATGTCACCTCTTAATCTTCTTTTGCTTAAACTGTAAAGGCTCAGCTCTTTTAATCTTTCCTCATAATTCAACCCCTGTAGTCCTGGAATCAGCCTAGTCGCTCTTCTCTGGACCTTTTCTAGTGCTGCTATGTCCTTTTTGTAGCCTGGAGACCAAAACTGCACACAATACTCAAGATGAGGCCTCACTAGTGCATTATAAAGGTTGAGCATAACCTCCTTGGACTTGTACTCCACACATCGTGCTATATAACCTAACATTCTGTTAGCCTTCTTAATGGCTTCTGAACATTGTCGGGAAGTTGATAGCTTAGAGTCCACTATGACTCCTAAATCCTTCTCATAAGGTGTGCTCTCGATTTTCCGACCGCCCATTGTGTATTCAAACCCAATATTTTTACTTCCTATGTGTAATACTTTACATTTACTGACATTAAATTTCATCTGCCACAAATCTGCCCAAGCCTGTATGCTATCCAAGTCCTTCTGTAATGATATAACGGATTCCAAATTATCTGCTAATCCACCTATCTTGGTATCATCTGCAAACTTAACCAGCTTGTTACTTGTATTCCTATCTAAATCATTTATATATATTAAAAATAGCAGCGGCCCTAGCACTGACCCCTGTGGAACACCACTCTTAACATCGGCCAGTTCTGATGAGGTTCCTCGCACCATTACCCTCTGCTTCCTGTGTCTGAGCCAATTCTGCACCCATCTAAAAACATCACCCTTAACTCCCACTTCTTTTAACTTGATGCCCAACCTCTCATGTGGCACCTTATCAAATGCTTTCTGAAAGTCCAGATAAATAACATCATAAGCTCCACTTTGATCGTATGCTTTTGTTGCAACCTCATAGAATTCCAACATGTTAGTAAAGCACGACCTCCCTCTTCTGAACCCATGCTGACTGGTCAGAATAACTCCTGTCCTTGCTATGTGTTGCTCAATCTTATCCTTAATAATTCCTTCCATTAATTTTCCTGTGATGCATGTTAAGCTTACTGGCCTATAGTTGCTTGGATCTGCCCTGTCACCCTTTTTATATAATGGAATGATATTTGCCATTTTCCAGTCCTTCGGAATCTCTCCAGTGCTCAGTGACTTCCTAAAAATATGTGTCAAGGGTTTATATATGTACTCACTAGCCTCCTTAAGAACACGAGGATAAATATTATCTGGGCCTGGTGATTTGTTTGATTTCAGCCTATTTAATCTGAGCAGCACTTCTCCCTCTTCAATTTCCAAATCCCTCAGTACCTCCTTAGTAGTTGCGTTTACCTCTGGGAGGTTATCCACTTGCTCACTTGTAAACACCTCCGAAAAATGTAAGTTTAGGGCATCTGCTATTTCATTGTCTGTATCTTTTAATTCCCCTTTACTATTCCTGATGAACTTGACCTCCTCCTTGACTGTTCTTTTACTACTAAAATACTGAAAGAATTTCTTGGGGTCTTCTTTCGCCTTATCTGCTATATTCCTCTCCAACTGTCTTTTAGCCTCCCTGATATCCTTCTTAATGGTTGCTCTCATATTTTCGTACGCTCTACGATTCACTTTGCAGTCATTAGTCTTATATGCCTTATACAGCAGTTTTTCCTTTGCAACTTCTTTTTTAAATCTTTATTAATCCATCGTGGAGTTTTTTTTAGTTTTCTATTAATTCCAAATTTAGGTATGTATCTGTCCTGCATTACATGTAAAACATTTTTAAACCTGTTCCACTGCTCCTCGACTGTCTCCACACTTAAAAGCTTATCCCAGTCTATCCTACTTAGACTTTGTCGCATCTTCTCAAAATTAGCCCTACCAAAGTTCAACTTAACAATTTTAGTCTTTGCATCCGTACTATTACAAAATACTGAGAACTGTATTACATTATGGTCACTTGACCCTAGTGGTTCAATCACCTCTACACCCTCAATTCTATCCTGATTATTACAGAATACTAAATCCAGACAGGCTTCACCCCGTGTTGGTACTTTAACATGCTGTGTTAAAAAACAGTCGCTGATTACTTCTAAAAACTCCTGCTCTTGTGCTCCTCCATCTGTAAGGTTATCCCAGTTAATATTTGGATAATTAAAGTCCCCCATGATTATAATATCCCCCTGTAAACTTGCCTTTTTGATATTACTAAAAAGATGTGCGTTGAAATTATTGTCTGAATTGGGTGGTCTATAACATACTCCTAAAATAAGACCTCTTTCCCTAATATTTTCCAGGCGAAGCCACATGTCCTCACTAAGATGGGGCTCATCATCCAACTGAAGAGGACTTACATTTAAACTCTCTTTGGCATAAACAGCAACCCCACCTCCTTTTCTGTTCTGTCGATCCTTCCTAAAAAATGTGTATCCCTCTATGTTACACTCATCTCCATCTTTGTTATTTAGCCAGGTTTCTGTTATTGCTATAATATCATAATTATGCTCTGCTACATACAACTCCAACTCACTTACCTTATTTTTGATCATCCTGGATTAAAACCTGCTACAGAGCACTCTTGACCTCAGACTGGGGTGACGGTTCATCTTTCAGCAGGACAACGACCCTAGCACACAGCCAAGATATCAAAGGAGTGGCTTCAGGACAACTCTGTGAATGTCCTTGAGTGTCCCAGCCAGAGCCCAGACTATAAACCGATTGAACATCTCTGGAAAGATCTTAAAATGGCTGTGCACCGACGCTTCCCATCTAACCTGATGGAGCTTGAGAGGTGCTGCAAAGAGGAATGGGCGAAACTGGCCAAGGATAGCTGTGCCAAGCTTGTGGCATCATATTCAAAAAGACTTGAGGCTGTAATTGCTGCTAAAGGTGCATCGACAAAGTATCGAGCAAAGGCTGTGAATACTTACGTACATGTGATTTCTTAGTTTTTTTATTTTTAATAAATTTGCAAAAACCTCAAGTAAACTTTTTTCACGTTGTCATTATGGGGTGTTGTGTTTAGAATTCTGAGGAAAAAAATGAATTTAATCCATTTTGGAATAAGGCTGTAACATAACAAAATGTGGAAAAAGTGATGCGCTGTGAATACTTTCCGGATGCGCTGTATATGCAGACCATTTTGCTACAGCTATATCCTGTAATGAGAGACATACTCCACTAACTTTTATTTGTAGACATTTATTTTTATTTCTAGATTTTTATAAGTTCTGCTGGTGTTCAAAAGACAACTATTACCTTGGTGCTTATCTAATTTGTGTTTAATTTTTATTTTTTTATAATCTTAGACTATAGTTTCTTACTGGCACATCTAAGCACTAAGCTGATGTCAAATTTAATGATGTTTCTAACCAGAATGTTTCATGCTCAAAAAATTTGAGTTAAAAATCCTTTGGTAAAAACAGCCATTAAAACTGTCATTCAAAGTTTCTAATGAAAACCTTTAGCTATGTTTCCCTTAAATGCCTAATTAACTACAGAATGCTTAAAGAGTAGAAGCCAGGGTTATACATGATAGCCTTTAAGGATACCTAAATTGCTTAAAGATAAATTCCTCTGGAGACTGGCATGTTCACCCACGTCTGTTATATGATGGAGAAGCACTTTGTAGAATATATGGCCAGAGATTGGTAATTTCTAGTGATGAGCAAGCATGCTCGGCCGAATATGTGTTCGGCTCGAGCATCGCTATGCTCGGAGCATGGCGCTACTCGAATGAGCACCACATGTGCTCATGCGCCATGCTCGAGTCTCTGCCCCGCACGTTTCGCGGGTTGGAGACAGCCAATCAAGGGGCAGGTAAGTACTGCCCTCACTGCAATGCCAGTAGCCATGTCAGGTGCCAGCATTACAGTGATTGGTTGGCCGGAACACGTCATCGGGTGCTAAACAGCGTGCAGTTGGCCATGCACTCGCATATAATGTTTTAGAACGTCAGCTCACCTGCAGGCACTCCCATATCATGTTTTAGAGCAGTGAAAGGCAACCTTTTTCGAGTTGCGGCGCACTAAGTCCAAAAATTTTCTTTCACAGCGCACCTGAGGGACTGCCCATAAATAAAGTCGTGACGACACAATCTATGGACAATCGCCAATAAAAACAGTTAATTTTACAAGTTTGAAAGACATTTTATTAATAAAGGAATAAAAGGATAAATCTTAAATTTAATTAATGTGAACGTTGAGATTGTTTTTCAGCACATATGAGATTGATGCGAGGATCAATTTTCGAAAGACAGACGCGCATTTCCTTGTCGATCATTTGAAGTCTCTCGCGTTTCTTAGACTTCATTTCCATAAGTGTTCCGTTATCTGTTTTTCCAACATAATTTTATTTTAAACATCTTTTTAATCAACCAAAAGTTAAAAAACACTAGCAATTTTAAATATTTTACAAAAGTTTTCACGGCGCCCATAGAAAATTCCACAGTGCACCGGTTGCCCGACAATGTTTTAGAGCGTCAGCTCACCTGCAGGCACTGGCATATAATGTTTTAGAGCGTCATTTTTCCTGTAAAATTGATTTTTTTT
>JANRMT010062804.1:16021866-16084325 GCA_026402145.1 Polypterus bichir lapradei | reverse complement strand
CCGTTTGGGCATGTTTTTGTCAGTCTGTAAAAGTGGCATACAACTCGGACAAACTGGTTCCCAGCAGCGACTTGGGAGTCCAAAATGCATCCTGATATCGTCCCCATGCTGTTCCTGGTCCATTTGGGTGGTGTTTCTGTCACTTTCTGACCTTTTCCAATGGACCAGGCACCCTGCCCTCTTCAGAGCAGGGGGTGCCAGGTTGTCTCCCATTGACTTACATTATACTCAGGTGCTCGGTAGAGCACACGAACATCGCGATGTGTTCGGACCGAACACTTTGGTGCTCGCTCATCACTAGTAATTTCCTGGAGGTACTGAAAATTTATAACAACCTCAGGCTGTCTTCCATTTTTCTATAACAAGTACTTTCTGGAAGGAGGAGGACTGTACCAGACTCTCAATAATCAATCATAGGTTATAAGAAACTGAATATTGCATTTCCTAGATCTTTCTGAAACAAAGTAACTGGTTAGGATTGTAATGACAGTCATATGCAGCTATAAGAAGGTTGCTGTGTATGGTTTTTTTGGAGTAACCCATAAAGTATTTGTATTGCCAGCTGAGGGAAGTAAAAAGGAGTCTCAGGGTTTGGAGGTAAATTGGTACAGAGTGTCTCTGGACCAATAATTTATTAGCAGAGGCTTACAAAGTAGGCTGTGAGAACTAGCAGATACGTTGTTGAGTGAGCCAGTTATCAGGCTGAAACTAAAGTATGGAAAGGTTTTTCTTTACTGTTTTTTTTCCTTAATTAACCTGTACACTTTTTTCTGTCTCTGTATGTGAGGTGAGTGAGAAACATATATTTGTTTTGTTTGGATAATAATAAAAAAAAAAATTATGGTACATGGTCATATTTATTTTAGAGGTATAACAGGCTCTGGTAATTATACAGTGGATTGGAAATTCTAAAATTTGATTGTGTTGCTTTACTGCGTCTTAAGAGATCAGTTGGGATGTTTTCTCATTGAACAGTATAAAAAAAATAATTTTAAAGAGCCTTCTAAATTCTTTTAAAAATGAATGATTTAATAACTGTCTTTAACCTCTTTAGTGTTATGTTTACCCCAGAAAAATGTGTCCAGAACAGAATTTTTTTCAATAATATAAAATGTTATTATGTGTAAAAGAAACATGAATATTAAAATGTCAACATAAATACAGTAGTAAAGGTATGTCTACTCTTCACTGCAGTGGTGATGCAGATTTAGCACACATCCTCTGGTGATATGTTTTGAAACAGCACCAACACAAAGCCCGATGTTGCAATCAGCACAGTAGAAGTGTGTTTCCTTGCACACTTATATTTTTTTAGTTGCATGCATATGAGAGAATGGAATGTCAGTGCCTAATCCCCATGATCAACACACCCCTTGTGTTATTGTAGGGTACCACAGTGCAAGTCTTACTGCCTTCAACATTTTCCCTGACACAACAAAAGTTGCTGCATTATGAAGAGTGCTTAGGGCCCTAACTTCTTTCTTGTCCTTCTTTTTGATCAAATCACTTTGCCTTTTTGCCACACACCTGCTTTCACCCTCCCAGCAGCATTATAAAATTGAAACCAAATTACCAGTAAATAAGCAGTATGGTAGTACAATGCCTTATGCATCAGTTTCACAAGCCATGTCAGCCTCTGATGACTGATTCACGTTGGCTTGACTATTGATTGATTCAACTAGTGGCTTCAAAGCTTCTCATTCACTTGCAATTGTGTTTTGGTGGAATGCTCTGCCACACTCATGAATATTGATAAGTTACCTTAGAGTAGCAAAACACTATTCATCATTTTTTTTAGTAAGATGTTATATCAAGCAGTAGATTGCAGGAAAAGACTGTCAGGAGAGTAATTCAGTTTTAACAGTGTAAAGCACATCATTACATGTCACCACAAGTCTGATTCTAATATCCGTTACAATAGAATTCTGTGGTCAGGTCATGCTCAGGGTTAATTCCAAGAAGGTTAATGTGGTGCATCTGCACTTTTATTAAGAAGTCATTTAAAATTAGATGAATTGGAGTCAACTTTGTCTAGTAATGTGTTTTGTTTTTTTTTTTAAGAATTGGCCAAAACTGACACAGATTTCATATTTATTTTATCCTTTTAACTCTGAGGGTTGACTATGTCTTCTTCCAAAAAACACAGTTTTCTGAAAAGCACACAAAGCAAAGGTTTGACACATAAATCAATGTAAGTTGCAGTTGCACTTCTATTTTTGTTTTTTTTGGAAGAAAAAGCATATATGCATGTGTGTGTATATATATTTATATATAAATATATATGTAGAGCATATATATATATATATATATATATATATATATATATATATATATATATATACACACACATACATGCAACACATAGTTTATATCATTGTGAAGCACATCTAAAACTTTCAAAATTATTTTTCTTGCAACTTCTTGAAACAATCTGTTTACCACTATATCTCAAAATCTTATATTTTGTGTAATAGATTAGGGTTTTTGTGTTGCATTCCACACATTTTATCTTGCCTTCTGTTACAGTTGCCCCACAATGTTTTAGTGTGTTTTTGTTTTTGTTGTTGCTTTTTTCTTGCATTTCACATCTGCAATAAAATAAGTACATGCATTTCATACCCACTTCATCAGTGCTTGGTTTACACCATTTGCGACAATGCCTTTCCTGGCAGGTCTGAACACAGTGCAAGAAACAGCCCTGAACAGAGCACACATACACCTAAACCAGTTTTTCTCAGCCACTTTTGGGTTGAAAATGCCCACAGTATGTTCATGGTATGATGCCTGGGGATTGACAGAGCTTTGCAGATTTGTTTTTTTATATATATATATGCCATTTCTAATCCAACTCTTTTCAACCTCCCTCACCCCAATCCCCTGCATCATTTCTGCCTTTTGAAGTTAGCATGATTATAAATGGGATTAAAAAAATGAATCACGCAGTGCTAGTTGATCCTTTCGATTGGATGGGGAATCATGCTGGGAATTTTACTTGAAATAGCATGTATGTGTGTAAATCACATATCTTACTAACAAAAGATAGCAGACAACATGGATACTTTTTATTAATTTGAAAGAAGACACCCTTGGGTATGTAAAAACACTATTATTGTTTTTAATTGACTTGTGGGTTTCTTGCAACATACATAAACAACTATGCAATATGATGGTGTCCCATAGGCAGAATATACCTTGTACATAAGTGTCAATCCATTAAAGTGCTAAAATAAATCCTTTAAAACATATATTTTTAAACTAATAAAACATTACAAAATATTATACATAATACACATAACATAGAAAAGTAAATGCTCTTGTCATAATTACAAGCCACAATTCTTACAGGTCTAACATGCTTAATAAATGTACACTTATATAGACTCATTTGGCTCTTAAGCTAAAAACCCTATTGTTTACTAGGCAGTGAGGGCAAATTCTTCTCTGTTTCATCTCCAGTTAAAATGTTAGATGCTGAACCAAACACAGTCTCACTCACTGTTCAGGGGGTCTTCATTTTAATTACTGGAGAAGTTTAAAAGGTCTGAACTCCTCTTTTAATTTAAGTCAGAGTTATGCCTCTTTTTTCTTACACTGCTGTTCTGCTCCATGCACACCAAGACTTCTCAGATAACCTTTTGCCAGTTTATTCCTTTAATATTCCTACCTACACTCGATCTAGAAGTATGTCAGCTCTGCATTTACAGGAAGTTTGGCAACAGAAAATGTGCGTTTACCATAATATTGCATATAAAGGAGCACTACAACTAAATTATTAAATTATGCTTAGAAAAGTAGGTATTGGGGAAAAAAAAAACATTTTTTGAGATCTTCTGATTGACTAATTTATACTGATTACCGGTAGAGTCATTTGGGGTAAAAATTGGCCAATTTCGTTCAGCAGCTGATTGATTGAAGCATCAGTTTTTTAAAGAAGGAGGTTTCGTATAGCTTTGGTCAGTGGACATTGTTTAATTTAAAACATTTTGAAGGAGCAAGTGTTGACACACACTGCAAGAGTTTTTTTCCTCCCCTCCAAAAGTTGATATGGACCAATGCTGGATTGGATGCCAAAGAGGGACTTGGTTTGGATCAGTACCTAAATGGGAAGGTGAGAAACCAAGCAACATTTGGTCTGGACCTTTACCTGAACAAAATCCCAGAGATCTGTATAGGGTTTGGAGGAGGTCACATACTGGACAGGATGCTAAAGGCTGCCAGTGGAGGTCACCACAAAGTTGGACAATCCTCTGAGCCTCTCGAAAGCAGCGGAAAGCTGTATCTTAGTCCCAGCCACAGTTAGGCACACCTGTCCCATTAAGGGAATGAGTCTATGACTCCCAGGGAGTTTTGCGCATTCTTGAAGTACTTCCTTGGGAGCATTGTCAGTGCTCCAGAATTTTTTTAATGTCTGCTTAAAAAAGGGTCTGTGATCTCTCGGTTTGATGAACTTTCAGTTGGGAGTGGAGTAGACAGGAACCAAAGCAAGAGCTCATCTGACAAAGACATTGAAGATGATTTGGTATCATTGTAGGGGAGAGAATGAGGAGAAATGTGAGGCACATTCCAAACTACTGTATATTGTACATCAATGCCACTGAGTGGCTTGCTTAGTCTTTGCTGTTTTCCTTTTTATGCCTAATTCTGTACCATTGGGCCTCCATTGAAGCATTTTTCTGCCACAGTAAATGTGTTGTTGCTGGATTTGTGGAGTCTGAGTGTCTTTCTGGGTTTTGTTTCAATTCAAGATCACTCCAAGCAGTAAGAACACAAACTCTCGATCAAATTAAGCTGTGCTTGAGACCAAGTAGCAAATGATTTGTTTTAGTCTAGACATACTGTAAATACGTAATCCTGAGAACATTGTTCCTCCTTTGGAACTTGATGGAGGCTGATGCATGTTATACAGTATGGATTCACAGAGCCAGTATGATGTGTAAGACAGAATGAAATCCTTGGCTACTTCGATTTAAAAAAGACCTACATCTTGTGAAGAGATTAATTGCCCAGTAGGACAGCAAATTTTAAAAAGTCTCTGTTCTACAATGTGTTGTTAGGAGTTGAAATGTTGTTCACCCATGGTTGACCAAAGATGAAACTACTTATGTTAGCCCATTAAGTAAAGCTGTCAGATGACTCTTACATGTGTAGAATATAGTGAACTTCAGGTACACATACTTGACATTAGTTTTTGTTAGTGTACAGTTTGTTTACTTACAGCATTAAATATCTGCCTGATTATGACATGCTGAAAGAATTTACCTGTAAAAGCTCAGTTCAATTGTCATTTGTAATGTCTTTTACTTAAAACATTACAGGCTGCTGATATTGCATTTTAGCACAAACACACAGACTTCTTACTTTCTCATTTATGCAGCTTTTCATGTGGTGCTGAGCAGTGCTATTCAAATTGCACTTCTCAAAAAAAAAAAAAAAAACCTTCCATTGCTTTCTTATGGTCTTAAAAATATTTCAGCATGGATCTCTTTTGCTTTTAACTTTTACTGCTGCTTGCGTTCACAGTTTCTGCTTCAGTGTAACGTTATAGATGTATAGATTTTTCTTTTTCTAAAGAAACCTATCAATGAAGTAAGTTACTATAGCTTGAATTATCTTAACAATTTAGTTTTTAGCAGCCACCATATCAAGCCAGCCATCTCCCTGTCTTTGAACAGCTGTATTGAAGTCACTTGGGTTGTCACCTCTTACATTTTTGCTTAGCTGTATTGCCTATATGATAAGATATAAGCTGTCTGCACTTCGCAGTGTACATTTTTTATGATTGTCATTTTGCATGTGCATGTGATATTTGCTTCAGCTATAAGATGTAACCTACTACTACCCACAGCTTAATGGTACCAAACCACTGCACATCCTGACGTGTTCTACCCAGGAAGTGCAAAGATGATCAACACAGGAAATGGGCATGTAGTGAAAGGTGTCCACCAAGTCTAAATGTTGCCTGGTTTTGCCTCTACAATTATGATAAGCAGTAAATGGTTCTAACACATTGAAGTGCAGTGTTGAGGCTCACTGTAATACATTGCACGCTGATTATATAGTATTTGAACGTGTGTATTTCATTTCTTTAACCTGACATGCAAGTTCCTTGACCAAATAATTTTTCCTTTCAGGATTTAAGTATTTGTTGGTTGGTTTGTAAATGTGTGCTATTTGTGCAGTTTTTAGATAAATGCTCTTGTTGAAGTTCACAATCATCTGTTTTATGTTGCTATTTCATGTTTAATAACTACAAAGACATCTGGCACACTGTTCTGTATATAAGGACTTTGTGAAATAGTAAAGAACTTTAACATTTTGTTTTTGTCCCCATTTTTGTTTCAGGGGCCTTGGTCAGGTGGTTATTGACTACGTCCATGGAGATGCGAAGGTTAAAGCAGCCAAGGCAGCACTGTTTGTTCTCTCTGCTACCACATTTGCCGGCCTCTGCTACTTCAACTATCATGACGTGGGCATCTGTAGAGCAGTTGCCATGCTCTGGAGTCTGTAAATCAAATTGATCTCTTCAGCAAGGATACCTTTCATTATAAAATTAGCAATTTGGAAAATTTAACAAATATAATGAGGAAAGCATTTGATTTTGTGTCCTGTTTTTCCTCAGAAGGGTGAAAAGGCCCCCTACATGCCACAATGTCATGTCAATCTGCCACAGAGAAGTTTCTAAAGCACTTTTGGGCTACATTAAGCAGGATTGTGAATAGGTGAAGTAATTAAAGACTAATGTTGCATATTAAACTTTTAAAATATGACCCAGCTACCATATTGCCTTGCTGCATTGTGCTCGTTACAAAGCAGGACAGCTGTGCTCAATACGTAATTGAGTATTCATTTCTCAAGATCAGGTAAATGCATCCACACTCCATAGTTTTTTTTGATTATCAAAGTGTCAGTCTTTGGAATCTCCTGATCTTTGCAGAAGTCTATACTAAGATTTGTGTAAACCGAAACAGCGGGCAGTATTTACATAGCCATTATTATTTTGTATGTACTGTATAATATATATGTTATATGTAATTATTCCCAGTTTTTCAATAAACATCCCCAAATATGTACATTTTTTCTTTTCCCCCCATTATTTCTATAGTTGCTTTCCTCTTTATTTGATCGTTTTTAAATATCCAGCACACACCACTGACCTTGTGTTCTCCTCTGTATTAATAAACTAGCTCCGTTATCTGGCTTCACATGGAAAATTTCTTAAGACAGCAGGCCTCATTTATACTGCCGTTGGTTAATCGGATGTATCAGAAGTACTATATAAATAACTAAGAGCTTTTCTGTATACTATATATATTATATTCATTATATTTCACTGGAGCTCCTTACTCTTCAACATGCTACATACAGTTGCCCTTGAGTAAAACAATCCTACCGTAGATCAATTTATGTTTTTCCCTCGTGGCCTTTTGTTGGTTGTCATTGCAAAAAAAATTTTATAGGAGACTATATTCTTTTAAGTTTAAACAGGTAATAATTTGAATAATGGGAATTTTGAGTATAAACGTAATTTCACCCTGTAGCACATCTTGCAAAAATGGTAGCTTCAATCAGATGTGAATGTAACACTGTTACCTGTAATCTTGTACAATTACAAATTTTTGGAAGGTTAAAGCAGTACACAAATTGAAACCGGTCTAGAGTATGGGAAGAACAGGTTACCTCAGAGAAAATGGAGAGCTAAAAATTGGAACCATTATGAAATAAAGTAAACCCCACATAAACGTAAAAAATGGGAACGCCGGAAAGTGTAATAAAAAGTACACCAAACTGCAAATCCTGACCTTGCAATAACCACTATGTACGTATCATACAACGGTAGCATGCAAATTGAATTAAAGTCACTTCAGATGAGGGTTTTTACTTTGTATATTCATTGGGGAAGGGGAATGCAGTACTATAGTATTAATCTATATTTTAATTTTATTAATAGGACTACCATGAAAGCCATAACCAGACAATAAACTTCTAACATTGAATCATGTTTTACTTTAACTTACTACAAACTCTAAAGATGTTTACAGACTGCACATTTATGCAGCCCATGCAATAAATTGAACCTTTTAAGCATTTTACAGAAAAGAACAGGTGAAAGAAATAATATTGTAAACTGTGTACAGCATGGACTGCAGAAAGCATCTACAGTGGGATGGGTGGAGTGTTTATGTGGAAAAGATTGTAGCAGAAATCCGTATTACAGGACCTCACCCATAGCGTTATTGGGTAAAGGTGATTTAAACTTTGTTCATAAAAACTGCTAAAACATCTCAACTCTGCTTTGGCATCAAAGCCTAAAATTAGTTCTGCCTCATTATACAGTGGGCTTGAATAAATGTCTGCCAACAAAATATACTAACTTACTAATTACTTTTACTCACTCTAATGCTCTAACCTTGTTCTTTTTGTGTCACAGAATCTCCATCAGCTGTAGAAAAAAATCGCCTTTCATTCTTTTCCATAGTGGTGTGGCTGCATCAGTTGATTTATGATTTTTTTTTTCCTGTTTTTTTATGTTTGATTGGTATTTTGAAATTAATGACGATATGCAGGTGGACAACAGAGCTTATTTTTTCACAAACGCCGCCATTGATTAAAAAAATGCTATGATCAAGGACAGGTTGTGGATTTTGAGAGAATAACTTGGAGTTACCAATATTCAACTTTTATGGTTTGCAGTGCACATTGAAATATTTAAGCATTTGTTTTCAAAATGTCATTAAGAGTCTGCTGAAATGGTTAAGTAAACAGGCAGAATATTCCAAGGGAGTAGTTCAAGAACATGGCTGATGATGTTTTTTTCATTTACCTAGTAAGACTTGCTAGTGGGCTCGTGTCCAGTTTTCATAACAGAAGTACAGGTGCTGGTCATAAAATTAGAATATCATGACAAAGTTGATTTACTTCAGTAATTCCATTCAAAAAGTGAAACTTGTATATTAGATTCATTCATTACACACAGACTGATGTATTTCAAATGTTTATTTCTTTTAATTTTGATGATTATAACTGACAACTAATGAAAGTCCCAAATTCAGTATCTCGGAAAATTAGAATATCAATTAAGACCAATGCAAAAAAAGGATTTTTAGAAATGTTGGCCAACTGAAAGGTATGAACATGAAAAGTATGAGCATGTACAGCACTCGATATTTAGTTGGGGCTCCTTTGGCCTGGATTACTGCAGCAATGCGGCGTGGCATGGAGTCGATCAGTCTGTGGCACTGCTCAGGTGTTATGAGAGCCCATGTTGCTCTGATAGTGGCCTTCAGCTCTTCTGAATTGTTGTGTCTGGCGTATTGCATCTTCCTCTTCACAATACCCCATAAATTTTCTATGGGTTTAAGGTCAGGTGAGTTTGCAGGCCAATCAAGAACAGGGATACCATGGTCCTTAAACCAGGTACTGGTAGTTTTGGCACTTTGTGCAGGTGCCAGGTCCTGTTGGAAAATGAAGTCTGCATCTCCATAAAGTTCGTCAGCAGCAGGAAGCATGAAGTGCTCTAAAACTTCCTGGTAGACTACTGCGTTGACCTTGGACCTCAGAAAACACAATGGACCAACACCAGCAGATGACATGGCACCCCAAACCATCACTGACTGTGGAAACTTTACACTGGACCTCAAGCAACGTGGATTCTGTGCCTCTCCTCTCTTCCTTCAGACTCTGGGACCTTGATTTCCAAAGGAAATGCAAACTTTACTTTCATCAGAGAACATAACTTTGGACCTCTCAGCAGCAGTCCAGTCGAGACGCTTCTGACGCTGTCTCTTGTTCAAGAGTGGCTTGACACAAGGAATGCGACAGCTGAAACCCATGTCTTGCATACGTCTGTGCGTGGTGGTTCTTGAAGCACTGACTCCAGCTGCAGTCCACTCTTTGTGTATCTCCCTCACAGTTTTGAATGGGTTTTGTTTCACAATCCTCTCCAGGGTGCGGTTATCCCTATTGCTTGTACACTTTTTTCTACCACATCTTGTCCTCCCCTTCGCCTTTCTATTAATGTGCTTGGACACAGAGCTCTGTGAACAGCCAGCCTCTTTAGCAATGACCTTTTGTGTCTTGCCCTCCTTGTGCAAGGTGTCAATGGTCGTCTTTTGGACAACTGTCAAGTCAGCAGTCTTCCCCATGATTGTGTACCCTACAGAACTAGACTGAGAGACCATTTAAAGGCTTTTGCAGGTGTTTTGAGTTAATTAGCCGATTAGAGTGTGGCACCAGGTGTCTTCAATATTGAACCTTTTCACAATATTCTAATTTTCCGAGATACTGAATTTGGGACTTTCATTAGTTGTCAGTTATAATCATCAAAATTAAAAGAAATAAACATTTGAAATACATCAGTCTGTGTGTAATGAATGAATCTAATATACAAGTTTCACTTTTTGAATGGAATTACTGAAGTAAATCAACTTTGTCTTGATATTCTAATTTTATGACCAGCACCTGTAGAGCCGAATTCAAGAGATATTAAAGAACAGTAATATAATGGAGAAAGATTTTTATTTTATGCTGGTTGAGCTCTGTGCTAAAGCACCTCTTTCTTTTAACCAATCTCAGAGTACTGTATATATAAGCATTAATTCAGCACTGTTGTGAAAATTCATTTGTTTATTAAACAGGTTTCTGCCCTTACTTTTTTGATCTTTCTGTAACAGACTACTGTGATGATTACTCCCTTTCAGCATTTGCTGAAGAGACAATTAAAGACACGTGGAACAAGTTTCCTCCTGCCTAATTCCTGACTCAGAGGTTTTATCAAAGTTGTCCTAGTAGAGGTTAGGTTTCTTTCTTTAATTATTATGTTGATTTTCTTCCATTGTTGATTTCTACCACAGGGTATTAGGGAGTCCCGTTTGGAGTAACCAGTGCTGTTTTCTGGAGCTAGACACAGTGGAAGAGATAAATGTGATGAGTGCCAGTACTCTAGAAAAAAAACTGCCAGTACACATCAAAGAGTGTCGGTAATCCAAATCAAAAAGTACTGGCCACTTCAAGCACTGATGGTGGGGGGGGGGCATCCCCATTCAAAATAAGATTTCGAAGGTCAGGATAGGGGTGTCCCTTTTCAAGGTCTGTAGAGGCGAATGTGTATTACAGTGGAACAGTGGAGTAGCTTGTAGGGTATCCAACATGTTAGAAGCAGACGTGATGTTGATATTCAGTGCCTTTAAATGTGAACAGCCTCCTGAAAGTTGTGTAAAGTTTTGTCTTATTTTGATGTCGATGTATGTGAAAATATGTAGACATTTAGAGTGCCTCCAGACAAAGACATTATCCAACCCAGAGGAATTCGCACAGACAAGCGGCAAAGGACATGAACATAAATCCAGAGAATACTGTAATCTGATGAGTATAATTGTAAGCTAGTTGTGCAGTGAAGCATTGAAACAAAAAGACGTCAATGATTGTGTCTTGTTATGCCTCACTTTTAAAACTAGTGCCCTCATCTTTCACCCAGCAGCCCTTGTGGCAACTGCTAAAGCTGCCCAATGATGCAGTACTTCTGGGGTTGCTGGGATTTGCAGTCCATTTAAGTAGCAGGGCTACAGCATTGTCCGTGGCTTTTTGTAACATGTTGCATAACCTTCAAAATAATTTCCATTTAATTTTTGAAGACAAACCAGTGAATATGTGTATCCGTGAATTATAAACCTGTGAATTTCAAAGGCCAACCTGTAAGACAGGGGTGCCCACACTTTTTCGACTTGTGAGCTCCTTTTGAAATGACCAGGTCAAAATGATCTACCTACTTTAAAAATGAGATGTGTGTGTGTATATATATATATATATATATATATATATATATATATATATATATACACACTCACCTAAAGGATTATTAGGAACACCATACTAATGCGGTGTTTGACCCCCTTTCGCCTTCAGAACTGCCTTAATTCTACGTGGCATTGATTCAACAAGGTGCTGAAAGCATTCTTTAGAAATGTTGGCCCATATTGATAGGATAGCATCTTGCAGTTGATGGGGATTTGTGGGATGCACATCCAGGGCACGAAGCTCCTGTTCCACCACATCCCAAAGATGCTCTATTGGGTTGAGATCTGGTGACTGTGGGGGCCATTTTAGTACAGTGAACTCATTGTCATGTTCAAGAAACCAATTTGAAATGATTCGAGCTTTGTGAAATGGTGCATTATCCTGCTGGAAGTAGCCATCAGAGGATGGGTACATGGTGGTCATGAAGGGATGGACATGGTCAGAAACAATGCTCAGGTAGCCCGTGGCATTTAAACGATGCCTAATTGGCACTAAGGGGCCTAAAGTGTGCCAAGAAAACATCCCCCACACCAATACACCACCACCACCAGCATCCACAGTGGTAACAAGGCATGATGGATCCATGTTCTCATTCTGTTTATGCCAAATTCTGACTCTACCATTTGAATGTCTCAACAGAAATCGAGACTCATCAGACCAGGCAACATTTTTCCAGTCTTCAACTGTCCAATTTTGGTCAGCTCGTGCAAATTGTAGCCTCTTTTTCCTATTTGTAGTGGAGATGAGTGGTACCCGGTGGGGTCTTCTGCTGTTGTAGCCCATCCGCCTTAAGGTTGTGCGTGTTGTGGCTTCACAAATGCTTTGCTGCATACCTCGGTTGTAACGAGTGGTTATTTCAGTCAAAGTTGCTCTTCTATCAGCTTGAATCAGTCGGCCCATCCTCCTCTGACCTCTAGCATCAACAAGGCATTTTCGCCAACAGGACTGCCGCATACTGGATGTTTTTCCCTTTTCACACCATTCTTTGTAAACCCTAGAAATGGTTGTGCGTGAAAATCCCAGTAACTGAGCAGATTGTGAAATACTCAGACCGGCCCATCTGGCACCAACAACCATGCCACGCTCAAAATTGCTTAAATCACCTTTCTTTCCCATTCTGACATTCAGTTTGGAGTTCAGGAGATTGTCTTGACCAGGACCACACCCCTAAATGCATTGAAGCAACTGCCATGTGATTGGTTGATTAGATAATTGCATTAATGAGAAATTGAACAGGTGTTCCTAATAATCCTTTGTATGTATGTGTATGTGTGTATATATATAATATATATATAAATAATATACTGAGTATACTTTATACATAAAATGTATGTTGTCGTACCTTGCATAACTGAATAACCTTTATGGCACAATAACAATTCAATACATTTATGGTCACTACAGTATTTAGATTTAATAATTGTCATGTGGGAAAAGGCTGACTCGCATAAATAAGTAGAGCCGAATAATGGAGTCAAGGAGCTTTTGAATTCAGCCAAGTGAAAAATGACGGCTGTCCGATTAAGTACAATTTTAGTTCCCTCTCCTTTCTCTTTCTAAGATCACTTTTTGGAAGTACATCAGTTTCGTAGTTTTTATAAACAGTTCGAAAGTGCCCTTCCACATTTTCCTTCTTTGGAATAGCAATGATAGATTGACAGATCAGACAAACGCACTTCGATTGTGACATTGTGAGAAAAAAATCCTCTTCCAATTCCACATCCAGCCCATACCCTCCCCAACCAATTTTTTTTAAATCCCTTCTTTAGTCGATATAAATTGGAAGGCTACCTAAATCACAGCTGGAGTTTTGCAGTAGCTCGTGCGTTTGATTGTGCGTGCGGGATGATCAGCGTGTTAGAAGAAAAGAGATATCAGACTGGCCTCCCTGTATGCCAATCAAGTGGCAAATGCCATAAGGAGGATATATGATAGACTAACCCATCCATCCATTTTCCAACCCGCTGAATCCGAGCACAGGGTCACGGGGGTCTGCTGGAGCCAATCCCAGCCAACACAGAGCAGGAACCAATCCCGGGCAGGGTGCCAACCGACCGCAGGACACACACAAACACACCCACACACCAGGGCCAATTTAGAATCCAATTTGGAAACCGAAGCCCCCGGAGGAAACCCACGCAGACACGGGGAGAACCCGGGAAGTGATCCCGGATCTCCTAACTGCGAGACAGCAGCGCTACCACTGCGCCACTGTGCTGCCCATTGATAGACTAACATTTAAAAAAATTTTTTTTTGGATGCAACGTGATCTACCTGCACTACCTTTGCGATTTACTGGTCAATCGCGATTGATGCATTGGGCACCCCTGCTGTAAGATGATCATAGCCTTAGAGTGAACATGTGGTGACGGTGGTGTTACCTTGAGCAAATTCCTGAGCAGAGGCAGTGCCCTGTCCATGGTTAGTTCCTGCTCTGCTCCCAATGCTGTTCCAGCTGCTGTGTCCCTACATGAAAAAAGGAGACTACAAAATGAATTGATAATACTTAAGGAAGATATTCACCCCAAGTGGTCAACTTAAAATGTTTGAATCGTGCTGCATACACAGCACTGTAAAGTGAGGAAAGAAAGGAACAAACATAAGAAAGCGTCCTGTTAGTAAACTAGAGAGTCAAATGTTCAGTTTGGAATGGAGGCTCAGTATACAAACCCAGCTCTCTTTATAATGTTTCTACTAGCTGGAGCTTTTGATGAAATGACTCCATACCACACTGTTTTGTAATTTGTTCAGCTCAAGGCCAGTGTCCTTCATGAGCAGTTTTGAAGGACTGGTCAGGTATCGTTTGACTCATGCTCTTAAACAATCCATGGGTCTCCAGAACAACACCTTGGAGATCACCTTGTTTTCAGTTCTAAGGCATTGATCAACGAATTGCAGACACTATTTTAAGTGTTGTAGTTATCTTGGGGATTTTGTTATACAGTGCTCTGTGTTTGTCATCCAATGAATATCTGGAGCATGACACAGCATGCAGTTGTAATGGACATCCAGCTAGGCTGCAGGAGACTTTGTTGGTGTCCAAGTCTGTGAGCCATACATCAAATGTTCTCCACAGTCACCCAGAATAATCCAATTTTCAGCTGTTTGGGACGATTTGACTTCCAAATATTAATCATTTTCTGTAGGGCTTACCAAGCTTTGTTTTGTGCTTAATAACATCCTTAACCAGTTTCAGTGACCCAGGAACCGAGGTATTCAAAATTACTGACCAGCTCAAGATCTTCTCCATCTGAATTCTTCAAGATGATATCTGTGCCTTTTTTTGTAACTCATCTATTTAATTTTGCTTGTGTTTGTCACTAAACCAACACTACAGCAGCACTTTCAGTTTCATTAAGACGTTCTAGGGCATCGTTTATAGAGATTGAATGGAGAGCTAAATCATCTGCCAAGTCAATTTCGATTAGGTGGGTTGCTGGGTAGTTTTTTTCCTCTAGAGGGATGGAGTGTAATGCCACAGTTATCACTTCTGAAGATGGCAGTCTCATGGCATAGTCCAGTGCAATAATAAAAAGTTGTGGTTCTAATGTACACCCTTGTTGTACATCAGCTTCAATAGCGAGGAAGTTTATATGTTCATCTTCTGTAATAATTTGAGCAGTCGAGTTTTGGTACAGTCCTTTTATATCCTTGATTATATCCATGTTGATCCGGTATTCCTGTTTTACTTCAAACATTTTGTGCCTGTTGACAGAGTCAAATGCTTTTCTGATGTCTGGAAAGGTCAACGCAGCAGTAACTTATACTCCAGAACTTCCTCAATTATTCTCCAAAGTGTTAGGATCTGAGCCACAGTTGTTCTCTGCTTCTTGAAGCCATTTTAGGTTTGTCAAAAAAAGGGATCAAGATGTGATCTGAAATGCAAGAGAATCATACAATTGTAGATCTTCGCTACAATGGAAGTGAGGCTAATTCTTCTAGTTCTGAGGGAGGCTAAGGTTCCCTTTCTTGAGAAGGGGAATAATAGCTGCATGAGTCCATGGTGTTGGGTCATCACCTTTTGATGCTTTGTTGCAGACTTGTAGTAGCTCATTTTACAGAGGCTTGCTACACTTCAGTGAGGATTTCCATCTAACTTTATTAGCTTTATTGTTAGACAGACCTTTAATGCAAGTGTACCGTTCTTCTAAAGTGAAGTCGCCCATTTCAATAGGTTGATGTTCATGAGCAATGGTTTGAGTTGGTTCATCTCATAACAGCGATAGTTGTCCTAGCAACTTTTTTGAAATGGCTTTTCCAATTTTCCAATCTTTCAGTGGGTGTTTTTCTTATTATTCTGCCTTTATAAGAGGACCTCTTGCCTGTGATGTAATTTATTGTGGCCCAGGTGAGCCTTAACTGTTGATGCATTCCAGCCTTTTCCATGTCATTAATTTTGCTCTACATCATTTTATGTTGTTCCTCAAATGCTTTGTACAGATCTTTACATAGAGCTTCCATTATCCTTGCTTGAATTCTTTTGGAAGGCTTTTTGAGTCTGTCTCAGTTTGTCACACATCAGTGTTATTTCAACATTTTTCCATGCGATTGGCTTATTTTTCGATTTCTTACTGTTTTCTCGGCAGCTTCTCTGTTGGTTTATATGAAGGAATTGATAAATCCTGTGGCTGGCGGTTGTTCTCCTGCTGGAATCAGAGCTGCCAATCTGTTTCTGACTTCTACTGAATACTGATTTCAGAAGTCATTGTTGTTTATGAGCACAGACCAGTCATACCTGTTGACTTAGCGTGCTGATTTGTTTTTATGCAAACTCTGCCTAATCTCAGCAGTCACAGTCCTGTGGTCAGATCCAATCCAGCTAAAGGTGTTATAAGCTTCAAAGTTTGTTGCACTGTTGTTCCGCTTTTTGTTCAGAATGATGAAGCCCAGGGGTCCCCAACTCCGATCCCGCAGGGCCACAGTGGCTGCAGGTTTTCATTCTAACCCTTTTCTTAATTATTGACCTGTTTTTGCTGCCAATTAGCTTCTTTTGAATTAATTTTAATTTACTTTCTCTTGAAGTCTCAGACCCATTAATCATTTCTATTTCCTTAATTAGCAGCTGAACAATAATGTGATACAAAATGAGCCAAAACATGACCAGCAAATTGTGTCCATCATACAGTATCTGAAAATAAAGAAAGGTGAAGGTCTCAGGAATGTTGAACTGCTCAGGTCCACAAAACATTGTAACAGCGCTCTTAGAGAAGAGAACGTCAACATGTAGCAGTCCGGTGCTGCTCAGGTTCACTCCACTGTAGGGATGGCTACTTGTTTTTGTATTTGGTGGGGGAGATCACAAGAAAACACGCAGTCTTGGTCTGACTTGCACACACAGACACGAAATAACAGCAAATCAAATAAATAGCTATGGTATATTAAACAAAAACACAAGCAACAAATAAACAGGTAGCCCTTTCTTTAATTCATTGACTTGATACTGCTGTCATTGTGCAATAGCATACATTTCCGAAATTTAATGTAGCAGGGCTATGGATTAAAAGGACTCCATTTGTAGCAGCGCTCCTATTGGTGAGAACTGCATCTCCCAGCAGTCCCTGCAGGGGCTGTTGGGGTCAAAGGTGGTCAAAGGAAAGGGGTGTTTTGGTTCCGTTTAACTGTAAGACTGCCTTCAGTTGTTTATGCCGTAGTTAGTTTTGTGTCCTGGATTGTATTCGTTGTTCGGGTCTGGATTGTCTTCTGTCTACCTGTGTCCTGAGGATTGATTATGGATTCATTGGCTTCCCCACAAGAAAAGGAGCACTCCTGAACCATCCATCCATCTTCACCCTTACAGTGGCTACTGGTAGGACTGTTTTTCATTCCCGTGCAGCGTGCAGGTCTCTGGACTCACTACCGTCATCTTTCATTTCATCCGGTGTTGTTTCCATTGACTTTGCTGTGTGGAGTTGTTTGTGTTTATATGTTTGATGTAATATCGCCGTAGGGGTTCTGGGGTGGTATTATTGTTTTCATTTATATGATTTAATTGCATTACATTCTTTAATTATTGTTATTGCCCAGTGTGCTGTATTTTTGTCTCTGTTGTGAGTGTGTACGGGTTGAGCCAAGGCTGGGAACATCCCTGGGATCCACTATAAAAAATAAATAAATCACCGTCATCTTGATGGTGTGAATCTTGGCGCCGCCTGACCGCTACACATTTCCCAGCTGCCCTGATTAGATGTCTATAACGGGCGCTGGGGCTGATGGAGACAAGAAGGGCCAACAGGAACTTTAAAAGGGAGCTCGCTGAACAGTAAAATAAGTCCCATTGTTTTGTGCTCATGTTCACTCATCTGCAGTACCACCTGAGGAATATTGTTGCTATCCTGGATTGTCAAACCTGTAAGGATGTATTGACGGTCTTGTGCCTGCCTGCCTGTCATGTAAGTAGTGTTGGATCGGTCGTTGTGCTTCATCGGAGGGCATGCTCCCCAAATCTCATCACCCCTCACTACACCAGGACTACAGGTAAGACTGTTTAATATATTACTTACAGAAAGTTGTTTTCTGGATCATCATCTTTTCCTCCAATTCCACTTCATCCACTACCAGTGCACTTGGATGGTTTATGGTCTTGGTTTATTGTTAGGTGTTTCTTGTGTTGTCGCTGTAGGGGAGTAGAGTTGGAGAAGGTGGATAAGTTTAAATACTTGGGATCAACAGTACAGAGTAATGGGGATTGTGGAAAAGAGGTGAAAAAGAGAGTGCAGGCAGGGTGGAATGGGTGGAGAAGAGTGTCAGGAGTGATTTGTGACAGATGGGTATTGGCAGGAGTGAAAGGGAAGGTCTACAGGACGGTAGTGAGACCAGCTATGTTATATGAGTTGTAGACGGTGGCACTGACCAGAAAACAGGAGACAGAGCTGGAGGTGGCAGAGTTAAAGATGCTAAGATTTGCATTGGGCGTGACGGGCATGGACAAGATTAGAAATGAGTACATTAGAGGATCAGCTCTAGTTGGATGGTTGGGAGACAAAGTCAGAGAGGTGAGATTACATTGGTTTGGACATGTGCAGAGGAGAGATGCAGGGTATATTGGGAGAAGAATGCTAAGGATAGAGCTGCCAGGGAAGAGAAAAAGAGGAAGGCCTAAGCGAAGGTTTATGGATGTGGTGAGAGAAGACATGCAGGTGATGGGTGTAACAGAACAAGATGCAGAGGACAGAAAGATATGGAAGAAGATGATCCGCTGTGGCGACTCCTAACGGGAGTAGCTGAAAGAAGAAGATTCTGTGTAGTCTGCTCCCTTTCTTGTATCCTAATAATGACAATTAAAAACAAGTAAAGCAGACACCCGGGTGTACAGCACTAAATGATGAAAGGCGCCAACTGCTCCAGCATCAGATCCACTCATTAGTAATGGAAATCAGGATAAACATAAATAGTGGGAAAAAAACTTCATCCGCATATAACTGCCTAATTTTTATTAAAATGTATTAACACACTTGCTTTTGTAATTTTTTCATTAATACAGAAACTGGGAGATAACAGCTCACTTACGTAGGCTAGGAGTACTGTACAATTAAACACAGAATTTGGTTGAACAAAAACCTGCAGCCCAAGGTGGTCCCCAGGATCGAGTTAGGGAGCCACTGATCTAGACTGAATGTGAACATAGCCAAAGTCACACTTTTTTAAAAAAGAGACCGTGAGCTCCTGTTGTAATGAAGTACCACTAACCCCTTATTCCTGTCTTAGTTTAAATATTGATTTTGTTTAATTTTGTGCGAATGTAAAGGAACTTTTCAGTTCTTTGTTCTTCCTTTTTATAAACGCTGCAAAAGTACTATTGTAGCTGCCTGGTGAGTAAGGCAGGATCAGGCATGGGCCAAACGTGTACCAAAAGAAATCTCTGTCCAAAAAAGTTCATTTGAAAAAGGTTTAGTGAAATTTCAAAGCAAACAGTCCACACAAGAACAGAGAAAGTTTGTTACACATGCAGAATAAAAGGCAACAAAAAGAAAAATGTTTCTTCTTGTTAAACTTCAATTGTTTCTACAGTTAAGGATGAGTTGTTTCTCTGTGCTTTACTTCACATTCGGTACGTACGGCCCTGCACATACCACTGAGCACGTTAAGGCACCGTGTGCCCATCATGCCTTACTCACGGCAAGGCAGGTCACTAACTGAGACTAATTTGCAATCAGAGGGACATGAAACCATTTCAATACAGCTTGTGGGGGTTATAAGAGCCTCCCATATACAATACTATGCACTAACTTATAGGCAAACATTTAACACAACTAAGAAAATACTTCTATCAACTTAACATGACCTATATAACTGGCAAATGGCTGTTACAATTATGAAGTTGCACCACTGTAGGAAGTGGTCAGATTTCTGCTTACCATCTGCTTTGATGGGCTTTATTTCCAATCGATGGTTGTCACCATCTTAAAGAAGAAGGTGTTTTAAGTTGTGTAACTAACAAATGAGGCTTTTTTCAATAGACTAAGAAAACCACTTAACCATCTCCCCACGCTAAGGTAACCATTTTGTAATCATATTTAAGTTTATTATATTTCTCTGAGCGCTGAACATCTGCACATCATACCTCCCCATATCTCTTCAGGGTACATAAAGCCAAGGTCATCATGTACCTTTGCTCCTAAAGCCAATCGACGTCATATTATTTGCTCCTGGTGTCTTTGCAAGCTATCAGACTTGGCAGATCCTTCTATTTCTTCACAGTGTGAGGCTTCACTTTAAGGAGTTCACATTCAGACAATACTTCAGCATTTTAAAGTCATTCAAGACACAGTGAACCTTATATGACATTGTGTGTGTGGTCACTTTTATAGAAGTTCCGTTGTGGTGCGGATGGATGCTTCATTATATCAGCTAATCAAACTCAGCCTCCCACGTCTGGACATGTTGGTGCATCTTTTCTGTCCCATATGCTGTGAAGTCCATTTTACGATTGTGCTGCCCCACTTCTTTACTGCATTCTTTTGTTTGATGCTCATCATGAGCAGCACTTTCATGTTACTGTAATGGAAGGAAAGATGGAGTGCACTGAAAAAGTCAAGCGGCAGAACATATGTCACTACCTAAGTGGTCAATTTCGATTGATGGGACCTTAGCCATGATTTGACTGCAAGTAACAGTTGAGTTTCAAAAGCAGAAGGAGGAAAGTCGAGGCACCAAAGAGATACCTGGAGACTTGTGTCAAGTTTTAGGGTACCAATTCCAAATGTTTTCATGGGAACAAGAGGCCTACACAAGTTCTTTCTGGGGTTGGATTTGAGAGGTTTGGTAATGAGAAGCAGGCTTGAACCTGGGGCAGAGTAGCCAACAGTAGGTTTGTCTTCTCATTTTACATACCCAGCTATGGTGCCATTTTTAAGACTTGCTTTTCCTGCTCCTTTATGGATTTGCAGGACATAACCCACAGGAAAAGAGTGTGCTTGTGGAGAGCAGACATCACGACTGATCAATGTTGGGGTCTGTGACTCCCCGTCTTCTGCACATACCTGGGAATGGTTTGACTTGGGACATTAGGTAGTAGTCACACCGATGATGAACCACAGAGTGAGTGAGTGGGACACAGACAAGATATTACAAAAATAGACAGTTCTTTATTAAGAAAAAAGCAAAAACAAAAGTGATACAAAAAATATCAAGTGTGTCCGGTTTGTTTAAATAGTGAGAGAGAGAGACAGACAGATTGATAGGTAATCAATGAGTCAAACCAAGATTAGGTGTTAAGTGATCCAAAAAAACATAAAAGAACACCAGAACGCTAGTCTGTCTCCCTTCTTCCTTTTTAAATAATCCAGAAATGACTACACAGGATTTTCAGAGTCCCCAGAAAACAACATATACTAGAAGTCCCAGACATACCCCCTTCACCATGTGTCAGGGTCCTCCAGGGACCCTCAAGGACTTCCTCCAACCAGACACAACTGAAAATAAAACAAACTTCCAGGGCATCCCATTGTTTATCTCCTCTCTCTCAGCTGTTCTAGGGGATAAAACCAAGAGTGTGTGTCCTGCCGCCTCCTCCTCCCCTCGTTCAGGCCCCTCCAGAGTCACTACGGTACACTCGACAGACTCGACCTGACTCTCAAAGAAGAGCTCTCCTCTCCTCCGTCAGCGCCCATTCTCTCATTTTCTCCTCCCCATGGGATTCCGTCCCCCAATCATATTAACCATCTCGCCAAGCTCCTTGTGTTACTTACCTCTGTCTCCGGCACCACTTTGTGTTGTGATTCAATTTTTTTTGCTTTTTAACTGTAAGACGGAGGCCACACAATCATTTTGTAACAAAGAATCAGAATCAGAAAACTTTATTAATCCCGAAGGAAATTATTTATGTTACAACTTAACAACAGACAAGGGACATGTTACACTAAGAGTACATTTAAAAGTAATCATGTAAATATAATAAAGTATAATAAATGTTGGCTGGGATTGGCTCCAGCAGAGCCCCGTGACCCTGTAGTTAGGATATAGCGGGTTGGATAATAAATGTAAGTATCAAACTAAAGGGCGGCACGGTGGCGCAGTGGTAGCGCTGCTGCCTCACAGTTAGGAGACCCGGGTTCGCTTCCCGGGTCCTCCCTGCGTGGAGTTTGCATGTTGTCTGCGTGGGTTTCCTCCCACAGTCCAAAGACATTCAGGTTAGGTGGATTGGTGATTCTAAATTGGCCCTAGTGTGTGCTTGGTGTGTCCTGCGGTGGGTTGGCACTCTGCCCAGCATTGGTTCCTGCCCTGGGATTGGCTCCAGCGTGACCCTGTGTGCGGGTTGGAAAATGGATGGATGGATATCAAACTAAAGTTAATATTGCACATTTTGAGAACAAATAAGGTTATTCACATGTGAAGAGCAGACAATTTATTGCACAAGAACAGATAGTATGTTGCACATTTCAAGTACTTGAAAAAATGTACCTGGATATCCAATAAAGAAAAAAGGGTAATAACTTTAAGTGTGGGTGAGTGACCGGAAATTATAGAGTCTGATGGCGTAGTTTGCTAGAATTTTACACTTGTAGAAGGGATTGGGGTGTTACTGAAACTCTAATTCCTAGCTAACTTTTATTTTGAAAAGACTGCCAGCGGTAATGTGAACACAGGAAGGACTTTTATGTTGACGCAAAGTGTAACGGGAAGCTCATCATCCTGAGGAAGGTAGGAAAAAAAAAAAAGAAAAACTGGAAAAGAGTAAAAGAGAGACAAGATCTGCCATCTTGGGGAAAACAGGCCTGGAAAGTAGGCTGCTGGCAGGCCCGCCACCAGAAATATATTGGGTACGTGTGGGCCCCTCTGCCTTCCCCCGGGTCCCCACATGCCAAAACCTTCAAATACGTATACAAAATGATCTAAATGTAGTTTATCCGACAGCGACAATGCTGCATTTATGAATACCATACTTGATGAGTTAAGCCTTCTCGCACATCAAAGTTTGACTGCGAGAAGGAAAGCCAGTGCTAACGGAAGCTCGTAGCGGAATTGAAACAATACATTAATGAGATAGGCCTATTTATTATCTAACGTGTAACGGTACAATTATACCAATGCAATGAATAGGAGTAACATCTGAACATTTTAATATATACTGATGGTTAGGGTTATCTACATGGTGTACAATCAGTATGGTAACTTGCTGTATCAAACTTCAAAGTTTTCAAAAAATCCGGGTGATCCAGAATCTTTAGTGATACACACAAAACCAACGCACACTCTTCACTGCTTTAAAGCAACAATAAACACCCAAGTGAATGAATTATCAAACTACGGAGACGGTCTTCTGCTAAACCATCCACGATGGTGCACAACAATATCGCTGTTGTCTGAGACAGAACAGCGCCTGTGTGTGTGAAACGGCAGTATTCAATTACAGCGGCAAAGTCAATCCATTATCCACGTACCCTGTACAACAAACATACTACTCAACGTCAAGCTCAAGGACATCGGCGTCGGCTCTCCTTTGTCTTTGAGAAGCGTGCTGCTGCCGGCCCCCTTTGACAAGCATGCTTCACACGACACGAGCACGATATCTACTTGCTTGGAGCGTGCGGCTATTAAAACACTCACTTGTATTGTTGTAAGCTAAATGATTTAACTTTTCTATTACATGTAACTTGAATAATTGTCAGAATATATATCTACGCGCACAACATCAGCATTAAAAAAAAATCAAGCATGAAGGGGCCCCCTTCCGTTAGGGCCCCAGACCAGAGTCCCGTTTGTTCCCCCCCTGGCGACGGGCCTGCTGCTGGGACTGGTGTTAAGGTTTACAAAGGATTACAAAGTGGATGTGGAGTTCTAGGTGGAATGGAGGAGCTTCCTGATAATTAAGTTAACGGATTATGTTTACTGGATGTTCCCTGACTTGTGAAAAAGGTAAAAACAGCCAGCATTGCATGAAGTTAAGAAGGTCCACGTGGAATGAGTGAGATCAATGCTACTTTGTAAAGAAAAAGAGACTATTCCCCTGTTTGGTGGAAAAGTTGAAAATAAGACTAATTTTTTCTTGAGTTTATTCTAACTCTTATGTCTGTATACATAGATATGTATGTTCCAGTATCTGTAATTGTTGATAAGAATTTTTAATTCTAAATATATATATATTTTTTTTTTTCACACCATATATTAAAGTGGTGTGGTGGGCTGGCGCCCTGCCCGGGGTTTGTTTCCTGCCTTGCACCCTGTGTTGGCTGGGATCGGCTCCAGCAGAACCCCCTGACCCTGTAGTTAGGATATAGCAGGTTGGATAATGGATGGATGGAAATTAAAGTGGTATAGTTCTTGGTGTGTTAGTAACTCATCTTGGTGACAGTTGATTGTTACAATTTGTCCCCCTCTCCTATTAGTTTATTTCTCTGGCTGTAGCATAAAATGAAAAAAGGGTCTCGGCATTTGGATCCCCTTACAGTGACCATTACAGAACTGCTTTTCATTGTAAGGAAACATAAAAGGTTTTAAAGAAACATTCCTGTGACATAAAATCTATAAAGGGTCTCAGCATTTGGATACCCTGTAATACAAAATATCTACATTTGATATTAAAATATGAGAAAATTAAACACTATATGGAGGAAAAAAAAAACTAAAACAAAAAAAAAAACCTCAGCTCACAGTGGCCATCACAGAACCGAGATCGCGCCCAATCTAACCAGCATTTTTCTTTTTTTTTTTTTGGAAAGGTCCTTTTACATGGCTGGGGTGTCAGTGTTAATTACCTCTCAGTTCTGCAATGGCGCGGTTTCCCACTAAAATAAAAAAATGAAACTATCACTGGGCTTTTTTTATTAGCTGATAAAATCAAATTAAAATAAGAAAAAAAAAATATATTCACTGTAGATAAATTGGATTAAACTCTGTTAGACTTTCATTCATCTAGCACACCATGTCGTGACCTGCATAAAGCTTTGCTGACATTGGACCAGCACGGACACTCTGTATCGGACCACCCTTCGGTAAGTAGCCTATTCTAATTTATGGCAATACAGGCCATAGAAGGTGAATGGGACAAACGAGAACAACATACATACACATTTAAAATCACTCCGAGCCTTCTACCTAACGCAACAGCGAGAAAGGGGTTGATGGTGGACTGTGGAGCGACATCCCACATCATAACAGAGAAGGACAAATTTGTCTAATTTGATGAGACTTTTGATCCAAAAGTGCATTATATGGAACTGGCTAATGGACCAAGAAGGAACAACATTGCACTAAAATGAGGCGATGCAGAGATATGCATACAGAACAGCAGAGGAAAATACGTCAAATCCACTTTGGAGAAGGCTCTGTTTATTCCATCATATCCATAAAGCCTATTCTAAGTGAAAGCAGCTACAGCTAATGGTGCCACTGTGAAGTTCAAAGAGGGACAAAACGAGTTGATACATAAAGATGGAACAGTCTTCAACATAGATGAGCGTGAGAGACTGTACTACCTGAGGACAGTAAATCAACAGAAACAGTGTAATGATGGTTTTATTAACTGTTTTAGGGCTGATGTCGACTTTTGTCGACGCATGCGGTTGAGGGCAGATGTTGACTAAAATCAACATTCAGGGACAGAGGGCAATAATAGCTGTAAACGCTGCTGTAAATCTCTCCATTACATTATAGGTAGACCCTCTTTGCTTGGAGGACTGTTAGACTTGTTGACTTGACATCAAATCCCTGCGTGTGCGTGAGCAGTATAGAATAAACATTGGGTAAGAGAGAAAAGTGGATGCGCAAAGCAAAATACTCTGCGTATATTACTTATTTCTTGCATGTTATTGCTGAAACGGACTTTGACTTATCGAATTCCGATTTTGATGCAATGATCTAGAAATCGAAAACGAGAGACAGGTAACTGTATCAGCTGACCGGCACCCAGGTGCTTGTAGTGCTGAACATGCTCATGTAGTTAATGCGCCAATGGTAACGTTCGCCCTGGGAAGACTACACAGACGTATATCCATGGGTGGCAAGCTGACTACTGGACTTCAGCAAACAAAACGTTGTGCTAGCAGACACTGTGGGTTACCAGCCACTCGAGTACTTCAGACTGTTTGTTTTTTTTCCAGAAAGTGCCTTTCAGCTTATGAGTGATGGGACAAACAGATATGTAATAAGTAAGTGAATTTACACTGTACTGGCTCATGGAACATACAACAGGTGACATTTGTCATAAATAATATTTGTTTTATGCTGATTTATGTGTGAAACCAGCCCTGGGTCAAAAGGAAAAACAAAATAATTAGCTCTAAAAGAGTTAATGACATAGCAGGTACAGATAAAGTCAGTTTATCTTGCGATATTAAGATGTGGCATTAAATCCTAGGGCATTGTAATGTTGATGATGTGTTGAAGCTGCTGGGTATTGTTAATGGGATGAAAATCACAAATGATAAGACAACAATAGACTGTGATGTGTGTACTGAGGGAGAATTTGTGAAGAATAGAAATAAGAAACCTGATGTTAAAGCTTGTACCTAGAGCTGGTACATACTAATTTAGCAGGTCCAATTGATCCAGTTGCTATAGATGGATTTAGATATGTACTGTTATTTACTGATGACTTCTCGGGGCAGTGTTTGTCTACTTCCTTAAAAGCACATCAGAAACAGTGTGGGCAGCAGAGAGATTCCTGGTCAGATTGCGCACCCTATGGTGAAGTCAAATGTATAAGGTCAGAAAATGGTACCGAGTACATGGGAGAAACGTTTCAATCAATCTTGAGCGATAAAGGTATTAGACATGAGACCTCATCCCTTTATTCTCCCCATCAGAATGGCACAGTAGAGTGGTACTGGAGAACCCTTTTTGATATGGGCAGATATCTGCTGACAGGAAAGGGATTATCTAAAACTTTGTGGCCATATGCTGTCCAGAATGCTGTACACATCCGTAATCGGTGCTACAACGACCAAACTAAAAATACACCCTTATTCATGCATCAGGGAAAAAGCTTGACCTCTCTAAAATGTGGAAATTTGGGTCAGATTATTAGGCATACAAGAACGATCACAAGAAACTGGATTCCAGATGTGAAAAGGGTATATTCCTGGGGTATGACAAGAACAGCCTGGCATATCTAGTTTATTACCCAAGCAAACAGTATTTAGACACAAACTGATGATTGTTATGCAGAAATTCAAGAATATGTACAGTATAGTGGGATGCAAAAGTTTGGGCAACCTTGTTAATAGTCATTATTTTCCTGTATAAATCGTTGGTTGTTACGATAAAAAATGTCAGTTAAATATATCATATAGGAGACACACACAGTGATATTTGAGAATGAAATGAAGTTTATTGGATTTACAGAAAGTGTGCAATAATTGTTCAAACAAAATCAGGCAGACCAACAATATAATGGTCCAGGGAATAGCCATAGTATTCCAAATACCATAACTGCTTTAGCGTTGTTACTCTCACTGCACCTTCTTCTTCTTTCAGCTGCTCCCGTTAGGAGTTGCCACAGCGGATCAACTTTTTCCATATTACTCTCACTGCACCACTCGGAGTATTTATATCACTGTATCCGATTGTGAATCACAGCAGCAGCTGATCAGAAAGAGAATTATCAGTATACGGCATTAAGCACACGTCTCAGCCACTGCAAAACGTTTCAAAGCCTTTCCTGTACGGACCTCGCGGTTCATAAAGAGTTTCATCCCAAGAACTATAAATGCACTCAATCAATTGCTCCTTGTAGAACTGTTTGTACTTATAAGTAGAATTACCACACTGTAAACTTGCACTACAGTTATAATATTGCACAACCTGAGCCACTTTATAAAGCGCATATTTACATATGATGTCGATATCATTTTTAAGATGAAATGAAGCAAAATATGTTTATTATATTATACAGATAAAAGTTTAACTTCATTTAAATAATCTATATTCTTCACTGGGAGTGTCGTGAAGGATAGAATAATTAAACATGTACTATGAAGATAGTTCAATGTTCCTTAGACGTTATGAAGAATCAGCGCTCTAAGCTTACAGATGGCTTAACTTCTATTACAGAGCTGATTGTGTGCCGATCGGTTACTTGGAGAAAGAAAAGCAAGGACTGCAGGGTCGGCCACGTCAATATATACTGAATATAAAACAGAAAGAGAAAATAACGACACAGCTAAAAACGCAGCGGCAAATTTCGACAAAAGTTAAACGCTTGTGTCATGAGCACGAGGCGGCTATGCAGTGTCCACAACGGACGTGGCCATCCACCGTGCATAAGATACCATATAGACAATGGCGGGCGAAAGAGCTGATTCTTTTTCTGCCCACAGCCGCCACAAGCTTAGAGCCGCCCATGACTACTGCTGCAATAAATAATTTCATCGAAGGTCGCGCACAATCACTGCGCCGTGAAACCCACGTTTAATAACGTGCTTTAACTCCTATCATTATGAAAATGATATCACATATACATTTCAGTATTTTTAGTTATTCAGAGAGCTGTAATATCACAAATGTAATGGATTCTGCCGGTTTAAGAAGCAAGTAGTGATTCACACACATACAGCACATAGAAGATCACATACAAAACAAAGCATTTAACGTGCTACCTTAATTACGATGTGATTTGAGAAACTGGTTAATTAAACGATTTTAAGATGACGTTTATGATGTTCTACTTTAATGACAAAATAAACTACACGATTAAAGTGGAAATTTCGAGATTGAAGTTGACATTTCGTGCTTTTTTCCCCACTGTGTGCCTTTTTTTTCTCTGGACCCTAATAAGCTTTCATATGACACTCAGACGGTGGGCTACGACTCGCCTTTTCACGGCGACTTTGATATCTAAGCTTTCAAGTTTCTCCAAAACGCTATGTCACTCGATCAACTTCCTTTTGTTGATTATACCATGGTTTAAACAAATAGTATGTTTTTCCTTTGCCTCCACTTGGTATTCGCTGAAATTCTTATATTTTCCCCAGTGTTTTTCCCATTGTCTTTTCACAGAAGGCTGAGCTTAAGGGTGATTTATATTGATTTGCATATTCAAAGAGCCGTAATTCTGGGAGGAGTTCGGGCCGGACAGAAGGCGCGTGCAGGTGCGTTAGTTTTCCCGCTGATCGGGATTTATGTAGCGGAAGAACGCGGAAGTTGGAGTACGCACAGATTCCTGCATCTGGATTTTTCTGTGCGTAAGCACATTTCGGCTTTTGTGCTTACGTCATGTTATAGTGCGAATTCTACGCACGACGTTATACATGAGGCCCCTGGTGACTGTGAGAGAGAACAGATCAAAACCCGATGTTAAATGTTCTAAACATCGTGTGACAAGCATGTTACACTGTAAGCCTGATCCTGCAGAGGACAACAAATTACTTTGCCTTTGGTTTACTGTTTACTACACGCAGCAGAGATGGTACAGAGCTGTCCTTGCGCTACTGCTGCTACAGATGGCAAATCGCTGTCGACCCCGATCAAAGTAGACGTATTTCTCCCATATTTGTTATAATGAAATTTCAAATTATAACAAAATATTTTATGGTACCATGAGTTTCGTTATGATGGGATTCCACCAGTATGTTGCACGCTATGTGTAATTTTTAATTATTTTTGTATTGTATGTTTGGGTCAACTGTTATGAGACGACCTGCAAGTAAGGATTTGACTCTCTTAAGTGCACATGACAGACTTGTTCATTTTTCCTTATATTTATTTTTTGTTTGTGAGATGGAAACTGGAGTAACATATATTCATGGCATACAAAATGCTGAAACCAAACTGAGTGGCAGCCAGCTAAAGACACTCTCTTGGTGGAATTTCTGGAACCATATTTTAAATGTTTTTATCATAGTTGTATGCTAAGCTCCAGTGAGGGTTTACGTTTATACATGAAAAAGAGACGACACCAGGATAGTAATTCAATATTTATTACAGGACACAAGTATAAAAAAAGTAATTATTAAAACTAAAAACAGCTTAAACACATAGCTCATTTAAAATGGACTGAGATAAAGTGGTAAACTGTGCTGTGGTCAGATGAATCAAAATTTGAAATTATTTTTGAAAAACACAGATGCTGCATCCTTAGGACTAAAGAGTAGAGGGTCCATCCAGCTTCTCAGTTCAAAAGTGTGCACCTCTGATGGTACTGGGGTGCACTGGCAGCTTGCACATCTGGAAAGGTACCATCAATGGTGAAATGTATATACAGGTTTTAGAGCAACATATGCTCCCATCCAGACATCGTCTTTTTCAGAGAAGGCCTTGTATATTTCAGCAAGCCAATGATAAACTACATACTGCATCTATTACAACAACATGGCTTCATAGTAGAACAGGGGTGTTGAACTCTAGGCCTGGAGGGCCGCAGTGGCTGCAGGTTTTTATTCTAACCCTATTCCTAATCAGCGAGCAGTTTTCACTGCTAATAAACTCCTTTTCCCTTCATTATAATGGCCCTGTTTTTAAGGATTCAGTCCTCTGAATTGTTTTTCTTCATTAAATGATAGCCAAACAGAAATAAGACATGAAACGAGCCAAAAGATGACCAGCTAAATTGCGGCTTCAAACGCCAACCAATTTCACTCCAACCAGTTTCTTAACGAGAAGCCAATTCTTGCTATTAATTAAACCCGTTATTTAATTCCATGGTTTGTTGCTGCTCTCATCCTGCCACAGCAGACATTTCCAAAACTGTTGAGTTTCTGTTTTTTTTCTAAGAACACCGGCAAAATGGTTTGGTGACCTGCGAGATCAGCCTTACTGAGACCTTCACCTTTCTTTATTTTCAGATATTGTGTGAGGTGAGCTGGTCATATGTCAGCTCGTTTTGTGTCTTATTATTGTTTGGCTGCTAATTGAGGAAAAAGAAACAAGTAAGGGACCAGAGTCACGTTAATTAAAACTAAGGCAAAAGAAGTTAAGTTGCAGCACAACTGGTCACTAATGAAGAAGATGGTTAGAATGAAAACCTGCAACCACTGCGGCCCTCAAGGACTGGAGTTCGACACCCTTGTAGTAGAAGAATCCGGGAGTTGAGTTGGCCTGCCTGCAGTGAAGACCTTTCACTAATTAAAAACATTTGGAGAATCATGAAATGGGAAAAAAAGACAAAGCAGACCCAGGACTGTTGAGCAGCTAGAATTCAACATCAAACAAGAATGGAACAACATTCCTCTCCCAAAAGTCCAGCAACTGGTCTCCTCATTTCCCAGATGTTGTTAAAAGAGGGGATGCTACACAGTGTTCAACATGGCCCTGTACAGACTTTTTTGAGACATGTTGCTGCCATCAAATTCAAAATGACATTATTATTCTCTTAAAATGTTCGTTTTTCTCAGTTTAAACATTTGATATGTTTTCTTTGTTCTATTGTGTATTGTTTTTTATTTTTTATACACAGGCTCCCAGCTTTTTAGGAATTGGGGTTGTAAGTCACAATCAATTACTATATTTCTCAAATTTTGCACCCATCTTTCAACACCTTCACAATAAGTATGATAATATGCTTATTAATACATATGTCTACCATTTCATGCGGAATAATGTTAAAGAAAGTTAGAGTTATGCAAATAGACACACATATAAAAAAACTGCCCCAAGTGTGGATGAGCAAGTGATACGACAGTAGCAACACACAGATGGCCATGGATGCAAACAGTAATACAGTAGGCAACATGTTACCCTGAAGAAAGACAGGGTCGGAGAGGGGATTGAAAGATGAAATGTCACACCGGTATGCTGAGCTCAGTCCTCCATGAACCCCTAGTACATTCACGTTACACTTTATAAAATTGTCTAAGAAGGCAGGTGGAGAGTCTCAGAGCACTGCACAAATAGAGCCTCGTAGAAGATAAGGAGGCGATCATGGGGAGGCACAGCACAGCAGAAGACAACTGGAAACAATGCAAAGGTTAACATGACTTCAGAAACTGTGGCATGGTTTGGCTAGTTTCGATAACTTTTTTTTTTATAAAGCATTTTCTATTAAGTGATTCTTCAGAAAGTACAGTTGTGGATCATTCATTAAATAAATGTGCACATTATTAGGTTTTACAGTAATCCCTCGCTATATCGCGCTTCGACTTTCGCGGCTTCACTCTATCGCGGATTTTATATGAAAGCATAACTAAATATATAACGTGGATTTTTCGCTGCTTCGCGGGTTCTGCGGACAATGTGTCTTTTTACTTCCTGTATATGCTTCCTCAGTTGGTTTGCCCAGTTGATTTCATACAAGGGACGCTATTGGCGGATGGCTGAGAAGCTAACCAATCAGAGCACGCAGTTAAGTTCTCCTGACTGAGAAGCTAACCAATCAGAGCACGCAGGAGCTATGCAGTGTTAACCAGGAAGTCTCATCTCGCTCATTCAGCATCAACGTGCTTCGCTGTGTAAAGAGTTGTGCTCTTTAGTATTTATCTTTGTGCATAGTCAAGCCCTTCATTATGGCTCCAAAACAATCTGCTACTGCTTCAGGGGCCGTGCCCAAGCGCAAGAAGAAGATGTTAACGATTGCCGAAAAGGTAAACGTTTTGGATTTGTTGAAGGCTACGATTCTTTTTATTTAAAAAGTAGGAAAGGAATATAAGATCTACGGCTGCAGCGTCCTTTTAACCAGGGTGCAAAACGAGTTGTAAGTGGATGTAATAAGGCAGTAGTCTGGATGGAATCTGCTTTAGGGATTTGGATTGAAGACTGCCAGAAGAAGAACAACGGCAGTGCTACACAATCGCCTGAAGTGGCTCCTTTACAAGGGCTGTAACGCTCTCCTTTGTTGTGCAGTAAAATTAAACTCATTGTTATCGGACAAGTCATTGTGTCATTGTTGGTGAGTAACCATAATTAATTTTCTTCTTACAGTGCTTAGTACATGTATGTACGTTTAGTGTCACTGTACACACATTTACTGTATACTATTTTTCTTGCAATGTACGTATTTATTGCTGGTGACCTGTCTATCGTAATGGCTGTAACATATGTGATATCGGAGACACTCAATATCTTTAAAATAATATTTAGGTTTTACTGTATATAAACAGTGTGTGTTTACTGTATATACATAATTTCAATGAATCTTACCTAATATCTAAGAGAATACAAAGGGATTATGCTGTATAACGCTGCGGGGAATATTTATAAACAGTGCAGGAGAGTTTATAAGGGCTTAAAATATATAAAAATAACCATACAAACATATGATTTCTACTTCGCGGATTTTCACCTATCGCGGGGGGGTCTGGAACGCAACCCCCGCGATGGAGGAGGGATTACTGTACTGTTATTTGATGTGTGTCCACCTTAGTGCTTCATATGGTGTTATTCTTGATGGTGTGAAGTGGCAACAATTACATGCAGATTAGGGCAATAACCTACTTTATTATGTTTTCATCCTTCTTTGAATATTATTATTACTTGTGTGGTGAAGTTTAGCCTTAGTACCTGAAAACTACAAAGCATCCTCATGATTTCCAAGGAAACTACAAAATATCATCATGAGTACCACTTGGAGGCACGAATGACATAAAATCATGATATCATTCATTCATAAACTTAAACTCCTAATGGGAGTGAAAGTATAAATAATTCTCATGTCTTATTCTAGGGTAGGACAAATTCTTATCTTAGTCAGAATTTTAGTGCAATATTCTTAAGAGTAATTCTGAGATGCTTCATAAATATGGGCACTGATCTATATTACTTCATTCTCAACTCCTAAGAGAGTATAATTTGGATTCATCTAATTTTGACTGACAACACCACTTATTTTCTTTGTTAGACCTGGCAATCGTACCCTACCTCTGTTTTTCACTATGAATAAGCACAATGGAATGACTGAGAAACAAATTCAGGTTATACTGATAAAAAGATGGATTTTTTCCCCCCTCTGGTTTTTCTTTTTTATATACCCCTAGTGCATTATCTCATTAATTCTATTAACAAATGCCCTAATGATGTCCTCATCTGGAGGTATGAAACACAATGTTTTTTTTTTTCCTTTTACAAAAGTGGCATTTCTTAAACCATTTTCACGTGTACTGAATGTCAGTCTGGGTCCAGGTAGATGAGGAGGGACGGGCGATTATCCTCAGCCTACTAGAAATAATCCTGCATGCAGAGGAAAAGTAGATAAACGAACTAGAAAGCTGAAACAATGTGAATTTAGCTCAAGCATTTGACAGCAGCCATCTAGGAAGTGTTGCCTGTTTCATCTTCTATTGTCAAGTGGCTGTGTTCTTTGTTTGAGTCTACCTCATCTGTCCCTATTTGCTTTACTGTCAGCTTGTAGAGTTCAGGGTTGGTTTGCTTCTCACAAGCTAAGAACCACCGATCCCACTTTGCAGATTCAAACTGGTAAATGCCGGCCAATTGAGAAACTGATTTTAGATGGAAGATAACATCATAGGAATCACTCTTGATGCTGGTGGGGATGCTCTCCTTCTGAAACAGAACAGAAGAATTAGACATGATCACAGGTCCCTGGTCTTTCTACTGTTTGCCTCAGCTATAGTCATACCTTCAACGAGACTTTTTTACTGTTACCATCTTCAACACAGGCAATGGTGTATGTGATGTAGTCTTTGGTCACCTGAACTGTCACCGGTATGCCTTTGTGTTTTGTGGGAGAGCTCTCCGTGGATCGGTACTTCTGAATTTTGAATGTGTTTGTTTCTGCAAAAGTAAAGAATAAGATACCAGTTTCTAAAATTCTAATAAGACATCCTTTGTTTTTTGATGATGTACTTCTGTATTAGGGAAAAAAAGGTTAAAAGGTTTTTTCCATGCTGAAAAGGAAAGAATGTTAAAGACTCTACATTTTGGATGTATAGGTTTCATCAGGAGTTCAGCTGAAAAGGAAAAGCAGGTGGAAGGCAAGAACAAAGTCAGTGGAGATGAAAGGAGAAAGGGTACAAATAGGTGAGAAAAAGCTGCTATCAGAAAAGATGATGGGAGAGACTGTTTTTGACTGTTTTATTTGAAAAGTGTCTTTTAATCCTTGTGAAAGAGCACAAATAGAAAGATCAGCGTGGAGAAGATTGAGGAATGTGAAGTGTTCTATAATACGCTTTATAAAGTCTTTAATTTTAATGGCTGGCATGTGTTCCCTAAAACTTTCTGCTGGCCACCTTCCTGTTTCACTTACAGTACAGGCCAAAAGTTTGGACACACCCCCTCATTCAATGTGTTTTCTTTATTTTCATGACTGAAGGCATCAAAACTATGAATGAACACATGTGGAGTTATGTACTTAACAAAAAAAAGGTAAAATAACTGAAAACATTTTTTCAGTTTTATATTCTAGTTTCTTCAAAATAGCCACCCTTTGCTCTGATTACTGCTTTGCACACTCTTGGCATTCTCTCGATGAGCTTCAACAGGTAGTCACCTGAAATGGTTTTCACTTCACAGGTGTGCCTTATCAGGGTTATTTAGTGGAATTTCTTGCTTTATCAATGGGGTTGGGACCAGCAGTTGTGTTGTGCAGAAGTCAGGTTAGTTGGACGATCATTTATTTTTCAACAGGACAATGACCCCAAACACACCTCCAGGCTGTGTAAGGGCTATTTGACCAAGAAGGAGAGTGATGGAGTGCTGTAAATGGTCATGAAAATAAAGAAAACAAATTTGAATGAGTATGTGTGTCCAAACTTTTGGCCTGTACTGTATGTAGATGGCAAGAGACCTTTTGTTTAATATCTGATATACCCTAGGGACCAGATACAAGGGTATAGTTGGGGACATATTCATAAGTGACACAGTGGCTCCTGAGGAACACGGCTCTCCTCTGTGAAGTGAGCTGCAGACAAGAAGTTACGTGGGTGAATGAAAGAGATCAAGGGAGGTTATAAGAAAAAAAAACCTCCTGTGGAACGATCAGGTACGCAAAATGGAGGAATGTTGTTTGATGACCTGTAAGAGAGACAGAGTGTTAGGATGGAATGGGAGAACAAGTGGGATGTGGGTTTCAATATTGGGATTCCTCTTACAGAGTGGATGTAACTCCTCATTCTGAGTACTTCTGAGTCTAAGGAAAACTGAAAGAGGTACAGGGTTTTTAGTATGGCTTTGATGGATGACTCTATAGGGAAGGTAAGCTTTGAGTCATGTGGCTTGTAATAAACGGAGGTTTTATGTCCTGGAAAGCTGATAGAATGACCGATACTTAAAGATAGTAGAGTTGTAGCGGAATTGTTTACTATAAAATGGATGGAAAATCATTAATGAATTTCTGTAGTTGGCTTCTGGAGCAAGAGGCAGCACCAAAACAATTGTCGATACAGTACATTTTTTGTACAGGATTGACACAAAGTCTAAGTAGAAAGAAAAGAAATACTCTTCCATTGGCCGACAAAAATGTTTGCAGAGATATGTCCCATTCTAGTACTTACTGTAGCTCCAGTCCTGGTGAAAAAATTTGTTAACAAAAGAGAAAGTATTAAGAGTAAGAACCAGTTCTGCCTGTCTGAGGGCAATGAGAACATTATCATAAGGAACAACTTTGTACAGAGAGGTATGATATCCATGGTAAAGATAAAGCAATCAGGACTGTGAAAGCTGTCAATCGACTGCAAATCTGTTGTTTTAAATTAGTCATACATACAGCTACAAGTGGCATTTCATTACCTGATTCTCTGTTTAAATAAATTAAATGTGTTGCAAATACACATACATATTATGTATTTATTAAACACAATTTTCTTTCACCCATGGAAGTTGAATATTTGCTTAGCAGGTGCAATTACCCAAAGTAAATTACAGAAGAGGTCAATATAATCAAGGAAACATCAGTCTAGGGGACTGTTTAGGAACAAGTGTTACAGAACAATATTACAAAATTGATCACCAGTGAAGTGAAGAGCTTAGAACAAAATGCAAGCGAGTCACAATTCAATTACTAAATCACTTAGTCAGAAATTCACCAAACAAGAGAGTCTTCAAACACAGCAGTCAACAAATGTTTCCTCATTATAAGCACAAAAGATAGACTAAATTTGGATGTATTCATAATTTTGAATGCAAAATCTGAGCTAGATTTCTTACCCGATTTAGATTCCATAACAGTCCTATCCTGGAAAATTAGTTCTGCATTATCGAGCATCAGAATTTGTTCTCTTCCATTTCTAATTATTTTGCAAACTGGACCTGACTCACACCTATTGAAGTCATCTGGTTGCAGTTCTGGGTAAAAACATTAATTCAGGACATTAAAATGATATACTGTATCCACTCTCACCTTACACAAGTAATAAAAATAAGAATTAGACTCATTATGTTCACTATTGTTTCTCTTACCATCATCTTCATCACCACAAGGTGTTACTGTAAAAAGAAAAAAACAGCAAATTGATGAACACATTTTATATTTTTAGAGGATGTAAAATTTTACTTAAGTTACTATGCATTATAAATAAAATAGTATACTTCTTCAGCTCCAGCTCTATAATAGGTTTAAGCAAGTGAAGCCAGAAGTACCAGTATGGTAAGTATATGTAATGGCATAAAATAAATAAGTCATATGAGGATATTAATATTCAAAACTAACATTACTGAACTGTTGTTTAATCAATACAAAAAAAAAATTAAAAAACGGACTGAAAAAAAGACCTCAGAATGTGAACTGTGGGAGCCAACACTAATTAACCTTGCTAGTACTATGAGCATACTTTAAATCTCTGGATTCTTTTATCCCAAGTTAAACACACTGTATATATTTTTAACCAACTGCTACAGATTGATTTTAAATTCTGTATCTTTACTGACTTGATCCTTGTATCTTTAAGATCATTCGTGCGTGTGCGCGTGCGTGTATCTCTCTCGCGTGTGTTGCACGCTCTCTCTCTCTGCACAGGGAATGCACAGGGAGAGACTGAACACGTGCGGAAATCATCGGCGCGCACAAACCGAAAGGGTTATATATACCGAGTCTGTGGTCGTGAACAAATGCAAAAGTTTGGCGAACTTTTTGGTCGTAAACCGATTTGTACGTGTTCCGAGACGTTCGTGAACCAAGGTTCCACTGTACTACTTGTTTGTGTCAAGGTATATTGTTAAGGGCACCTGGTGTGGGTGATTGCCATATTCCCACAGGGGTTAGCAGCTGAGAAGAGACGTCTCTGTAGGAGCGCTTTGAGCGGGCATCCACTTTGGTGATTGGCATGGGTGTAGCTCTGGTCTGAAGACAGCCAGTAAGTCTCTTTGCTTGAGGCTGCTGTCCACATGCAGGTGAGGCTGTACACATGGGGCAGTATAAAGTAGATACCTAATATTCATATGAACCATGGGGCTCTGCCCCCTGCTTGCATTGCTCGCCAACCCCTGGGTGAGTGCTAATGCGGTAGCCACTTTGCAGCTCTACCGCTTGCGTATGGGGAAGTGGGTGTACAATTTAAACAGATTGTTATTTTCATGGGAAGTTACATATGCATAATAGAACTAACTATTTTACATTATAGCGAGTAATTAACCATAGTAAAATGTAATAAATTGAAAGAAAATTGTTTCATGTTGCGTTAGAGGTATTTGTTGCATTATATGTATTCCTTCTATTACACTTTAACTGTAAAACTTCAGTCAAAACAATATTTGGAATTAACTTTTTTCAATATCGCATTGAATTTTGATTCCATGTTTGGACTTGCATCGTGACAATGCAACGTATAACTGCCCGTGAGTGAATATCGTTTTTTCTCTCTAATAAATTTTTTTCGAATGTTTGTCTCTGTGATTTGTTAATTGTCATAGCAAAAGCTATTCTAATGGGAAACTGTAAACGTTTTAATATGAATGGGATATCAAGATCTCCTTTGGTGTCTAATGTTATCCCTGGAATATGTACTACATTACCTTTCTTGTTGTCTTTTAAAATTTTACATGTTAGAATTGTTCGACCAATTTTCAAAACAACTAATCTTGTCTAATTGCATAGCCCATCACTCATACATAAACATTACGATACATCCTTATTTCAACAGTAATTCGGCCAGTGGAAGACTGGACGGTGTGAACGGTTATAAATATTCTACAGAATATTGTAAGTTGATGTTTTCATCTTCCGCACCATCGCCACCAACTGTTTTAGCATAGTCTATTGATATACTTTTAACGAATTTGCCATATACCAATCAACAATTTTCTCATTAATTTGTTTGACTTCATCATTTCTTGGTGCTAGGATTGCCCATGTATTCATTTCTTCTGCTGATAACCCTTCCGGATAACATTCTTCAATAAGATTTGGGCATAATAAGCCTTCTGATATTGTGAACTTAAAGTGAGGAAAACGTAAAAATTTATAAGAGCTGAAAGCGCAAGAACTGTGTCTGACAAAAGCATTCACATGAATGAGACATGAGAGGACCGTGGCCATGGGCCGTTAACTGGAAATGGTTGAGAGTAGGGAGAAACCCCCTCTACCAACTTGAAAAAATCTCTTGGCAATAGTCTCATCTCGTGATTTTCTTTTATAATAGAGAAACAATATAGTTAACCAAAATAATGAACACAGGAAATCTTTATAAAAATATATTCAAGGTATAGTGATAAGAACACCTGGGGCCTCATGTATAAACAGTGCATACGCACAAAAATGTTGCGTACTCCCATTTCCACGTTCACATTGCTTTGTATAAAAAGTAAACTTGGCGTAAAGTCATGCATATTTTCACACCAGCTCAATCCCTGCCGTACACAAGTTCTCTGCTCGGTTTTGCAACCTGGCGGGACCTGGTGTCAAAGAAGTGCTATTATTCCAGTGTGGTGTCCCTTTCTTTTTTAGATCCACATCTCTGACATGGCTTTATTAAATACACAGAAATTAACCGCATATTGTTTATTACTTCCCGTGACCCTGTAGTTAGGAAAGAGCGGGTTGGATAATGGATGGATGGATGGATAGTTTAAAGCATCCGATTGTAATTAACCTGTAACAATATAATGGTCCACAGAATGGCCAAACTATTCCAAATACCATAGCTGCTTTAGCGTTGTTACTCTCACTGCACCACTCGGAATATTTATATCACTGTATCTGAGTGTGGAATCACAGCTCTACAGCAGATGATTGAAAAAAGAATTAATCGATATACAGCATCAAGCACACACTGTTTCAGCCATGCGCTATTTGAAATGCTCCCATACAGCAAATGCTTTTTCCTGTAGGGACATTGCGGTTCAGAAACAGTTTCATCCCAAGAACTATAAACGCACTCAATCAGTCCATCAAGTCCTCCTTGTAGAACTGTTTGTACTTATAAGTACAATCACCTCACTGTAAACTCGCACTAGTGTTATACTATTGCACAACTTAAGACACTTTATAAAGTGCGCATTTACATATGATGACGATATAATTATTTAGATGAAATGCAGCAAAATATGTTTATTACGTTATACAGATAAAATGTTAACATCATCTACATAATCTATATTGTTAGTAATTAAACACGTGAGGACACGGTGTCGCAGCGCAAGCGATGAGCTGGCACCCCATTCAGGGACTGTTCCTGCCTTGCGCTGTATTCTTGCTGGGGCTGGCGCAACACTGGATGGATAGATGAACAGAATAATTAAACATGTACTACAAAGATATTTTAATGTTCCTTAAAAGTTTTAAAGAATCGGTGCTCTAAGCTTACAGGTGGCTTGACATCAATTACATAGCTGATTGTGTGGCAATTGGTTACTTGGAGAAAGAAAAGGAAGGACATGAATTGGGGGTTAGTACGTTTCAAAGAGACAGTACTGCTGCAATAAATCATTTCATCAAAGGTCACACATGGTGCAGCAAGCATCTTGCGGGAGGCAGGAACATCACTGGACAGGGCGCCCACCCGTCACTATCACTGCACCACCGTGTCCCCATGTTTAAGAAGATGCTTTAATTCCTATCATTATGAAAATGATATCAGGCATACATCTCAGTATTTAAATTATTCAGAGAGCTGTAATATCACAAATGTAATGGATTCTGTGTCCTGTCGGAGGAAGAGAAAGTGATTCACACACATGGAGCACATAAAACACATACAATACAATGCATTTAACATGCTACTTTAGTTACGATGACTCAGATGGTGGGCTACGACTCGCCTTTTCATGGCGACTTTGATATCTGACAAATTCTTTTTTTATTTCAGGCACTGTGCGACTTTGTGAACTTGAGCTTTTGAGTCTCTCCAACCCTCTATGTCACTCGATCAACTTCCTTTTGTTGTTTATACCACTGTTTAAACTAACAAATGGTACGTTTTTCCTTGTCCCCACTTGCTATTCGCTGAAATTCTTATATTTTCCCTTGTGCTTTTGCCATTGTCATTTCACAAGAACGCTGAGCTTATGGGCTATTTATATTGATTTGCATATTCAAAGAGGCTTAATTCTGGGAGGAGTAGGGGAGTGGCAGCAGGCACATGCATTACTTTTCACACTGACCGGGATTTATGTAACGGAGGAACATAGAAGTTGGCGTATACACTGATTTATGCATTTGAATTCTTTTGAGCATACATACATTCACACTTTTGTCCGCACACCATGTATTAGTGCAAATTCTAAATTCTAAAAAAATATATATACAGGTTAGGTTAATTATCGATTCTAAGTTAGCTCCTGTGTGAGTTGGCCCTGTGGTGGACTGGTGATCTGAATTGAGGTGGTATGAGAATGAGGTCCGATGAGACATGCAAATTAGGGCTTGAGTTTCATTTCTAGCACTGCAATATTTTACCTAGGAAAGGATTTTATAAAATGGAAGGGAGAGGATTTGCATGGCTTTAGAAAGAATGATGCACACATCAATGCAAATGTTTGGACACTCCTAGCCAAGTCACATATTTTGTTGACATTTGAGGTGAAAAATAGTAAATAGAACTTGAAAATTGCACTTTTAAAAATAAAAGTAAAAGTGACATTTGCAAAGGTTTGGGCACCCCGTTGAATCAGTATTTAGTATTAACACTTTGGCAAAAGTCAAAGCTTTCAAATGTTTCTGCAGCCAGCTATGAGTCTTTGAATTTTTATTTTAAGAAATTTCCCTTATTCCTCCTTTTAGAACATTTCTACTTGTGAGATATTTTTGGGCTGTCTTGTGTGCACAGCATGTTTAAAACCCACCAACAGATTTTTGATGATATTCAAGTCTGGGGGACAGCGAGGGCCATTCCAAATCTTTCACCCTGTATTTCTTGAGTTACTTCATAGTAGATTTTTGATTAGGATCATTTCTTTGTTGTTCAAGTCATTCATTTTTCAGAATTTCTCAGAATTCATTCGGCTGCTTCTGTCCTGTGTCACATCATCAATAAACACTAGTGTCCCAGTGCCACTGGCAGCCATGCACGCCCAAGCCATCACACTGCCTCCACCGTGTTTTACAGATGATCTGGTATGCTTTGGATAATGAGCTGTTAAACGCCTTCTCCATACTTTTTTCTTGCCATCATTCTGGTAGAGGTTGATCTTGGTTTCATCTGTCCAAAGAATGTTTTTTTTTTTTTTTAGATGTTATTTAACAAAGTCCAATCTAGCCTTTCTATTCTTGAGGCTTATGAGTGGCTTGCACCTTGCAGTGCACCCTCTGTATTTACTTTCATGCAGCCTTCTCTTTATGGTAGACTTGGATATCGATACGCCTGCCCCCTGGAGAGTATTGTTTACTTGGTTGGCTGTTAGGAAGGGGTTTCTCTTCACCACAGAAATGATTCTGTGATCATCCACCACTGTTGTCTTCCGTCACAAGACAGACACAGACAGAATAAGAGAAAAGAGAGTGTTTGTTTTCTTGAGAGGTGGATCGGAGTGCCATGGTTATTTACTTTTATATCCTTTGCATGCTTTATGTTCAATAAACAAACATATAATAGAGAATCTTTTTTTCTTGACATTATTCTGGGTGTATAGATACAGGAAGAAACTCTTGTTAGAAAATTATTAAACACACCTGTATATCGTATATATTCTGTGTAAGAAATATAAATGGGATTTTCCCAGCTTAATTTGTAAAAATTCTGTTTGCCTACAATTACATTCCTCATTTATTATTTTCTTTAAAAACCTCTCAAACAAACATTAACTGAGTACTTATAATCAGACACGGGTAGAAAAAGCAGTGGTAAGTATGACAGATCTAATTGAAACCAGGCACTTCCTTCCTTTTCTCTATGAAAACCACAATGTATTAATCCCTCTTCTGTAGATCCTGGGTGCATATCCAGTAATGCATTTGAAAACTTACCTTCAAAGATTAACTCATTGTCTTCTGTCACATCAACAAACTTAAGGCAGATCTGTTCTTCTGACATTGTTACCTGTGCACAAAAAAAAATAAATAAATATTTATTTATTTGTGATTTTACAGACTATTTATACCTGGAATATAGGAAAAGGTGTGAAAAAGCATCAAACTTCTGTCTGATCTTAAAACAACATCAAGGAAACCGCAGGCCTCCCTCACTTCACACTCACATAATAAGTAAGGACCAGTTTTGGTTGCAAATGGATTGGATTGGCCAAATTTTTCATTCCAGCTATGTGGGAATCTTAATACACAGAATTATTCCATTTGTAGCGTAAGACATAATGTGATCCTGAAGGACCACATGTCATGGTGATGGGCAATTTATTTGATACTAAAGTGATTCTGATAAATATGCACATTACGTGTCCCAAATTCGGTATCACCATTGTTCTTTGCAATCATTATTGGAGTCACTGGCTGTTTACTTTCAAAATGTATCAGAGATAAAGGGGATTTTTCAGAGAAGGACTTGAACAGAAACAATCACTATATACAGATGATATGGTACTGTATACAGTATATCTTACCCACAAAATTCCATCCCAGCAGTCCTGAAAGCACTAGCAAATTTTCAAAATATCTGGACTCAAAATTAATTTGAAAAAAGTGTGCTTTTTCCAGTGAACTATCTAGCACACTACTAGACTGGACACCTGTCCATTTATCTTAGCAGATCAGTTTAAATATCTAGAGGAAATATCAAAAGTAAATATAAAGCTCTTTTTTAACAAAATTTTTCTGCCTGCATGGAAGAAAGTAAACAAGATGTGAATTAATGGGCTACCCTCCATTTTACATTAGCAGGGTGAATCCACATCATCAAGATCAACATCCTTCCCAATCTTCTTTTTCTAAATCAAACCATCCCCATATACATTAACAAACCTTTTTTTAAGAAATTATTGATAATAATAACCTAAATTATTTGGAATTCAAAACATCGAAATCATCCAGAGAGCGATTCTACAATGACCTAAAGCTGTAGGGGGCATTGGTGTCATAATCACCCCATACCCATTAACAGCTGTGTTTGGTGTACACCCAAAAATGTAATTAAACTGTCTAATACTCTGATACTGTGAGCTGGATGGGTGAAATAAATGTAGAACTTTTTGAAGTACCCAGCATTGTCTTGGTATATATGTATAATTAAAAGCAAGTAATTGTGTGTTTTTTTTTTTTTTTGATATTGACCCTTCTGTCACTGCTAGCTGAAATAGAATTGTCTCATCTGTCATCCACACTACCTCTCTGATAGCTGTAAATTTCTCTACTCTCATGAATTGAGAATTTGTGCAGGTTTGTATTCCATAATTGTGGTACCTACTTGCTGGTTTGGAAATATGAACTTTACGTTGTATCCCCTTGTTTACAACAACAGATGTTTAATCTCACATTGAGAAACTGAATAGCTTGTTGAACAGCTGTATTACTGATACAGCAAGTCTGTTAAAACAACCGTTTTTTATGTTGTTCCCCCTATCGAACTCCTATTCATGATGAAACTTCAAAAACTCTTTATGTTAAGTTGGGTTAACTGTAATATACATGCGAAATTTCATAAACATCTATTTAGCTATGGTTTTTATGAAGTTGGCCTTCCCATTTTGACTCCCCAAAAAATTCTTGAAACATAAGGAAAAAGCTTTATTTTAAATCACATGAACAATAATGTATTTTGTGACAGTAGACATAGCCATTTTTAAGCACTGTTCAGCCTACATACGTCGGACTTCCAATACAACTCAGAGTCCTGCCACGTGCAAAAGTTTGCAGACGACACTGCTATCATGGGCTGCATCAGGAATGGGCAGGAGGAGGAGTATAGGAAACTAATCAAAGACTTTGTTAAATGGTGCGACTCAAACCACCTACAACTAAACACCAGCAAAACCAAGGAGCTGGTGGTGAATTTTAGGAGGCCCAGGCCCCTCATGGACCCCGTGATCATCAGAGGTGACTGTATGCAGAGGGTGCAGACCTATAAATACCTGGGAGTGCAGCTGGATGATAAATTGGACTGGACTGCTAATACTGATGCGCTGTGTAAGAAAGGACAGAGCCGACTATACTTCCTTAGAAGGCTGGCGTCTTTCAACATCTTCAATAAGATGCTGCAGATGTTCTATCAGGCGGTTGTGGCGAGCGCCCTCTTCTATGCGGTGGTGTGCTGGGGAGGCAGCATAAAGAGGAGGGATGCCTCATGCCTAGACAAACTGGTGAGGAAGGCAGGTTCTATTGTAGGCACAGAGCTGGACAGTTTGATATTCATGGCAGAGCGACGGGCACTGAGCAAGCTCCTCTCTATAATGGAAAATCCATTGCATCTACTGAACAGGATCATCTCCAGACAAAGGAGCAGCTTCAGCGACAGACTGCTGTCACTGTCCTCCTCCACTGACAGACTGAGAAGATCGTTCCTCCCCCACACTATGCGACTCTTCAGTTCCACTCGGGGGGTAAACTTTAATATTATACAAAATTATTGTCTGTCTGTTATACTTTCATTGTTATCAATCTTTAATTCAATATTGTTTTTATCAGTATGCTGCTGCTGGAGTATGTAAATTTCCCCTTGGGATTAATAAAGTATCAATCTATCTATTTCATTTGCATTGGTCCTCAATTACACCACAACCAACATCATTTCCACTGAGTCACTAATGTGGAATCAGCCTTCACTGTAAGCCAGGTGAAACCTAAACAATATGCCAGATTCATTACCATTGGCTAAACCGTGTATGTGATGAAATTTCTGAAATGCCATGTAGGCTGGATTTTAAGTTTCTTCAACTTTATAATGAATGCAAAATTTTATTAAAATCAACTTTGTAATAATGCATAGTTTTTACGTGGCAAACCCCCAAATTACAAACTCCCAATAAAATTTTTGAAGATGGACCAAAGGCAACCTACATGCAAAGCTACACAATTTTGTGAAAATCAGTTCAGCCATTTTGTGATTACAGTACATGAATTCTAATTGGTTGGTTGCTGAATGTCCTTTCTATGAATCACATTGGTTGTTAACTGTGGTGCGCAGTTTCAGACTCCGGACATTTGAAGCCATAACAACCAGGGCATGGGAGAACTGAGACACAGACAATGATAACTGTTCAAAAAAATATATGCAACTACTTACAGTAATGTCTTGCAAATATATACATTTCAATGTCAGAACGTTAACAAAAACAAGAAAAATAATTGCAGGTGCTATATACAATGACTCCAAAACAAAAGTGAAGAGAAAAAAATCCAACAAAAATAAGCAAAAGGAAAAACAGAAAATTTAGAACAAAAAGTGAAAAAATGAGCACAAAGACAATGATTAAATAATGTGCACCCACAAACACAGATTACTTCCACCCAAAAATATATACAAACTGGAAGTAAACTGTCCTCACTAATATATACAAACTTAAAACCTCTTCTCTCTGCTCTACCAGCTCAACAGCAAAGAAGTGTCTGCAAGCCCAAAACACAACCCATGGTGGTCTGGACATTGGTTTTATAATTTACTTCTCCCAGGGTCCTCCCAAGGTCAAGTCACACTCCATCCATTCTCTGATAAGGTGCAGTGTTACTATTTTAAACCTTCCCTCCCCCACAGACACATAAGTGTTAGCAACCATGTTGCACTGGCTGCTCAATCAACTCTACCAGTAAGTTACACGGTGAACCTTCAGCTACTTTCCCTATCTGCACATGTATTCTCTTTTAAATCACAGAGCTCTGCTCTTTGCCTTCCTGTGGTGGCTTCTGCCATGTGCCTTGGCGTGGTGCTGGTTCAAACCCAAAGAAGCCCTCTGACTCGCAGGCCTTCAAGTCAGGGGACAACTCGGAAGGGGTGTAATGAAAGGATTTTTCTCTGCATTAGCAGAGGTAAAATAAAGTTCACAGATGGGCGTTGATCGCTCCAGCGCAAAAAACAGCCAGGAATGTTCTGCCATGCAAGGGCTTGTTTTTCACTTCAAGAGGCTTTTTTTGCATGTAAGCATATTATTGTGTGTCTTCTAGTACTAGGCACTGCCTCAGTCAGGCCCAAGTAGAGGAAAAACAATACCATGTCTCGTGGGAAGGGTGTGTGTGCTGAAACTGATCACTTCTGCATACACTGCTTCCACGTAAGCCGCTTTTGAGCAAGGACACTCAATTAGTATATAAGGGAAGGTTCCGCCCTCAGTTTCCTCGGAAGCTCAACCGTGGGGAAAGGGCACACCGCCTGGTATTTGGGACCAGGTACACGAGTTGATCCTTTGACGAGACTGACATGCGGGCTCCCTCAGTCTACTGGTCTAGGATGATGGCTCTGGGTCTTTTGATATTACAGTAAGCATAAGTTTGTGTCTTTTGATATTACTGTAAGCATAAGTTTGTGTCTTTTGATATTACTGTCTTTTGATATTACAGTAAGCATAAGTTTGTGTCTTTTGATATTACTGTCTTTTGATATTACTGTAAGCATAAGTTTGTTTCTTTAAATATATTACTGTAAGCATATATTTGTTTCTATAATCTATTGTTACTGCATTATACTATTTATATGTATTTATATAATTGAATAAGTAAATTTTACTGAAGTATCGGACCTCTTCTCTCTGATTTTTGCCCACTTACTCCAAAGAACCCCTTGAACCATTTTCCCAATTAAAACAAGGGGGCACTAAACACAGGTACGGCATTGCCCCACCATCCCATTCTCACTCCCTAGAGCACTAAAAACCGTGATAAGCTATAATAATTGCTACTTTTCAATTGTCCTCGGACTTGGTTTATCTGAGTAACATGTGCTAACGAGGTACACACACTTTGTGTGATTTCTTCTGGCTGCTCATTAGCTGCATTTTTTTTCTTGCTAGTGCTTTCAATATTTGTATCCAGGCATAAGATCACAAGGTTTCAGGCAACCTGCATCACCAATAATCCCAAATGGATGTACAGTATGTGTAGCGTGCTTCATTTTCACCGAATGCATCTATTCAGCTTTCAGATGTACTGTAAAACAATCTGATGTAAAGCTGAAATACTGCCAATATACATTTATTTAAATTAACAACAAAGTTAATCTGTATCCTGCAGCTAAAAATGTAAATTATTTGGTTTAAATCAAAATTAATTGGTTTAAATTCTTACTGTAAGTTAATCAAGCAACCATTAATCATTAACATCATATTATCGATTCCTTCTGGTCCTCTGTAATTGTTATATCAATTATACTTCCATACTCTCCAAGAGGATATTCCCATTCTCTACTCATATAAGCCAAAATGCAAGAGTAATGTTAAATTTGTTACTCAGTAGCTTTCATTCCATTCTATTAGCTACCTCTATCAGAAACATCATGCTACACTTAGACCGACCTCAAGTGAATTGGGTGGCTTAGTTTTACTCAGTTACAGCTCCTTCTATAAGGCCCAGTTAAAAGCCTTATGATTTACTTTCAAATCAATTACTTTTTCCATCTCAAATTTATTTTGTATAATTACAGTACCTCCCTCACTTAATTGTCACTTTGTGCTTTTAATTATTGTACTTTACTGTTTAAGCATATAAATATGTACAGATCATTTTAAACACTTTATACATATAAGACATAAAAACAGTACATACAATGGATTCAGAATGTATTCAGACCCCTTAACTTTCTGCACACTTGAATATGTTGTACATTTAATTTTAAATACATTTTGCCATTTTTACCCAATAATCTACACTCAGTAGCCCGTAATGACAAAGTGAAAACAAGTTTTCAAAACACAAAATTATTAAAGATAAAAAACAGAAATCTCTCGTTCATATAAGTATTCAGACCCTTAATTTAATGCTTTGTAGAAGCCCCTTTGTCAGCAATTACAGTTTTACCATTTCTTGGGGTAAGTATCCGCAAGCTTTGCACACCTGGATTTGGGCAGTTTATCCCATTCTTACTGGCAGAGCCTATTAATGAATCAGACTTTGTGTGTAACTATAGTGACTACAGCAACTGTTTCTATGTCTACAAATTCTTGCCTTTAGTGACTGGTAACGCTTCCTCAGTGGTCATAACCGATAGAGATGCTTGCCCTAGTGAGTGTAGTCTTCAATTATATTTCCAGCTCATTTCCAGACCTATGATTATACAAAACCTCAGTGAAGTCCGATTTCAGGCCTACAATCTTTTCTGTTGTCTGAATATCATGCTGAAGTTTATGATTCAAGTTAGCAGATGCATTGCTATACCAGACTATTATGGATAAAGTGATGATGCTTTCATTTTAAAAGCTGTACCATAACTCACTGGGACAGGTTAAAGTTTTAAGATGATGGGGAAAAAGCATTCTTTGCTGAGTTTTTTTGATAAAGTCACTTATATTTTCATCCCAGACTGAGTGATAGTTGTGCTAAGAAATTTAAATGATTTCTCCCTGTTGACAGTGACATCATTGCTAATTAAGGGAGTAGGTTAAGAGTGCTCCTAAAATCCAAAAAATGTTTTACTGTTTTCAGGGAATTCAAGTTAAGATCTATCATGGACACCAAGCATGGGCTAGCATTCCAGCCAGAATGGTTCAAGGTTCCTTACCCGCTCGGGAGGCCTGTATAATGGAGGGACAGGAGGAGACCACCCACATTGACTATTTGCCCCCCCGATACAATAGGTAGCAGTTTCTTTGGGCTACAATGCCTGCATGGATACCTGCAGGGCAGGCTGGGAATTGCAGTCCTGTGAGACAGCCCTGCTGGGTTCCATGGGTGCTGGCAGGGGGAGCTGCACAGAGACAGACCGCCCCTACTTCTGCCTGACTTGGAAGTACTTCCAATGGGCAGCCCTGAAACACTGGAAGTACTCCCAGGTCTGGCATAAAAGGGGTCAGAGGCCTCACCTCAAAGAGTCAGAGTTGGAAGGAAATGTACGAAGCTCACCTGGAGGAATGGAAAGAGAGGAAGAAAGAGAAGAGAGAACAGATTTATGTTTGTGTGCTTCTGTATGTTTTAAAAGAAGTCGTTGGTGAAGGTATTTGCTAAAGAATTAATAATTTGAACCCAGGACTTGTGTTGGTGGTGATGTGTTGGAGGGCTTGGGGCTCATTGGTGTTCACCTACAGGTCACAGATTGTTGAGGGTGCACCAGCAGGCCAGCTGATCCAATATGGTACCTCATACCCATCTGTGATCAGGCCAATCAGGGTAGTGTTATCAGTAAACTTTAGCTGTTCAACAGCTTGGTTCACTGCTGGTGCACCTAATGGTGTACAGAAAGAAAAGGAGATGAGACAGAACACAGCCCTGGGGTGTCAGTGACTGATATTCCTCCATCTGCACTATCTGATGTGTGTTCCTTAGAAACCCAGAGACATGTAGCATAGTCCACATAGATACTGAGAAGCTCTCTAAGCATAAACTCTGGTATGATTGAGTTAAATGCACAACTGAAATCCAGCAATAAATTCAAAGAAATAAGCAGCTGCAGAGTCCAAGTGGAGCAAAAGGTAGTGGAGAGCCATGTTTACTGCATCCACAACTGACCAGATGGTAAGGAAACTGTAATGGGTCATGGAGAGAATTTGCGGCAAATTTCAGATACTGAAGAAAAATTAGACGCTCAAATGTCTTCGTCATTACAGAGGTCAGCACCCCTGGCCTGTAATCATTTAGACTGTAAATATTTTGTTTCTTAGGCATAGGGATGATTGTGGATTCTTTGAAACAGGCAGGGACTTTGCACTGAGCCAAAGACAGAGTGAAAACTTTCAATTAAGATATCTATCTTATAAAGCCATAAAGGAAGTGTCATGAGTGACAAAGGCAATTGGGGAAGAGTAGAAAAACTGTCTTCACTCCTGTAGGAGTAAAGGACATCTCTTTGTATTTTGGACAATGGCATACTGCATATGAAAGCACACAGTCAGGGAACATTATTGCTTGAGGTTAGGGATGTCCCCGATACTCTATAGTATTGAGACCCCCATTTTATAAAAGTTCATCCGCTACCATGAATGAAGCTGTCTTCATGGGATCATCATACGAGAAACACAGAAATGGAGGCTTTACTGAATAATGGCACATATCAAAGAAAATATACACCCTTCACAATTTTGCTTCCAGCATCCCTGCTCCCAGGAAAATCCTATATTTGCACAAGTACCCACAGTCAGTGATGAAATTTCATGCATCCATGAATTTCTAAACCCACCCAATTTCAGGGCCCTGGGAATCCATAGAATAGTACAGCAGGACCGGCAGAAAGGCAGAAACCCACCCTAGACAAGGTTCAAAGCATGTCATGGGACACGCACACCTTCATTCACTTATCCTGACAAAAACTTACACAGGCACCAGACAGTGATTCAAACTTGGTCTCTTGGAGATGTGTGGCAGTTACAGTGACCTTCATGGATGTATTTCAGGAAAAAAACACTAGTTTACACCTTCAATTAAAGATTTTTATATATCTAGCAACTGTGAACAAATATTTCTGCAAAGTATCTCATCTACAATTAATTTGAAGTTTAACAGCTGATGCATCTCCATGCATTGCTTACTTAACATATAAACTGAAGTATATTTCATTAACTAAAGTATATTTTATCAACTTGAAGTATAAAATAATTGCACATATTTTTACACTGAAATACCTCTGAAATCTCACTTTTATAGGAGGTCTCTTAGGGTTGCCAGCAACCTCAGATGACCTACCCATGCAAATCTGAGAAGACAGGAGGGTCAGACATCAAGGATGTGAGATGGAAAGTATTACATTTTGTTGAACAGGAAAATATGGGGAATTTGTTCATTTATTTTCTTTACAATGCATACTTAGCAACCGAGGAGAAGTCATCTATACTATATAATTGATTGACTAGAGTAATTTGAGTAGTTAATCACAAGTTTTCCAAAGTTACAGATACAGATTAACTAGTGCCATCCCTACAAGTGTGAACAAGCCAGTAGGACAGCTGACTGTATATACAGTATCTATGCGAAGTGTTACAAGCACAACACTGACTCAATGGCATCCATACAAGAATGGATTAAAGTATAATTATGTCAAATGTACAAATACAACATAAATGGTAACACTGGGAGTATGACAAACTGGTACCCATATAAGAATTGCTCCTATCTGAAAGTGGCACTATAGTGTCCTTTTTTCTTTACTGCTATTTTGCAAACAGATTCTATCCATGCTTTTTCCTTGCCAAAAACACATTTAAGGAATATCTGAAAGTGTATGGGGCTTACTGACCAGCAATGGATGGAATGTAGAATCAGTCTTGGATGAAACAATAGTCTTCTTCAGAGTGCAAATATACTAGCATCCACACTCAGAAATAACAGTTAATATAAAAGCACATGCATGAATCATGAAAGAAAGCAAAGTTCCCAGAGAAAACTAAAAAGGATATATTTAGAAAATTATAGACTAGAAGGTTTCTTACTAAGGAATGGGGCAAAAAATTGTTTGAATCCAAACTGATAACCTTAAGAATCAGATCTACAGTATATGAAACAGGGGATTCATACTGGAGTACATCACTTCTAAGATTTGCAACCTCTCCTTGGTGGTTAACAATTTATCATATTTTATAAAAGCATTTCCAGTACTTAACGGCTACTATCTGCACAGACCAGAAATGTCAATCCAATTCAGGGTTGCAAGGGTCCAAATTCTTTCTAAGCAGCACTGGGAGAAAGACCCGCCAAGGCATACACTCACACTGAAACAATTCTAACTTACAAATGAACCTACACTGTATGTCCTTTGGGGATGTTGGAGAGACACATGGAGAACATACAAGTCCACGCAGGCAACCCTGTAATGACCCAGCATCAGATTAAAAAAAAAAAAAAAAAAAAAACACAGTAGGTGAACAACGGTGTAACCATGCGATCCTGCCTAATTAACGCAGACCTCTGCATTAGTGTTTGCAGTGTGCCATGCAATGCATATTTGCCTTTTGTTATGAGATTCACAAAAGCAGTGTGAGTGCTTGTGATGCACCACCTATTGGAAGGATAAGTGCAATGCATTTTATTACAAAACTGTTTGTGATGCACCATTTGCTGGAATGACAGATACAATGCATTTTATTACTAAAATATTTTTATGATGCATCATCTGTTAGAATAACAGAGACATTCAGCAACATAAATCAACCTTTGTATATCACAGCTCTGTACCTTTAAGAAAAATTCTCACATCCCCAAGTGCAAAAAGCCTAAAAAACCCAGACAATTCTGCAGTTATATAAAATGTCACTATGTTAACATAGACCAAGTTGTAAAGTAATATGCCTGGTAGTAAATATAATAATAATAATAAAAGAGTGCCTTAGCAAGCAAAAATGGACCTGCAGTACTCTATAAACAATTGCACTTGTTTACAGGTGACAAACATTTCCTTTCGATACTTAATCAGTTTTCAGTGTTGCTACATTAATATTTTCTGTCAATGCAAGACTCTCTTCCATCTCTCTGGTTATTATTTTTCACTGTTTAGCTGGCTATATAATCTTATTCTACACTTTTTTTAAAGAAGAAACGGCTTTTATAGATTAACAGTACATTACTGGATTTAAAAAAATCCACATATCTTGATATTTTCAGTGCCAATTTTCCTTTTTCAGTTGGATGCAATGTTATTTCATATAATTCAGCATCCAAAAAAAATGTCCAACTTATTATCAAGAAAAAGGTCACATGAAAGTTAACAGTAAATTTCTCCAGGCACAGTTAACATTTTGAAACTAATCTATATGGCATGGTTTCCAGCTACTAACCATTATCAGGAGTGACATAACTTCTAGTATACAGCAGTGTGTGAAACTGAGCTCATAACAGGCATGAGCAAAATAATATTAAAAACCACAGATCTCAAAATAGTATAATTCAAAATGTTTCTATAAATAAACTAGATATTACCGTGACCTAATCATTTTATACTGAAGCTTATTTATGTTATAAATGTGAAACTACTTTGTCTGCAGTTGCCAAGTTTCTCATACAAGAATTGCCTATATGGGTTGCAGACCCTAAGATCAGGAGCAAGGAAAGGGTACAAGATCATTACAGAACGGCCAAAATTGTTGGCCAAAGCCAAATTTCAGAAAACAATGGATCAAATATTGAACACTGAATAACTTTTTTAAATTATTGTCTGCACATCTGTTTTTGTGCCATTGCTTAAGGCCTAAATTGAATAAATGAAAAGGCAAATCAAAAGTAAAATTTAAATTTTAAAACTACAAGTCTTGTCTCAAAGAGGGTCATTTTTAAAAACTGATCTGAAAATAGAGAGACAGACAGAACCATAACAAAATGTGAGCAGAGTTAGTTTGTTGGGGTGCTTCATCTAGTCCTCAACTGGCAAGTCAAATTAATCCACGTTATTTATTAAGCTAAATTTGCTCAAATAGCTTTGCTTTGTGGCCCAATTCAATCTGTACCACATGGTAAGTTCTCAATCTCCTTTCTTTGTCCATTTGTTAATGCTTTTGTAAAGCACTGCAGGTTCTTGCAGTATGTCACTACTACTTGTTTCTAGTTGTAAACAAACCATTACAGTACTATAAAGATGGTGTCTATGTCCCACCGATGTGGTGTAAAAAAAATAAAAAATAAAAAAATAATAATAATGTTCATTTCCAATATAACAGGAGGTGCTATTTGGATGCATTAACTATAACCAACAAAAGAGAGCTGAGGAAACAGCGTGACAAATTCTGTCAAGCAATTTGGAATTTTTAATCATTCAGGTGAATACAGAATAAGCCTTTTTTCTGAATTTTTCAGAGGCATAAAATTTGGTGCTTCCCTGATTAAAAGTAATGTTTTTAATTTTCATTAACAACATGACATATTAGCAGAGTTGGGGAACATTACTTTTAAAAGTAACTCATTATTCACAAAAAGTAACTAAATCTGTTACATAGTTATAAAAAGTAATGAGTTAGTGTGTTTCTTCTGTGTAACTTTCTTCTTTTGTATGAAAAACTGCACATTTTACTGGTCAGCATTTAATAAGTCCCGAGCCCATATATGAACCTTAAGGAAACTGACCTGTCACATAGCCAAATTTGATAATTTTCTTGTGTTTTATAATTATGCTTAGTCCTTCATGTGGTGTGAAGTACAAAACATCCATCCCTTTTTTCCCCATTACCAATGCAGCTCCCAAAGATGTACGGTATGAACACTACCCATTGCTATACCACCAGATCACAATGTTTAAACATATGTCTAGTAAACAGCTGAACGACGCTTTAGTAATAGGCTTCTGTTACTGGATTTCATGTATCACACACTTTTCTGCTTGGCTGTGCTGCTAAGCCCTACAAAGGACTACCATACTGTCTGCAATATTTGCTTCTTACCCTACACCCAGTGCTTCTGGGTGTCACTGGCTCCCTATGACCCTACACTGGACTGACTAAATTTATCCCTCAGCACATGCAGGATTACATGTATACCTATAACATTTGTTCAGTTATTTTAACTTGATTACACGCTATGCACATGCTTAACCCCTTCCTCTCAAGTCACACACATTCGTGTCATCAAGAAGTTGTTCTTGCAGGGCCAAATATAATTCCCAAATGTGAATACATTCTCATTACATCTGGAACCAACCGGTTAAAAAATTTGAAGTGAATAGCAGTGAAATACACCGCTATGCTCACAGGATTCATCCTAAAATACCTGCCCCCAATTCCTTCGGTCTACACAATAAACTAAACGGTTGGGGTTCAGAGAGAGAGAGAGAGCAAAAAGAAATTGAATAAAAGACTTGACGCGGAAAGGATATAAAAAGCTATAACTGCTGTTAAAAACTCAAGAAATCAGTAGCACAAGGTAACTGAAGGTTAATGATTAATTTGTATGTTGTAATGACAGAGGAGACACACACACACTCACACATGCACACAAACCACTACAGCTACATGCACTTGAGAAGTGTTTCTGTCTGTTACAATATGTGTGTCATTTTTAACTATTGCATCACTATATGAAATGACAGCAGCAAACAGAGTTTAGATAAGCATTATGGTATACAGCAGCAGTCTCCAACCTTTCCCCCCTGAGAGCTACTTTTACAAAATGAAAATGGCCAAGACCTACTCATGTTTTCTAACATTTATTCTCATAGCTTATTTCAACCCAAACAAACTGAATAAGCTTGTTTTGCCTGAACATTTACAAAATGTTGGTGTCCACAACTCACATTTTGCATTTAAACATTACAAAAAAATATTTAGTTCACCTGCAAGTGCATTTTGTATGACTGTATGCATTTTCTAGTGTATCTCAATTCCAAATACACAGATACTACTTATTTATTTGTCATTCTGTTACATGCCACTATTTCACTTCACAAGAGTATTCACATGTCCAGTCGCATGTGTGATGCCTTTTTTTAGTTAGTCAGATGACTGGAACTACATGGAGTCAACAACAGAGGTGTATGGTGGAGTGTTGCCACTTAGGTTCACTCTTATGGAGTCATTTAAAATGTTCATCTGTCAGTCTTGTTCTGAACTTTGATTTCAAGACATTCATGTCAGAAAAGGCAGACTCACAAAGGTATGTAGACCCAAGCAAAGCAGACATTTTCAGAGCTGCTTGGTGAAGATTCTTATAGTTATCTGGCTCTACTAAGCTCCAGAAATGCTGAGAATGCTGTTGAGACTTTAACTGCACATTATTTTGAAGGTTTACTAATTTATAATATATAAAATCCAATGTCTGTCTGTATGTCTGTCCGGTTTCCAAAAGAGAACTACTTAACGGATTTAGATCAGGTTTTTTTCTATAATTCGCTTGAACATTCCGGTTGATTTTGCAACCTCTCATTTCGCTGTGCATCATAGTTTGCTTGCGGTACCAATTTATTTACGCAAATCCAAGATCCTCGCTCCTCACTCACTCGCCAGCTTCGGGGCATGTTCATTAACTCCGCTTAGCTAGCGAACAAGAGAACAATTGAATTCAACTTTGTTTGATACTTAAAATAATGTGTTACTTAGGTCTTGATGAGTTTGAGTCAGGATATTCTCTTAAATGTATGCCACATTGAAAACACAGATTGCAATTTAGATTATGGATAGTGATTTTGTGTTAAAGGGATTGCGATATGCTTTTTTGGAAAGATTGCCCACCCCTAATTTGACTAATCAAGTTTTCAAATTTATATAGGATTCATTAACCCTTTGGCGAGCTACTTGGAAAGGGGTTGCGAGATAATGGTAGCTCGCGAGCGACATGTTGTAGACCCCGGTCTACAGATATACAACGTGTTAAAATGCTGCTGCTATTCGGGCATGAAATTTTTGCATTTCCAATAAGACATTAATGTTAACTGCTACTTTAGTTTAGTTTAGATACTTCAGTTATTTGTTGAGACAGTGCAGTCAAAAGGTGGATGTTGTGCAGCCTTGTCTGTGCTTTACTGGCATCGTTAGGCAGATTTGTTGATTTTGTTGGGATGGGGTGCGACACAACAGTTTACAAATGCATATTTCGCAGTTCACATTTTCATGAATATAGCTGCCAATTCTTTCAAACTCACATTGAATCCTAAACTATTGGTGTAACAGTGAACAACAGAGGGAATATATACAGTAGTACCCGCAACAACATATAATTCACGTTTATCACTCGACCATTGATGTCTTCAAGTGCCAATGTATATAGACTGATGTTACAGAAAAGTTTTTTGCTTGCAACATGTTATGTTTAACATATAAAATGTGCTCTCTGTACACATGACTATATGTCTAATATGTTTTTTCAGACGTACAATGGGTACGGAAAGTATTCAGACCCCCTTCAATTTTTCACTCTTTGTTATATTGCAGCCATTTGCTAAAATCATTTAAATTAATTTTTTCCCTCATTAATGTACACACAGCACCCTATATTGACAGACAAAAAATTTTTGAAATTGTTGCAGATTTATTAAAAAAGAAAAACTGAAATATCACATGGTCCTAAGTATTCAGACCCTTTGCTCAGTATTTAGTAGAAGCACCCTTTTGAGCTAATACAGCCATGAGTCTTCTTGGGAAAGATGCAACAAGTTTTTCAAACCTGGATTTGGGGATCCTCTGCCATTCCTCCTTGCAGATCCTCTCCAGTTCTGTCAGGTTGGATGGTAAACGTTGGTGGACAGCCATTTTTAGGTCTCTCCAGAGATGCTCAATTGAGTTTAAGTCAGGGCTCTGGCTGGGCCATTTAACAACAGTCACAGAGTTGTTGTGAAGCCACTCCTTCGTTATTTTAGCTGTGTGCTTAGGGTCATTATCTTGTTGGAAGGTAAACCTTCAGCCCAGTCTGAGGTCCTTAGCACTCTGGAGAAGGCTTTTGTCCAGGATATCCCTGTACTTGGCTGCATTCATCTTTCCCTCGATTGCAACCAGTCGTCCTGTCTCTGCAGCTGAAAAACACCCCCACAGCATGATGCTGCCACCGCCATGCTTCACTGTGGGGACTGTATTGGACAAGTGATGAGCAGTGCCTGGTTGTCTCCACACATACCACTTAGAATTAAGGCCAAAAAGTTCTCTTTTGGTCTCATCAGACCAGAGAATCTTCAGGTGTCTTTTAGCAAACTCCATGCGGGCTGTCATGTGTCTTGCACTGAGGAGAGGCTTCCGACAGGCCACTCTACCATAAAGCCCTGACTGGTGGAGGGCTGCAGTGATGGTTGACTTTCTACAACTTTCTCCCATCTCCTGACTGCATCTCTGGAGCTCAGCCAAAGTGATCTTTGGGTTCTTCTTTACCACTCTCACCAAGGCTCTTCTCCCCCAGTAGCTCAGCTTGGCCAGACGGCCAGCTCTAGGAAGGGTTCTGGTCATCCTAAATGTCTTCCATTTAAGGATTATGGAGGCCACTGTGCTCTTGGGAACCTTAAGTGTAGCAGAATTTTTTTTTGTAACCTTGGCCAGATCTGTGCCTTGCCACAATTCTGTCTCTGAGCTCTTCAGGCAGTTCCTTTGACCTCATGATTCTCATGTGCTCTGACATGCATTGGAAGCTGTAAGGTCTTATATAGACAGGTGTGTGGCTTTCCTAATCAAGTCCAATCAGTATAATCAAACACAGCTGGACTCAAATGAAGGTGATCAAGGATGAACATGTAAACTCCACACAAATATATAAATATATGAGTGTCACAGCAAAGGGTCTGAACACTTAGGACCATGTGATATTTCAGTTTTTCTTTTTTAATAAATCTGCAACAATTTCAAAAATTCTTTTTTTTATCTGTCAATATGGGGTGCTGTGTGTACATTAATGAGGAAAAAAATTAATTTAAATGATTTTAGCAAATGGCTGCAATATAACAAAGAGTGAAAAATTGAAGGGGGTCTGAATACTTTCCGTACCCACTGTATATATTATACATCTGACTTAGTGAGACTATCAAGAAGATAATTAATGTTAATTAATGGTAACATTAGAAATTCTAACCACAATCACACTGGAAAGTCTGACACATTCCCTAGACTCATAGATGTTCATTGACTTCAAAGTTGCAGTTTTAACAGATTTTGCAGATTTTTCAGATGTAAAATACTTTAACTTAGTATGGCTAAACTTTATATATCTAGCTTATATATAGGTGAAATTACAGATGGAATCACTTCTACACCCTGTTTGCTTTGCATTTTCATATTGCACCCAGATATCCAAAAGTAGAGGCTGCTAAATTTATCACGTTCTATGCAGGCAGGCAAGTGAAACCGTGCTTATGACCCTCATTGTTCTATCCCTCAGATGGCAATGGGACATACATTTTTAAAATCAGAATAAAAACAGGGAACTGAATATTTTAGAAACGTCACTGGTCTCACAAATGCAGAAGCCTGCCATGTTGTTAACTCTCAGATGAAGGAAAACAGGTTCAGATGTGAGCTGCGTCACTGTGTGTGTGTGTGTGTGTGTGTGGAGGCTGCATGTCTCACCGTGTCTGTGCTTTATTTATTTCTTTTAAGTTGCATTGATCTTACAGACCACATTACAGTACGAAAAAAAAAAATCACTCATAAATACAATCAGTACAACATTCCAAAACTGTTTAAAATTAAGATACATTAAATCACAATCAACAATCTGCACTTTTCTTTTACCCAGTTTGGAGAGCTACGTGAAAACACCACCCATTATGAGACTTCTCCTAATGTACATTGAACCATCAAAATAAAATCAGTGCAGAGACTCTGCAGACTTATTTTGGAATAGCTTCAATAAATTCATACCAAATTTAGAAGTATCGTTGCATCATTTCTTGTGAGGAAAATTAGATTGTTTTCTAGTTTTAGAAAATATAACTCACTTTTTCCAATGAGTTATTGGTGGTGTGCTAGGATTCTTACAGTTGAGAAAGGTAAGATGATGCATGAGCAGTGTTGCACAGACGATCACACTTATCTTATTCCATCTTTTGTTAACCCAAATAATGCTATTTAAAAGGTTGGGAGAAGCTATAAATTTAACACGATCTGTCAACTAAGCAAATATTTCACATAGTTACGTTTCAGACTGAAACAGAATCTATGTTGTGAATGACTAAATTGCATTCTTTTTTTGAGATTCCAATTGAAATGCATCTTTCTAATCGTAGCCTAAAATCGTCTTGGGTCACACACCTTCAAATTCATTTATTGAATCTAGAAATACTACTAATATTTTCATTATTATAAGCTCCCATATATTCAGGCGTAAATAATGATAGAAGATCAGGGAAGCTGAGCAGGCTCCTTTTGACAAAGTTTCTAATGTGTGTGTAGAAAAACTTGTGTGTTACTAGAAGTTTAACTTTGAACCGTAATTATTCAAAACATGTGCACACTATGTCAATACAGAGGTCTCTAAAAGTCCACTTACCAAAGGATATCCATAGGATATATGATCATCGTGTACTAGAGCAAGTAAAAAAAATCATTTGCATTATGTCAAAGTGTCTCCAATATTGATTCCAGATGTACTGCAAATGATGCACAACTGGATTGCTTGTAAATTGTCAATGGTTATTAATGAATGCAGTACATAGCAAAGCATAAGCAAATTAAATTCCGTTAGTAGCCAGAACTGAAAAAATAATTTTCTGTAATGAAATTTTCTATAATGAAAGTCTTTCAGCACAAACAGTTGACAAAACCAATTGAGGAATGCCAACATCTATTTTCTTCTTGTTAGAAAGAATTTACAACTTTTTTCTGCACAGTAAATTGCTTTAGTTACATAAACGGTGCCCCTCGGTGTCCATAGCACACAGTCAGTATTATTAGACTTCGAGGACCAGAGGGAAGGGAGTCAGGAGTCCTACTTGGTGTCTGGAGCATGCACCCCTTGAGTTACACAAATTGACCCCTTCTGTGTCCATAATGCACAGAATTTAAGTTTAATAAATGCCACCCAATGGATTGGTTGGCTCTCTCTGGCGGTCATCTGTTCTTTTGCGAGTCACCTTTTTTTTTTTTTAACCTGGATGTCTTACATAAAAAGAGATTGTTATAAATAGTTTGAGGAAATGAATGTCATATTTGTAAATAACAATCATTGGATGTTTAAAATTTAAGAGCACCAAATTCAAATGGAACTTTTTTTTTTTTGTTTTTTTTTGTTTTAAGAATTATAGAACAGTGTGCAAGTGTTCAAAGGCTAAAATCTTTGCAAATTTATAAAACATGATAAAAACTGGTTCAGTTCTTCCAGATGGGTTTAAAGCGGAGAAAGACAAACAAATTGTGATTGCATTCACTACACTTTTGGCACGTAGACTTATTCTCATAAACTGGAAAAACCCAAACTCTCCTCTTTTAAGTCAGTGGGAAACCGATGTGTTATATTATTTGAAGTTGGAAAAAATCAAATACTCAGTTAGAGGATCCGTACAGACTTTTTTCAAAACATGGCAGGATCTAATCAGTAATATTTTAAAATAAGTTCATAAGGCACAGAG
>JANRMT010062804.1:15886942-16006866 GCA_026402145.1 Polypterus bichir lapradei | reverse complement strand
ACACTACTTCTCCGCTGCGAAGCGCGGGTATTCTGCTAGTATATATATATATATATATATATGACAGCAACACTCATCACTCACAACAGTGACAAAACAATTACATTGACAATCATGTTACGTTATTTTCAAAATGTTTCCTTTTCTTTTTCAATGCTTCTTTAACACACTACTTCTCCGCTGCGAAGCGCGGGTATTTTGCTATACTAATAAAAGGCAAAGCCCTCACTGACTGACTGACTCACTCACTCACTCATCACTAATTCTCCAACTTCCCGTGTAGGTAGAAGGCTGAAATTTGGCAGGCTTATTCCTTACAGCTTACTTACAAAAGTTAAGCAGGTTTCATTTCGAAATTCTACACGTAACGGTCATAACAGTCGATAACGGTCGACAACGTCCGCCATGTTGAACTTTCTTATTTATGGCACCATCTTCACGAAATTTGGTAGGCGGCTTCCCTGCGCTAACCGAAACCGATGTATGTACTTATTTCGATGGTATGACGCCACTGTCGGCCGCCATATTGAACTTCCCAATGTCACTAATTTTCCAACTTCTCGTGTAGGTAGAAGGCTAAAATTTGGCAGGCTCATTCCTTACAGATTACTTACAAAAGTTAAGCAGGTTTCATTTCGAAATTCTACACGTAACGGTCATAACGATTGACAACGTTCGCCATGTTCAACTTTCTTATTTATGGCCCCATCTTCATGAAATTTGGTAGGTGGCTTCCCTGTGCTAACCAAAACCGATGTACGTACTTATTTCAGTGGTATGATGCCACTGTCGGCTGCCATATTGAATTTTCCAACATCACTAATTCTCTAACTTCCCGAGTAGGTAGAAGGCTGAAATTTGGTACTTATTTCGGTGATATGATGCCACTGTCGGCCGTCATATTGAACTTTTCACTGGTCTTTGTTACTTATGGGCCCATCTTCAAGAAATTTGGTACGCGGGTTCCCAACACTAACTGAATCCCACTTACGTACATATATACGTCCATAGCCTGCAGCTCGGTCACCGTGTGAGGCGGTGGGTCCCCCATCCCAACGCCTCCCACGTTGCTGGCTGCCTGCCTATATAAGGCCGTCTGTCGCTCCAGTCTCTACATTCCCTTCCTTGCTTCGCCACGGTATTCACGTCTCTCTGCTGATAACTACAGCCTTTTTATTTAATCCACGGCTTCTCTGCTGTTTTATTGTTCATTTATTACGATTATAGTTATTGTGTAGGTATTTTAGACTTACTTTACATTGTTCAGGTATCCATTTCCTTTATTATTCCAACCGTACCCCATTAACATGTCTATCGAGGTGATCACCATCGATATTTAGAAATGTTTAAACTCTCAAAAGCTGGATGTGAAGTTATCAATGAAACTGGTTGTATACTTACAACGCTTGACAGATGCCGAATGTCTCTTCAACACAAGTCCTACAAATACTGTCGTAATTGAAACAAACCATGAAACTCAAACCGATTATGACAGCAGCAATCCAAGCTGTGAGATTTGAAACAAGATTACTGTTCACATGGCCAACTGTACGTTGCATGCTCAAGAGTAAGCTCAGCGCACAGCTACAGCTTGGTCATATTACAACTGGAGGGCCGAACTGACAACGTGGCATACAAAGAGATCCTTAACAAATAATTATTGGTATATTTTCCCTCAGTTTAAAAAGGTTTCATTTTCTTCTTAATAAAAATTTTAAGGCAGTACTTCGCCGCTGCGAAGCGCGGGTATTTTGCTAGTTATTGCATATAGCGCCGAAGTTCTTGCTCTTTACCATTCTCTCCTCTGCATGTCCTGGAGTACAAAAGAAACAGCATACAGCAACATGCAGGGACTGGTAGGAACACTCAATAAAACTGAATAAAAAGAAAATCAAGTGACGGTGAGATACAAAGATGGCAGCTTCGCCAGCGTTTGTGTGTCAGAACCAGAGATGGGGGACTCGAGTCACATGACTTGACTCGAGTCAGACTCGAGTCACAATTTTCAGGACTTGAGACTTGCTTGATTGAAGTAAAAAAATGACTTGACTTGACTTTGACTTGAGAGTAAGTGACTTGACTTGAGACTTGACTTAAAGTGGAAGACTCGACAATGACTTGAACTTTTAAATATAATTCGTTTAATAAAATAAAATAAATTTAATAAAATAATTATGACTCGGCAGCACCATAATTGGCGCCTGCGCCCTTAACGCTGCACAACTCTTAACATTACTAAGAAGAAGAAGAAGAAGAAGAAGAAGAACGCTGCACAACTCAAACCGCGCCAAACATGGCAGACAATAGTCGAGCTCCTCATATAGTCACGTTTGGCTATAAGGACTTTGAACTAGACCGTACTAACAAAAAAAGATTTGCCAGATGCAGAGAATGCAACGCGAGAGTATCAGACACGACAACCACAACATCAAATTTCATCCGGCACTTCAAAAACCACAAGGAAAGGTATGAAAGTCGAATTCTTTATAGTCAATTTAATAAAACGATTACTAATTAATTAAATTAATCTTTTCTGTTTGTCATAATTTGGCCTTGGTTGCATGTTTTTTTTATCAGAATTGTGATGATCATCTCATAAATAAAACGCTATAACGTTACCAGTGGCGTAGCCTCATTTTAATGTTGAGTGCAACTTGAAATGAAAGGGCTTCTCGATATTACATGTAAACTATAATGTCTATATTAAATGTGCGCATTTTCAAGCGTTTGTATGGACTGACTGCGTGTGGTTAGTTGAATGGCAGCTCGTGTAACGTTATACTGCATGAAAATCTAAGATGAAAGCGTCGGTGCAATCACTTCTCCTTCAATAACTCGTTCAAAACTTTTTGGTCATACAGACAAGAATAATTTCATCGTTCGTATCGGTTACGTTAAGTGTCTATAATTTTTTGGTGTACACTCACAATAACAACAAAATGTTGTGTGCTGTATAACAATGAAACCAGTTCAAATAGAAAACAAACAAACAAACAAATAAATAAAATAAATAAAGCTTCAGAAGACTCTAAACGATTCCAGCCGAGGAGGAGGAGTCTTATCTAGCGAAACAATCGGTTATTTTCTAAACAAATGGACAATTTATATACTTTTTAACCTCAAATGCTGGTCTTGTGTTGTCTCTGCGCAGCCTGACTAAATTCGGGGTCTAGCTGCATGGGGAGATGCCAATTTTGGGGTCGACTTGTGTGGTCCTTGCATGGTCTTTGTGTGCACTGCCATCGTTTTGGCTGTTGCATTCTTATGTTTTAGAGTTACTACTATTCTCACCTCTTTTTATTTGGCTCTTTATTTAGACTAAACACATTTCTTTTGTACCTTTTACACAGGTCCATCACTTCATTTGTTTAGCACTATTACATTTAGCAATAATAACTCTCAATTTTCTCTCTATCATTTAGCAGGGATGTCATAATTTTAATGTTTATCACTGAATTGCAATTTAGTTTATGTACAAGAAATACATTATTATTTAGTTGTTTTTTGTTACTATTTTTCATTATTGTTTTCTATTTCTTATATTTTTAATATACATGCTAATTAGTACTTAGTATTATTTCAGGCTCTTCATAGGCACAGCTGTCACAATTCTTCATGACATATTAGGGGACAGGAAACTTGGAAATGTTGATCTGGAAATGCATCATTTGGGGAAGCAAGTGAAACACAGAAAGACATAAACATCTAACTCTATGTGTTGTTTCTTTCCCACAAAGACAACTGAAAACTCTAAACTGGACTAGTACACTTACAGTACTGGTTCCCGCCTCACACTGACAGATAGCGGGGAAATCCCTGAAAAGTGGAACATCTTACAATAAAACAAAAATATGAATGTAATTGTTTTTCTATGCAAATCACCCAGCATGAGTTGCCTAGTTCTGAAACTCAGTTACGTTCCTATTCAAAACAACAGCTTATGGTTTCACATATTCATTTAGTAATTTCCTGTCCTAGTTTATTATTAGTGCAATGAGAAAAAACAAAAAAAGTACACTGGAGGGCACAAAGGTCAAGTCAAAAAATGAAAAATGCAGGAAAATGATTCATAGATTGAACATACACTAAAATATTTTAAACATGTTGCAAAGTAAACAAAAATATTTCTATACTCCTGTAAATATAAACCAGTGTAGCACTTTGAAAAAAAGCTGGGAAATTTATATATAAAATATAGTTGAAAAACTGAACTTTTTATAGTTTTTCATAATACATATACAGAACATATAATTTAAATAACTGTTTAAAGCTAGTAGTTCATTTAACTTCAGTAATTTCTTTTAATTAATAACCCAGCCACAGGGGATGCACAAACCAGTGTGTTTCTTTGTGGCCGGTCACAAGCTCGGATAAATGTGGAGCCATCAAAAAGGGCATCCGGTTTAAAATTTTGCCAGATCAATATGCGAACAATACAGATTTCCATACCAGATAGGTTGAGGCCCGGGTTAACAACGGCCTCCACCAGTACTGTTAGCCATCAAGGTGCTGGCGGAAATTGGGCTACTGTTGGCCAAAGAAGGAGAAAAAAAGGGGGGAGATGTGTCAGGAGACAAGAGCAGAAAAGGAAGGTACAGAGAGTGGAACTGAGGGTAAGAACTTTGCATGTTGGCAGTATGACTGGTAAGGGTAGAGAGAGAGAGACAGATAGCTTATGTGATGGAGAGAAGGAAGGTTGATATATTGTGAGCACAAGAGACTAAATGGAAGGGGAGTAGGCCAGGTGGATTGGAGGTGGATACAAATTGTTCTATCATGGTGTGGATGGGAGGAGAAATGGGGTAGGGGTTATTCTGAAGGAAAAGTATGTCAAAAGTGTTTTGGAGGTGAAAAGAGTGTCAGACAAAGTGATGATTATAAAGCTGGAAATTGGAGGTGTGATGATGAATGTTGTTAGTGCATTTGCCCTGCAAGGTGAGCGTGTGATGGATGAGAAAGGAGATATCTGGAATGAGATGGATGAAATGATGGACAGTGTACCCAAAGGCCAGAAAGTGGTGACTTGAGCAGATTTCAATGGACATGTTGGTGAACAGAACAGAGGAGATGAGGAGGTGATGGGTAGGTATGGTGTCAAGGAGAGGAATGAAGAAGGTGAGATGATAGTGGATTTTTCAAAACATGGCTGTGGTGAATACGTATTTTAAGAAGAGGGTGACATACAACAGTGGAGGAAAATGCACACAGGCAGATTATATCTTATGCAGGAGGGTCAATCTGAAGGAGACTGAAGGCTGCAAAGTGGTGACAGGTAAAAGTGTAGTTAGTCAGCATAGGATGGTGGTCTGGAAGATGATGTTGGAGATCAAAAACAGGAAGAGAGTGAGGGCAAAGCCAAGGATCCAATGGTGGAAGTTTAAAAAGGAAGACTGCAATGAGGTAAGACAGGCACTAGGTGGCAGTGAAGACTTGCCAGATAGCTGGGCAACTACAGCAGAAGTAGTAAGGGTGACAGCAAAATTGATGCTGGCATGACATCAGGATAAAGTAAGGATTAAAAGGAAACCTGGTGGTGGAATTGGGGAAGTACAGGGGAGTATACAGAGGAAGAGGTAGGCAAAGAAGAAGTGGAATAGTCAGACACATACAGAAAGTAGACAAGAGTACAAGGAGATAAGGCATAAGCTGAAGACAGAGGTGGTGATGGCTAAAGAACAGGCGTATGATGAGTTGTATGAGAGGTTTGACACTAAGAAGGGAGAAAAGAACCTGTACCGATTGGCTAGACAGAGGGACCGAGCTGAAAAAATGTGCAGCAGGTTAGTGTGATAAAGGATAAAGATGGAAACATACTCACAAACAAGGAGAGTATGTTGAGCAGATGGAAATACAGAATTCATGTCTGTAAATGAGAGGGAGGTCAGTGGAATTGTGAGGATGCAGGAAGTAGAGTTGGAGAAGGTGGATAAATTTAAATACTTGGGATCAACAGTACAGAGTAATGGGGATTGTGGAAAAGAGGTGAAAAAGAGAGTGCAGGCAGGGTGGAATGGGTGGAGAAGAGTGTCAGGAGTAATTTCTGACAGACAGGTATCAGCAAGAGTGAAAGGGAAGGTCTGCAGGATGGTAGTGAGACCAGCTATGTTATATGGGATGGAGACGGTGGCACTGACGAAAAAAACAGGAGACAGAGCTAGAGATGGCAGAGTTGAAGATGTTAAGATTTGCACTGGGTGTGACAAAGACTGACAGGATTAGAAATGAGTACATTAGATAGTCAGCTCAGGTTGGGTGGTTTGAAAACAACGTCAGAGAGGCGACATTCTGTTGGTTTGGACATGTGCAGAGGAGAGATGCTGGGTATATTGGGAAAAGGATGCTAAGGATAGAACTGTCAGGCAAGAGGAAAAGAGGAAGGCCTAAGAGAAGTTTTATGGATATGGTGAGAGAAGACATGAAGGTGATTAGTGTAACAGATCAAGATGCAGAGTATATGAAGATATGGAAAAAGATGATCCACTGTGGCAACACCCAACGGGAGCAGCCAAAAGAAGAAGAATTTCTTTTACTTAATAAATTAAATGAAAACTAAACTAAACGGAACTACTAGTGGTAAATTCTGGAATGGATGCTTGTAGTAGTGATATCACAATTCAAGATTTGAAGTGTGATATGATTCCAGTGAAATTATATGAAACTCCTTTCATCTTTTATACTACAGTAAAAATAGAAAAGGAAGACTGTTCGAACATAAAACAGCACAGGGCATTTTTATTGAAAAGTAGAAAACAAATTAACAGATCAAATGGGTTTTAACTAACAAATGCTGTTGATCTCAGGGGTTAAAGCAGAAATCATTCCTTTGCCTAAAACTTTGGATTTAAGTTATTATAATACAACACATTACAATAAGTAAAGCAACACGAGAACAAATTTAATCAAAGTTTCTGTATTAAATAATATAAATAGCACATTTCAAATGCTAAACACATTTCAATGACCACACTCAATTAGCATATTTAAAATGACAAATCAATATTTAACTAGGGCATTAACTGAAATATAAAAGAAAGCTGAAACATACAACAGTACCTTTTCTCATTATCTTGTCTGTATGTCTGTCTGCATGAAACAACTCAACTCCCAAAGAACCAATTTCATGGCAATTTGGTATACTTGTTCTTCAAGAAAATTTGTCAGGAAAGGTCAATTTTCCTTAAGGTATCTTGATTACAGCATGTTATTAAATGTCCTATATATCTATTGATCCACACCAATTTTGAAATTTGAAAAAAAAAATCTATTTAAAAAGTAGTGTTGAATTTCTGAAAATGTCTATCTTCAAACTCAGAGTTCAGTTTTTTGATTAATTTACAGTTTTAAGTTTCCCTTGGTTGCTTATTTCAACTTGAACATTTTTCTTTTTTACATTTCTAATAGCCACTAGTGCCTATAAAATGATCCCCCAATATATTTTAGTGAAATGGAAGCAGAATGACATATGTTCAAGTTTATGTTGAAGTCGGCACACAAGGGTGCTGGGAACTCACTAGTACCTCATCTCCTTGCACGCTTGTAGGTGGACTTCAACACAGATTTTAACTTTCTATTGTTTAAGAAATATAAACTAAAATTAGCTACAGCCCCTCCACAACCAAAATTGAATAATGCTGTACTAAATCAAAGAATGCGATTTTTATATCACATTATTATGAATTGGCATGGCGGCAACTGTAGGATGAACCAACAGCAGTGAGGAACGAAGATTGATGGAAGACAACAGGAGGATGTAACTCCAGACTGTTTACACAAATCCATGTAACCAAGATGGAAGAACATTTCATGGACTGTTAATTTAATGATGGCTTTAATGTGCATTTTAAAAGTTCTTATTTTGTTAATATTCTGGTTCTTTAAAGAAGCTTGGGTTAGTTTTAATTGCTGGGTATTTTGTGTACTTGTGCTTGTGCTTTTAGTGGTGATTTTAGTGCAGGTGCATGAAGGCCACACCACGGACCCTGGCCACCAGTTGCACCTGTGCTACTGGCCAATTGTGGTCGGGCGGGGGTTGGGGGGTGAGTATGTACTATAATGAGAGAGGCCTGTGGCAATGAGCAGTTAAATAAATAAAGGAGCGCTTAGGTTTAGGATGGGTGCAAGTGCACATGGAAGTGACTCCAAAATGGCAATGGGGACATACAGAAAATTAGTTCATTAAATAGCAGTTAATTTCCTTGTTAGTACTCTGGGGCTACGTGATTGTTGCTCTTGTGCCTGTAGTATAGAGGGAGCCTGGGCAGAAAGTAGGACAGACAGAGGAACAAGAAAAAAAACAGAAAGAGACATCAGAGAAGAGAAGAACGGGGTGAAAATGAAAGTTAAAGAGAAGGAGAAAGGCAGGGTTGTGTCAGAGCAGGCACTAATGAGGAATGGAGGCAGGCGGCTGGGAATGTGGCCCCAAGAGGAACGTGTGCCCAGCGCTCAAGGTGCGGAGGTCGCTCTTGTTGAATGCACTATGGAGTAGGAACTTCCTACCGCTTTGGTCTTCAGCCAGGAAACGTCCAAAGAGCAGTAGCGGTATACAGCAGCAGGGCTTGCAGTTCGGTACTGAATGCCACGAGTGGTAGCAAGGACATAAGGCAATTTTATAAAAGTTTACTGTGCCGGTTTGCTAAGAAGACCTGGGCAAGTGAAGTGGCAGAGATTTCGCTTTAGAAGGAAGCACCGTGGTTTGTGGTTGTCTTTTAAGGGATGGATTTCTGTCTGTTAGTTTAACTTTGTTTTTATGGATACATTTATTTATTATGATTTTTAACAGCCACATAAACTTCTGTTTTAATTGGAATTATTTATTTAACCTAAAGGAGCACTGCACTGTTTTCGCTCTTATATAGAATAAAATACAAAAAAAAATTGTTGGTTTCTATGTTCTCATTGCATGGCTCTTTTTAGATATGACAATCAACAGACCTAGGTTCAAGGGATATGGCAGCTGCAGTGAACCCAGGCCATCACAATTGGGTGTCTGTGAATGTTATTTAAGCCATTAGCACCATGTTTAGGCTCAATTTTTTAAAATATATGATATAGTAAGAGGCTACTAAAAATATGTACTTTATGAAGACCACATGTAATTAACTTCTATTATCACTGTTATTTTTGAATATGACTTATTGTTACAAAAACCATGTAGTAAACAAAAGTACAGAACCTCTTTGATGGCATAAACAAAAATTTAAAATGCTACAACTTTCAAAAACAGTTAACTAAATCCCCAAATGCACATGAATGCAAGTACATTTTAGAACTTGTTCTTCATAGATATGAAGTAAACAAGAGTATAACAACATATATAAAGCTGGTATGCTAACCAATGCATGAGATGTAGGTCAATAGCACATGTAATCAAGGATCTGATTTGTGTGTTTGGAACAGGCAGGCATGAAAGGGCATTTCAATCCTTGGAGTGCTTTTTAAACAAGTCAATGAGTGGTTGAGTTATTTGGGATAACAGGTCATGTACTGCAATAAATGTAACAATACATGATTATTGGTATTGGTGGTTGTCGAGCCTGGAAATGTTGGTTGAAACTGGACATCATGAAAAACTGTAGTGCCAGGTCATGCTTTAACAGTTCCTTTTTCCGCACATGGCCTACTATATACATCCATCCATTATCCAACTCGCTATATCCTAATTACAGGGTCACAGGGGTCTGATGGAGCCAAACCCCACCAACACAGGGTGCAAGGCAGGAAACAAACCCTGGGCAGAGCACCAGTCCACCACAGGACGGCCTACTATATCCCCGTAGTAAATATAGTAATGAAACAATCACTGGATTCATTTCATTTGTGATACCAAATGCAAAGCCACTGTCTTCAACCCCCTTTTTCCTCCAACCAAGCCCACTGCTATTTATTTTTAATACCTCATTCACTGCAGTGTGGTGTAGTGGTTAAGGATTTGGACTTTAAACCCTGAGGTTGTGGGTTCAAAGACACTGTGTGACAATGAGCAAGTCATTTCACCTGCTTGTGCTCCAATTAAAAAACCAAAAGAAATTTTACACGGTGTATCAAAAATGTTGTAAGTCCCTTGGATAAAGGTGTCAGACAAATAAGTAAATCTAAATGTACTGCACTTGCATATGTCTCAGCATTCACAAACATCTGAAGTGGAGGTTTTTAATGTGATTATTGCGGTTTTAATAAAATGGTGCAGTAAATAGCTAACATTTGTATTATTCAAAAACAGACATACACTGGAAATCTGGCATGTTATTGGAATTTTTTAGGCCCTGTTAACGAACAATTCACACAAAAGTAGGAGTATTAAAGCAAACTTAAGAAACAACATCATTGTGTCACATAGATGTCAGCTGCTCTATTTCTCTCCCAAGTATTATTGTGTAGGAGTAAAACGTCTGCATGGATCCTTTGGACATCAGAATATGTTAGGCTGAAATTATCAAAACAAGTGCTTAATACCTGCCCCGCCTAGATTAAAATTACTCCATTGTGAAAATTGTAACCCGACACCCAAATAGTAATTCCAGCATTTTTCTGTTCTACCTTCTTGCCTTATCTGAAGAACTACCATATTTATTGTGCTTCTATGAAATATCTGAAATAGAGGTTTATGTCAAGCACCATTCAGAGTTTTTCCTCATACTATGTAATAAAAATAAAGTGAAATATGTATAAATATATTGCACTGTGCATGTTGCAGTTGTTAACTTAACCTAATTATTTATTAAACTCTAGATGCCTACAGTCTATCAAACTAAATCTTAATGAATTAAATGCATAACATTTGCATAACATAATATTAACTCCATTAAACACACAACATAACAATTTAGGTCAAATTCAGTTTTTGGCATATTCTCTGACACTGATTGCTTACAATGTCTATGGATTGTAGCTCATCTTAATCTAGGTCATTTAATCAAAAGGGATGCCCTCTTATTAATTACCTGAATAATTTTCTCTTGAAAACTGAAACCTACCATTACCTCAAATTAATAAATGGCTTTAAAGAACATGGCTCATCATGGTACCAACAGTGTGACACTACACGTATCTCCTTGTATCCAATTTACAACTTAATAATAATAAAAACATATTAAAAGATGTGGCAATTAAGGATGCAACTTATAATAACAAATGATTTCTTTCAAAAGTAATGGAAAAAATGAGCTACATGTAATTTCTTTTTAAGTTTCTTTTTTTTTTTTTCATGTAATAGCTGTATTCACAGCATCCACCATACCTTTCTCTGCTGCAAAATGTTGAAAAGGCTCAGCCAAATCAGCCACACATTTTAGAGGAAGAATTGGCATTTACTGCTTGTGGACAGTATTAACAAATTATCAAAGACTACTGTAAACTTACCCTCAGTAGAAACTAATACATAAAACCATTTGAACCATGTGTTGAAAGCTCACTCCCTACAGCTATTGCACTGTTCACCAAGTGCAAGTTAATTTACCTGCCAGAGCGACAACTGTAGAATTACTGCAACAACCGTGCTGTGCACTTAAAATTTTTAAGAGTCCGCTGAATAAATTGTGCATTTTTTTAAACTTCTATTTCTCTAATGATCGGTTATTCTACACCTAGAATTTTAGTTCTACTCAGACTTGCATTAACATATTTATCATTTTTTTAGTATGTAAAAGAGGTAAACAAGCACTGGTTTATTAATTTTCAAACTCAGGTACTCCAGTATAGTGTTGCAGAAGGCCAAGCCCATTCAAGCATGATCAGACAGGAGGCATGAAACTACCCTTTAATCACTTGCTAGACCAGCTCATGGCACACTCACATAGAGATTGGGTCAATCATCCTAACTTGCACATTTCCAGCTTGTGACAGCACATTGCAGTACTTTTAATAATATTTAATTTACATGTAAAAATGCACTACATAAACGAGATCAGCAGTAGCTAATGAGGCAATCCACCCTAAGTGAGATGGGGACTGAGAGAATGTGGCATCTATCCCTGAATTTACTTATAAACTAGCCTCCTACACAAAGCACTATTTTATTCTGGAAAGAGTTCTTTGCATATGAAGTTGGTTCTTTGTGCTTTGAATTTTTCCTAATTAGCAGAAAAAAAACCTTAATGCATGGTAAAGTAAGCTATCTACCAGGACAATAACAGATTAAGAAAATCTGAATTTAGCCAATGACAGTGTATGAAGCAGGAGTCCTTTTAAAAATCATGACCCATTGGTATTTTACAGATGTGTTAGCATTCATGGTTATTTTACAGTATAGAGCCGGTTACAGGATCTAAACAAATAAATACTACTTCTGGAATCTTCATGTGGATGGATCTGTTGGGAGCCAAAAATGCATCGCTCTGAAGAACCACTCTAGCCCATTTACTTTTAAGAGTGAAGCTCTGTTCTTGTGATTCCAGGGCTGCTGTTAATCCCAACACCAAAGTTAGGCTTTTTCAGCCATTCATATAACCACTTAATCTTTAAGGGTATGAAATTTCAGCAGTACTGTGGCAAACTATGTATTTTCACCGACACGCTCTCACATATGAATTCATGTTAAAAACATCATTGAGCCAAGGCAAAAATAAACATAGATTACAAAAAAGGGTTCAAGCCTCATACCTTTATATCGCTTAGGAATAACAATGTTCTACTAAATCCTGCTTTATCATCTCAATATTAATTTATTGCAAACTTTACTACACTAAATTTCTATGCACATGTCGCTTTGTTCTTTTTTTTTATTATTCCTTACACAGTCCAGTTAACGCACCAACAGGTAACGCGCATTCCTTCATTACCGAGTCTCACTGTATTAATCCCCTGTAGTTTTCAGAGTATTTTCGTATCACAGGGCGCAACATACTCCTCTGCTGTTACCACATAGTTCTCCGTGTTCCTGTACTGTGAACGCGACTTCAGAAAATGGATGGATCGATAACTTCAGTTTCACGACTCGATTTATCTCAATTAGTTTAGTGGGACAGGCGTAGCTTTAAATGTCTATACTTTTTCCCGGTTTTACTGAGCTGGTAAAGCAAAGGGTGTACAATAAACAAAAAATGTCGTATGTCCATGCCTTAGTTCTGTATGTGTTTTATCTTTATTGTTTACGCTCCGTGTTTTTACTGCTGCATTGGACAAAATACAATAAAAAAACATGCTGGTAAAAAGAAGGAAACGTTTCCAGCGAGTTAGACGCTCTGATTACAAAGCCTTTCGAGTGTGCCCAGAATGTTTACATCTATCACTTTGGCAGTGCAAAACCACCGTAGCATTTGCCAGGCCACTAATCTCGGAACACCGACATGTCAAAATAAACGACAAATGATTGAAACGTAGCCGCTCCAACACGTGTGCAACTCAGGGAAAGCATGCAAAATAGAATAGGTTTACGCATGCACAAGAAATATTTTTAAAAGCTCTTATCGACTTAGCTTAAAGTGACAATGGTTAAATACACAATAAGCAGACTTACCTGTAAGCTGTCAAAGTTTGCAGGATCCTTTCCAGTTCTTTATAATGCGCTAATTACTGTTCACTTCGACTTTACAAACACTTCCTCAAGTAATCCCTTCAGAACCGCCTACTTAAAGGTACACGCAAGACTTCGGCAGACGCGGCTTGCAACATGTATGTGACACCCAACAAATGTTAAAAGGCGAAGAGAAAACAATGCATCGCCTGCACAGTTAGAGCAGTCATCCTGCTGAAACGGAAAACGTCAATCCGGCTAAGAGTAAGGCTTTTTGTGTGCCACATATCAGAGGGGGACCACGCCCATTCTGGCCGACAACTATTCAGGACGCTAGAAAATTCGACACATGTGGCAAGTCTGGCTACAAGCCTGTCCAGACAATCATGGCTTGATCGTCAATAGCAGAAATGGAACAAATACATGTCTGTTGTGTTCTTGGCACACTCATTAAGCCTCATAATAATATTGGGCATAATTTGAACGCCATAGCATATCTAAACATTGTTATCTAAAAAAATTAAGTGAGCTGTTCTGATCTCCTAGCGTGAAGAATAAATCCTTTCTGCTGGCTGAATTAAATCTGAAAGAAACCCAAAGTATTTCAAAGAAGCAGATACCAAAGAAACTGCATGATAATATAAAATGTGCAAATAGGTAGGTAAGTGTAAAATAACTGTAAATGAAATTTCTATTGTTTTTCTTTAGCTTGCACCAAGGACATCAATGATATCCTCACAACTTTTTTATGTTACATATGTTTTGTAAAGACGTTTTTGTTAAAGTCAGACCCGTTTTCTCTTAGATTTCTAAATTGGTAACCCTCACAGAAATTCTGTATTTGGTACTTACAAGACATTTGTACCCATAGCTCTTTAAATATGGAAATGATAGAAACACAAAAAGTTCCCTGCCAGTGAACAATGTTAAAAATACACCCAGCTTTTCATCATAATATCAAACCCATTTTTGCATCATGTTTTCGAAGATACTGGATTGATTGGGCTGTTCTTGTAAGGTTACCATTGTCGAAGATGCCAGGGGCGACGATCTGGCCGGGACGCCTTGAAGGACCGGAAGTGGGCGTGCGCCCATCTGGGGGCCGCCATCCTGGTTGCTTTGGGGGCCATGGGTAGAGGGCTTGGAAGCTCAACCCTGTAGGAACCCGTGGTCACCGCCAGGGGGGCGCCCCAATGCCTTGGGGACCCTGGACCTCAGCACTTCCGCCACACAAGGAAGTGCTGGGGGGAAGAAGAAGAGAGACACCCAGAGAGCTTCTGGGAGAACAGCCGGCATTTCCGCCACACTGGAGCGTGTCCAGGGGGGAATGCCGGGTAGCACCTGGAGCTCATCCGGGACCAGATAAAAGGGGCCGTCTCCCTTCATTCGGGGCTGGAGTCGGGTGGAAGCAGGACGAGGCAGGAGCAGAGAGTGTGGAGGCGGCCCGAAGAGAAGGCATTGTGTGGCCAGGACTGTGTTGGGGTTTGTTGTGCACTTGAACTTGTGTAAATATTTGTGTAAATAAACGTGTGGTGGTGAAAAACATGTCCGCCTGTCTGTGTCCAGGCCGGGTCCACACCATATATGAGTAATGGAAATGTCAGAGGGAAAGTTGCAATCAGAACTTAGATTACTTTCAAAGAGCTCAAGTGGCCTTTTGACTGAGACAGGAGAAACTGTTCATCCATCCATCCATCCATCCAATCAATTCCATGTTTTCTCTATAATAGTGACTTCATTGGGGAAGCTTCTGGAACTTAAGCCTCTGATTTTCAAGAGGCCCACAGGTGCCTTCCTACTGTTTACTTTGATATCAAAGTATGAAACCGCAAAACCCCACTGGGAAAGAGCTGATCAATCTGACTTCAAAATATGACTTGTGCAAAATGTCACAGGACACAAGCCCCTTCTAGCTTTCCATCTCACCATTATGTGAGTCATATAATATGGGGGGGGGTTTATGACAACAGCTAAAACTACCAATACACCTGCTCTATAATAAAAGGCATTGTGGGTCTTACTCTTTTCCCATTATACCTTTTAGTGTGGAGGTCTTAATCCAATAATTATATTTTATTCACTCTTTTGCCAGAAGCTTTGTTTGTTCCCAGATCATCCCACTCTTTCTGGCTGCTTCATTGATGTTTTCTTCCTATACACTTCTAAATATTCCCCAAGGTATATTACCTTCAAACTTTATTTCAAACATTTCTTTTTGGATATCTTGTTTTATTCATCCTTATTATATGTCCATTCTACTGTAGTTTCATTTATATGATTTCCATAAGTGGTTGCCTGTTCCAGTTCTGCACAAATGCTTTTATTTCTTACCCTGTCTTTTTTGTTTTAGTTAGCACTCATCTTAAATACAGTCATTAGCCCACTTATGGCTCCATTTGGCCATATTTCAGATTGTCACAAAGTGTACACACAGGTCATTGCAATTGAGTCTATGTGAGTCCAATATGGGTCACTGGTATGCAAATTTTAACTTCCAGTATGGAGCACAAACTAGTCTTTAAATATTGGTGGCTGCATGCCTTGTCCATGTAAGGGAAGGTGGTGTGGATTAAATGAATAAGCATTAGGCACTCATCAAAATAAAACTTACTGGGCCCTCCAGCTGTCAGAAAACATATGGGATCCTGTGAAATAATAATAACAAAATATTTATTAGTATTTACAAGGCGTTTCTATCTTCTTGATGAAAAAAAAATGCAAATCATCTGCACAGATCAGAAACAAAAAAGATGTGCCAGCTGCATGTAACACAACTCTGTGAGAGCAATATCTCTTTTTTTTTTTACTTATTGCTAGTTTGTGGCCATTGGTTACTTGAAGTATCATTACAAGAAGGAAGAGAGTTAGGAGGCTGCTACCTCTGCAGCTCCATCGCTGCGTTTCTCACAGATTTTATGCAAAGTGTATCATGCTATGGATTACTTCACTGCTGCAAGTAAGTGATGAACAAAAGGCAAACAGCCTTTGCAACCTGTAGCATCTAGTTTAGTCAGTTTCTAGAACGTTACTACCCCATTCTTTTTCTGTGGTTCATGTACAAACAACCTCAACTTGGCTGTCAATAAATCAGTGAATGACTACACCTCATTTCAACTTATATTGTTGTTTATCTAGTATTGCCTAAGATTCAGCAGCATATAATATTATTGGCACATATATTGTTTTACATAGATGCGTCTTCACTTTTATACTTTATTCTTATTCCCAATTAGACTGTAGTTAATTTATTAGAACACTTTATTGTCCTTGTTTACTCTCAATACAAACTTACATCACAAAGGAATCTGCCGATCAGACAACCCACACGCACACACACACATACACACACACATGCATATACAAAACACTCGAAATGGACTTTATCTTCTCAAAAATTCAGACACTGGCATCCAATGTTGTAGTGTCCATGAGGAGTAAGGAAAACGTAGGCAGATGGAAGGCAGATTGTTTTGTAAATGAATTAAGACAGCACTATTCCGAAAGCAAAAAGGATTTTAAATCTCACTGTCTGAAAATTGGTTAGCTAGGGTATCATGGCAGTCTTAAAAAGGCATGCAGGTGGCCATATCACTAACCTTGTCCATGCGGACAGCGAGAGGGTAATTTCTACCTTTTTTTGATTAGCGTTGATCGCATCCGTCTTTCCAGTCTTTGCCTTAATGGTGCTTGGTACTCAGATTGGCCATTCCTCTTGATTACTTTCTCCCCCCCAGTTTAATTTTGCTGGTCACACCTGTCATTGGCCAATGACCAGAACAGTTTCAAACAGACCCTTACAGATCCAACCCACAAAGAGCGACACTGTCAATCATTGTCTTGCAGTTCACAGTCCTGTCCTGCAATATGCTCCCTCTCCTGTATTTAGATGTGTGGGAGCTCCAGTAGTGACAAGCCGCACATAAAAAAGAACAAAGTACAAAACAATGCACATAAATAAAATATTATTACAATATACTCCTTATGTGGCAGTGTTACAATTCTGTTTCTAATTTCTTCATCTATCTTCCTGTCTTCACTTATTATTATTCCTAGTGTTATGTTGCAGCAGCCAACAAATGGCAAAAAGGTGAGGCCTTCAAAAAAGACCCACAAAATACATTGCAGAATCCTAACTGACAGGCCCAAGGAAATTGGAAAGCTTAAAGCCTGATTGGGCCTAAAAAAGGGATAAGTCTTTAAATTAAAAAAGAATAGGAAAGAGTCAAAAAAAACAAAGTATGTTTCTCCTGGGGTAAAAACCACAACTGCACCAACTGGGAGTAAAGACAAGTCCACAAAAATCTTTATAAAAATGGAGATTTATTAGTAAAAGAGGTAAATAAAGAACATAAGCTCAAAAGAGCAGAAAGAGGTAAAAAATGTGCCTAAAAGACAAACTTCAACAAAGAAAGCCCAAATAACACAGTGCAGTACTCAGAATTCTAAACAAAGCAAAAAATAATCAAATAAACAGAAAATTCCAAGAATTATAGAAATTCACAATACTCACAAGAAAGGTCAAACCACCCTCACCAGCACACATACAGTGTACTACAAAGGACTTCAATTTGCATGAAAATTTATAGGAGACTGACTGGTGCCTCCACCTCTTGGGAAACCACTCACAAAACACAAGGTACAAGATAGCATGAACATTGATATATAAAAAATAATGAAAAATACAAATTATAAACAAAAAGAACCAAAAATGAACAAAAAAGACAAAATACAAGAACATGAAGACCAGCTGAGGCTGAATCCTACATTAAACATAACACCAAGGTATTTATATATTGACATGTTTTATAGTTTTATCTGTATCGACATTTGCCATTTCTGTTCTCATTCTTCCCTTTTCATTTTCATTACTTTACTTTTCTTTACATATAGTGTGTTCATAAGAATTACCTGTGCTATTAATGTTCTTTTCCATTTCAATGCTTACAATTATTCCTACTGTTGTTACCAAAATACTTCCGATTTCACATCACAAAAATCCAAGGCTATACCCTTTGTATATTTTCATCATTCCACTTCCCTTCTTTTTTATTTCTGACCTTTGGTCCATGGCTGCTTATTATGACTATTCACAACAATCCTTTTCCAAGCCGTACTCCATCTGCCATCCAAAGGACATGCTGTCTAGGAGTGTAGTCTACTGAGAGGGGCTCAAAAAATATGGCACTACTAAAGAAAAGGCAGTGAAATCTTGTAGACAGATATTTAATAGATGCTGCAAGTATGTCCCTCTGAAATCTGAACCATCCTTAGTGACCTACTACTGCTGTCCAATCTTTTTCTATCTTCTAACTTACATCTACTGTACATTTATTGTCTGTAAGGGATTAGCTTGGGACTGACATGGCACCAAGGTGGAATAGAACAGTGTGGTTCTAATATGGTCCATAGAGGTAGAGTCTGCACAGCGAACTGAACACATTTGATTCAGGTTTTGTATTTTATTTACTTTTGTTTTTGCATTGTTTTTCTACCAGTGGAGAACAGAGGTGTTCTAGACCTAAAAGCTGTCAGAATATCTCAGATATTCAACAAAACAGCACCCATATTCTGAGTGAGATAATGAGGCAGTGTTGTCCTTTCAAATGAAAAAGAGGTCTAAAAGCTAAGTCCTAGCCATTATGAGGACTAAAAAGAGTTCACTCTATCTTGGTTGCCACAATCACGCTGCCACTGAGACTCTATGATAAGTCCTAAAATTTTTTCCAGTGTAAGGCTTCTAGACCTTATCAGTACAGAAATAAGTCTGGAGTCAGGGGTTGATTTTTGCTTTCATGCATTTAAAGCTACTATGTATCATGCAGAAACCTAAACGTGAGCAACATATACCTTTTAACTATACAAATAACATGTAAACTTATCACCTCAATCACTATCAATTTGCTATTTTAATTTCTAGGTAAATCAATCATACAAATGTGGAATTTCTGTAAATAAAAATATTTTCCTTTTTTGCGTGTTATTTGCCTTTGTGCCTCATTATTATAACATTATTGCTTTCAACAGTCAGTAGCCCAAGCTGTTTTTGCTGCACAACATCCATCCATCCATTATCCAACCCGCTAGATCCTAACTACAGGGTCACGGGGGTCTGCTGGAGCCAATCCTTGCTGCACAACATACATACATTCATTTATCACATTTGAAAAGTTGCTGATCCCAGTTTATATTCATGTGGTCAGTACCTGAAGGCCTTGACAGACCGCACACAAAAACACTCCATTAACCTGATCATAGGAACTGAAATCATAACGGATAAAAGCACACAATTCATGTGAGGGATTCATACCTTGTATCATGAATGTATCTGACAGTCTCAGGGTTTTACTGCTGGGCTTCAGCATAAATAAAAATAAATGATTGTTAATTGAAAGATTATGTTTTCACTCATGCAGAGTGACAGGGTGCTCAAGCCTATTTTGGTGGTAATGAGCACAAGATGAACTATCGCTGGATGGAAGGCCAATGCATCCTAAAATGTACTCATAATCTTCCATTCATTCGTACCAGGCCAGTTGAGAGTCACCTGCTATTCTAAGTGTCAGGCTACCTTTGTCATTCTACCTAATATGATATTTTTGCCAAAAAACTAATTATTTTCAGTAAACTCAAATAAACACTGGAGAATCGTTTTAACTCCACACAGAAGGCATCCTAACCAAGAATCCAATTAGAGTTTAAGCAATGGTAAAGGCTGCCTTCAAAGAACATAGCTGCTTTAATCATAACATCTCTTCACTGTCACTGCATGTGGGTTACAGAAATGACTGAGGGTATTACTTTTGAGGTGTTGCATGCTTTGAAATAGTTAAGAGGGGTCTGAATGAGATTGGGAAAGTACTCATTATTCAACTGCTCCAAAGTTACTCAACAATCATGCCATTCATGGGAGGGAGACAAAAAGAAGCCATTGCCCAAAATAGGATGAATAGCTTTCATAGTCAGCTGTTTAGTGGGCACTGCAAATGCATGAAAGATTTCTTTATAGTTTGCTGGGACCAAAATGCTACTTTTTGTAATAACTGCAAAATGGTATGTAACAGTCACATTGAAGTAATTTAATACAGTAGTAATACAGTAAAAGACTTATCCTTAATTTTGTCCACATGTGCTGTTCATTCAGGTTTACTTATATGCTTACTACATTACCTGAACACAAATTTGTATTTCTACATTTTGTGTTTATTGCACGCATACTCTTTCCATACATTTTCACTTGCAATATAAAAAATGGTAACATTTTATCTTAGGTCAGTGGTTCTTAACCTGAGGTCCGTGGAGTGTCCATGGATGGGTTTCAGGGGTCCATGATGGTCAGATAAAAATTAACATTTATATTTACTATACAGCCCAGTACTCTTGATTTAGAATAGATGTAGTAGTAGTAATAGTAGTAGTAGTAATGGTAGTAGAAAATGTAGTACTGGTACTAGTAGATCTGTTTTAATTTGTACAAGAGGATTGTATTTCATAATTATAATGAGTGGCCATTACATTTTTCATAAAAAAAGGAGTGTTTTTTTTAGATTGTTTACTTTAAAGTTTAATAATATTTTGTGTATTCATATTTGTATGAGACAATCAAATCTCGATAAATAAAGTACATTATATTCAGTGCATGCAAAGTTGTGTTTATGTGAATATTTTTGGGGAAGGGGGTCCATAGCTTTCATCAGATTCTTAATGATGTCCGTGACTCAAAAAAGGTTAAGAATCACTGTCTTTGGTACTGCAAAAATGCATCTTTTGCTCATTTACTCTTATGTAACATGACTTTAACAAAGGCTTCTTTAGGTCTTCATAACACTTTTAAGACCTCAGCAGATAGGTTATTCGTCTCTGTGTAGTTTGGCATACTGATATGATGGCAAAATGACTTGTTAATATGAGGGATTCACAGGTCTTAAACTACATATGTCATATCATAATAAATGTGTCTCTGTTAAGCCACCTCAAACCACTGTGAAGTGAAGTTTTATTAGTAGGTCACATTGCAGAGATCAATAAACACTTTGCTGATACTTTGCAAGTGTTATGAAGACCCAAAGAGGTTTTTGTTAAGGTCTTGTTACAGAACAGTGCATGAGTAATGGATGCAGTACCTAAAGAAATGTGTTACCAAAGAATTACATGCTAAAACAGCGTTTCTCAACCTTTAAGTATTTGCGACCCGAGTTTTCATAACAGTTTTAATCGCACCCCCTAACATTTTTTTGAAAGGAGCCCACTAATACCAATTTGTTCTTTTTTAATTAATGATATATCATAGATGCATATTTTATTATACCTACTTAACTTTTATTGACATTTATCTAACTCTATATTTATTTTTCTAGTATCAGAATGTAGTTTAAGTTAATTTGTTTTGGTTTAAATAGATGTATTTTTCATATTTTTGATTCTTGTTTTTTTTTTTACACATATTTGCACCCCCTTTTTGTTACTTCACGCCCCCCTAGGGGGGTCCGCCCCACAGTTTGAGAACCACTGTGCTAAAAGCAAATATTTGTCTTAGTTTTGTCAGCTACCCAACTATCATCAGTTGTTTAAAATTTATATTATATGAATAAAACCTCTTTCTCTTTTTTGTTTTTTTTCAGTGCTCTGCTCCAGCTCACTGTATTACAACTGAAAAGTTTGATTGTGAGTTGTGAATAGGTAGATGGCCTAAAGAACAATAGATTTTTTAACCACACAATATGTTATTATAAAGACTAGGAAGTCTGCCTTTCTGTTTTGGTTGCATATATTCTTTGATGAATTAATCTTTACACTCAGTCAGGAGCTACTACCTCCTTGCTTTGGTAATCTACAAATAGACTTCTAATTTGACTTACAAGATTAAGTAAACGTTACAGTTGCTTGCATGCTTATATTGTGCTCAGGGAAGTCAGAAGGGTATATAGCAATGTTTTTCTGGTTTTGTCATAGTTCATTCTCAAGGCTTAACATATCATTTAATAAAATAATGCAAAAAATTAGATAGGCAATGTTATTAAATAATGAATAAGATAGAAAGTACATTGTGTGTGGGCGGAAGAAACACAGGATGATTGTATGAAGTGCTGGGGTATCAGTCTGTTCTCCCCTGTAATTGTAGTGGCAAACAGCCAACAAAATAAGCACTCGAGGGCATAAAATCTAACATAGATAGTCCTCTTGACTCTATCTAAAATGGCTCTTAAGAGCAGGTCATGGAGGTGTACCTCTGTGAGATGGCAACATTCAGGAGCACCGGGTTCTTACAGCTCTCAAGCCAGAAAGGTCAGGGTTTCTTTGCCCTCAAGAGGCATCATCTCGCTGCTGCAGAGGAGATAAAAGATGACACTGTTAGCAGCAGTGCCCTCTTTCATCCTGGTGGGGTATTGAAGATCTTGGATGAGCTCTAAAGGTGTCCCTCTAATATGAATGCGTGACAGCGTTATGATTATTTTTCTGAAAGTCATTGCACAGTAACATAGTGATTTGTGCTGCTGAAGAGCTCCATGTACTTGTGTTCAATTCTCAATCCGGTCACTTTTTCCTGCATTATGTGTTCTTTGTGTCCATATGGGTGTTCTTTAGGTACCTAGGATTTCTGTCAAAACTTTCACATTCTGTTAAGTTAGGTTGAATGGGTCACCTAACATCACTGTATTTGGGACATGGGAGTACTTTGAGAAATACCCCATATGGAAGGATTTAGAAACTCCACATTTAGAATGACTTGAAGCATATTTTATCATTCTATTGAATGGGTTCATCTGTCACATGTGAATAAGACAACAAGATCCTGTTCAGAGACTGGAGGGTTTAGGAGGTTTCCTAATGATGATTTAATAAGTGATAATAATACGTAAACACAATAACATTAAAATCTTTGATTGCTGTAATGTACCCATGTAGACTCACTATTCCTCCATCCACCCATTTTCCAACCTGCTGAATCCAAACAGGGTCGCGGGTTCTGCTGGAGCCAATCCCAGCCAACACAGGGCACAAGGCAGGAACCAATCCCAGGCAGGGTGCCAACCCACCACAGGACACACACAAACACACCCATACACCAAGCACACACTAGGGACAATTTAGAATTGCCAATGCACCTAACCTGCATGTCTCTGGACCATGGAAGGAAACCAGAGCGCCCGGAGGAAACCCACACAGACACGGGGAGAACATGCAAACTCCACGCAGGGAGGACCCAGGAAGGAAGGAACCTGGGTCTCCTAACTGTGAGGCAGCAGTGCTACCACTGCGCCACCGTACTGCCCCCACTATTCCTTCAGCCTACAAATAAATATTAATGCTATGTTTATAAAAAAAATAGTATGTAGCTTTCTCTTTTACAAAAAATATGTTTTTCTTAAATCTACCGTATTTTACAAAGTGGTTAAGATTAGACTTGGGTTAGGTTAACTTTAAGTTGTAAAGTTGTATTATGTTTTGCAATTTTAACCACAATGTTGAAAAATGCAGTTCTGAAATGTAGGCTTTTGTAAAATCTGCAGCTTTTATTCTATATATTGAATATAGTACAATTGTTTATATTAATTCTTACAATAGAAACAGCATCAGGAACCAAATAAGTAACATTGTAGTTTAAAGATCAGTGTCTTAAAAACTAGCCTAAACTACCTGCTGTTTATACAGTATGCAAATAACAACTATTTGCTTTAAAATGCACATTCATCCATTTGCCTTTTGGAATGGAGGGGCTGCTGGAATACTCGAGAAAAGCCTACAGATATGAGAAAACTCCACGCAGATATTGATTTGGCCAGGATTTGAACCTAGATTCTTGGGACTGCATTTTGTGCTGCATTTTCAAAAATTCTTATAATTTGCAGTTAAATGTGTAATGCTTTGTTGCATACTTTATGGTATTCTAATTATTACAAACCTTCTGAACATTAAGGTAAGCACATAACCAATAATTAATACTGAAATTGTAAACTCTGAATATGTTCTTTAAATAGACTCATACCAAATCAAATGCTTCGATCAGTGTGGTTTTTAAATGCAGAAGCAGCAGAAGTAATCAGTTTACCACAGTAATGCTATTTCCTGACAGTTTATCATATAATAAAAATAAACAATTATAGACAAAAATCCAATTAAAAACATTATAGACAATTACAGTCTAAAAATGCAGTATATACAGTGCCATTTGTTAGTTATTTAGATTATGTTAAGTTGAAAGAAGTATTTTCTTAGTTGTGTTAAATGTTTGATATATATTAGTGCATAGTCTATGGGAGGTTCTATTATAACTCCCACAAGATGAATGGAAATAAAATATTCTTTTTCTTGTCCCTTTGACTACAGATTAGTCTCAGGGGGCACACAGTTTGAAACGTGCCCTGATGTATGTAACGAAACTTGCTCTATTGAAAGTGCAGTTCAAAGAAGAAACATTTCTTCCTTTTTTGCCTTTTATTCTACATGTGTATCAACTTTATTCTCTATTCTTGTGTGAACTGTTTTGCTTTGAGTTTTCACTAAACCATTTTAAAACAAACATTTTTGAACTGAGAAGGTTCTTTTGTACACGTTTGACTCATGCTGATCCTGCCTTACCAACTCAGCATCTACATACAGTACAGTATACTGTATATAATTTAGTTTATAAAACTGGATAACAAATATAAAACCATTTTACAGTCCCTCCCTTTCAAAGATCCAAGAGGACAGTGGGAAAAGGATCTCTCACTCATCAAATCAGAAAAGGAGTGGAAGGTAGCAATGCAGAGAATTCACTCAAGCTCCATATGCGCAAAGCATACAACTATTCAACTCAAAATTATATATCGAGCACATCTGTCTTGTTTAAAATTGTCCAAAATGTTTCCAGGGCAAGATCCAACCTGCGAACGCTACAATCAAGTTCCGGCCTCACTGGGTCACATGTTTTGGGCCTGCACCAAATTAATATAATTTTGGACCAAAATCTTTAGGTGCCTTTCAGACAGCCTTGGTGTCACAAACCCTCCTAACCCAGTAACAGCTGTGTTTGGTGTTCTTCCAGATGGGCTTCAAGTGGAGAAGGACAAACAAACTATAATTGCCTTTACTACACTATTGGCACATTGACTTATCTTGCTCAACTGGAAGAATCCTAACACTCCTATTCTAAGTCCAAGGTAACTGGTGTTTTATACTATTTGAAATTGGAAAAAATCAAATTCGCACTTAGAGGATCTGTGCAGAACTTTTTCAAAATCTGGCAGGATCTAATCAATAACATTTTAGATTAAGCTCTTAAAGCATTGAGGAAGCAGATTCTCTTCCCATTTCTTTTTTTTCTTCATTTATCTTTATCCGCATATTAAACCTATTAATTTACTTATTTTTACTAGCTTTACGTTTTACTATGTTGGCCATGCTCTCTTTCTCAAGAGTGGGGGTTGATTTGTTTTCAATCCTATTTTTGTAAAAATTGATCTATTTGTATGGAATGACTACAATAAAATCAATAAAATAAAGTAAAAAAAAACTGGATAACAGAAGAATGTCTTACTTGAGGTCACACATTTGGAGGCCAAAGGCACATATCTTAACCAGTCTGCCATAAGATGAAATTGGAATAATACAGTATGTTTAAGTTTTCTTGTTTTCATTAAAATTGGAAAGCTGCATATTTTTCACATTATAGGCTGTCAATTAATATGTTGCAAAATGTGTTAATAATGAATTGTAATCATGTAAAGTGACTGAAAACAAAGACAAATGTCCATTTCCAAGGATGTATCCCAATAAACTCCTGCAATTTCCATATTTATGGGAAATACATTAGTGCCACATCTTGTTTTTATGTAACTTTTATCATGTTTATCAAAGGTTACAGTAGTTTTTGAGTCCAAGATAAGCACTGTGGCACATACTCAATTAATCAAGTGAAGATAAGCAGTCAGGCAGGCTTACCATCTAGGCAAGGTCTAAAAAGTCAAACAAGCGCACTACCATGAGCTTCATCTACAGTTTGACTTGTACTTCAAAGTGTCTTATTTTACCTTTTTTTCTGTTTACTCCAAAAATAAAACTTTCTCTAAATAAAACAGGTCATTTAATATGGCTATTAATAAGTTATTTCAATCGTTATAACTTCAGGTATTTAAAATAAGTTGAGGCATTTATTTCCTAAAGTGTATATCTTAACTTCTTAAAAAGTGTATGCTTTAGATAACCATACCAATAACTACATTTAGTATTAACTGATTTAAAAACATTTAAATTCAGAAAATTACATTCAAATTTCTCCTGTTTGTATAAACTTTCCCTTTAAATATTGTGAGAGATGGCTGGCAGCTTATCCCAGCCAGTACATCCAGGCCGCAACATGGAGTCCTCCCTGCAGCATGGAGGTGCTATTTTCCCTATAGCCCGGAAGTACTTCCATGTCACAGGGACGGAAGGACAGGAGCACTTCCAGGTCACGGACTATTTAAAGGACTGTGGGAAACCCAGCAAGCTGAACTGGAGTTGGGAGGAAGTGTGACGGAGCTGCTGGGTGGAGAGGAGGATTTATTGTGTTATTGATTATTGATTTGTGTATTGTTCATGGTGGTGGAGGTGCTTTGGGGCACTTTATTAAGAAGAAAAGAAATTAAAATATTTCTAGTGCTTTTTACAGGGTCTCTGGGCGTGTTGACTGTGGGTTTGGAGGAGCAACAGCGCCCTCTACTGTCACAATATAAAATGAATACAATGATTTTTTACCTCATAACTGTGTTTTAATTGGAAATTAACCTAACGTTTTTAAAGCCTGTCTAGTTTTTGGTTTTTACTTTTTTGAGTTTGGGAAATGCAATAAGCATTATGACACACTTCTATTGAAAATCAGTCATCAATCCCTTTTACTTCCATGCAGATGGAAACTTGGTGATGTTCAGATTCCAATTCTACAGTGTCTGTGTCTGTGGAAAAGCAAAACTGATTTTTGTCACAGAATGAGGGGAATATGAGTAATAGTTTATTATATGCGTCGCTGGGTGGAAATGAATGTCAGAATATGTGAGGGTGAATTGTTAGAGAGACAGCAGATTAAATAGCTTGTACGCTGTTGTTATATTTGTTGAGTCAAGTTAATAAAGAAACATTTGGAACCCTGCATACAATACCATTACAATTTTCACATCTTATAATTACAATTTTTGTTGCAAAATTATGCATTTTTGTGTTGTGTAGTGCTCCTGGATGACTGCATCCTAGAAAGGAAAAGAAAAGAAAATGTAGAACAAGTGGTATATCCCTAATGAATACTGAGACCGAAGTAAAATGATAACTTGCATAAAAAAGGACCTTTCTTTTTGAAACAAGTTGCATCGTGTTTGCTTTGTTACAGGTTCCATGCCTATCGCTTTCAGTGCAGTATTTAGCTCCATATCTTTCCAAAATCATTTCATCTATGTTCAATGATAATGACTGTAGAAATTGTTTAATTTTAAAAGGATTTTTGCAGTCTGTTCCATTAGTCATGGGACCTGGCAAGTAAGGATATCACAGATCCCAAAACCTCAGATATAGTTGTCCATCAACAGTCTCAATTTCAAAGGGACCTCTCTATTAAACAAAATATTTGGTACAAGTCACTTCTTTTCCACAATTTCAATACAATACAATTATTTTAATTTCCTTTACATGTTAACTCACTCCTTCTGTCAAGTGGTGCCCTATTCCTCCCAACTCTGACTCTTCAAATGATATGAGGCAGCTCCTTTTCTACAGTACTTGGGAGTGGGAGCCATTCCCTTCAGCTCCTCCTAGTGGCCCTCATGGAACCCAGCAGGGCTTCCCAACAGGACTACATTTCCCAATTCGCATTGCGGGTGTGCGTATGCGGTACACCAGCCATGGAATGCTTCCATCCAGTGCACTGGGGTAGCATACAGTCTTGGAAGGCTGCCTAACCCTGTCCATCCACCACACTGGTCTTCTTTCCTGCCCCTCCAAGTTCTCTGTCCATCCACTCACCCTTCCATTTTGGCATACCATGCCAGTCTCCTGGTGGAAACATGGAACGTCTTGCCTCTAACCACCCATTACACTGGCAACCCAGCCAGGCAAGTGAACAGGGGTCCATCCTGGCCAGGATATCAATCTGTCCCAGCTGTCCATCACAGTTGTTTTTGAAATCCATAATTTATTTACATTGTAAACATAGTGCACACACTCAGAGAAATAACATACAGCTTCTTTGCCCTACCGGAAGCTTATGCTGGATGATGAAGAGAAAGAAATGAGCATACACAATAGAACTGTAAAGGCTGATGTGGACAGAGGCATTAAGGCACCCCCTAACAAATATTTCTATCTTCAGCTTGATTATTTCATTTGACCCAGTGTGTTTCATTTGACCCAATGTGTTTAGTTTCAAATTAAATGAAGTTGTTCACTTAATTCAATTTCCTGTTGATCTACGTTTTTCAAGTTCCTTCCATTTATTTGTGTACATACCTTGTCACACTTGGGTCACAGATTTGCACAGAAACACAGGAGGTTGTAGAAAACAGGAACTTTATTCAAACACTGCAAACAAACATTTGTCTCTTTTTTCAAAAGTTTAAACGTGGTCCATGACAAGTCAGAGATGACAGTTCCGCCAGAAGCAGAGAATGTCAGAGAGAGAGAGAGAAGCAAAACAATCAATTCCAAAACTGACAGGTGCTGTACATGCTTTTAAGTATGCGGAGTACCACGTGAGAGGTTTGTCACGTGACACAGCGCAAATAAGGTAAGGAGCAATGTGAAGGTAGTCTGTCAACGTTTTCAGAGGTTTTCCCAGGAGCGTCTGTAATCTCTAGGGGTGCGATCAGCCCCCCAGCTCACACCTTCTCCCTCAGCTTTATTCACATTTTCGTGAATCAAGCGACTCTCCAAACCAGGTTCAAACAGGTGTGACAATATGTCTGCGTTAACATGCTCAGAGCCAGGTCAATGTCAGACTGTAAAACTGTAAGGTTGTAAGCCCAAAAACCATTTCATGAGACTAGAGTTTGTATCTTTCTGACGGTATAACCATTGAAGTGGAGCATGATCAGTCACTAATGTGAAATTTCGACCCCATAAGTAATACCGAAGCGCTTCTACAGCCCATTTAATTGCCAGGCATTCTTTCTCAATAGCCGAATAATTGCATTCCCTAGGAAGCAATTTCCTACTCAAATATATGATAGGGTGCTCTTCTCCATCAAAAACCTGGGACAGGACGGCACCTACACCAAATGCACTTTTGTCCGTCTGTAGGACAAAATCCTTAGAGAAATCGGGATTCCGCAAAACCGGATAAGAAGACAAAGCGGTTTTCAAATCACAAAAAGAACGTTCACAAATTTCTGTCCATAAAATAGGGAGGGTTTTCCTGCCTCTAGTAAGCTCTAAAAGAGGAGCAACCTTATTTGCAAAGTCAGTGATGAATCTTCTGTAATAACCAGCAAGCCCCAGAAAAGCGCGTACCTGTTTCTGTGTTTTTGGCCGGGGGTAAGTCAGTCTGGAGTCGCAAATGCTGTTTTCCTACAACTGTCAGCCTCTAGAGGCACCTGCCAATAAACTTTCATGAGATCTAGCGTGGAGATATAGGACGCCTGACCCAGTTTTTCCAACAGCTCGTCAACACATGGCATTGGATAAGCATCAAATTTAGACACCTTCCTCAAGCGCCTGAAATCGATACAAAAGCGAACCGAACCGTCTTGCTCTGGGACTAATACGACCGGACTGCACCAGTCACTTTTACTTTCATGAATTACACTTAATGCCAGCATCTTCCTGACTTCTTCACGCACAATATTTTGTCACGGTTCCGGAATCCTAAACAGCCGCATCTGTACCCTAGAACACCGGGTTCAGTTGTGATTTTATGTTCTGCAAGGTTAATTACGCCTGGCAAGTCTGAAAAGACATCAGTGTTCCGTTCTATCAAAGATAACAATTCTGTCTTTTGTGAGTCAGTCAAATCGTTACCAATGGCAACATCGGTCTGAGGAACAGCAGCCAAGGAAGTGTAAACCCCCATGCTGGTCGTGCCATTCCTTTAAGAGATTAACGTGTAAAATCTGGAATGGTTTGCGCCGGCCTGGTATTCTAACCTTGTAATTTACCGGTCCTATACGCTCCTCAATAATGACAGGGCCCTGCCATTTAGCTAGGAATTTGTGCGGGTCAGACGGTACCAGTACCAAAACACGATCACCTGGTTTGAATTCACAGAGCTTACAGCGCCTATCATAAAGATGTTTCTGAGTTTCCTGCTCACGTCACTGATGCTCCACAGCAATAGAAGAAAGCTTAGAAATTCTATCTTGCAACAAAACTACAACTCGGTCCAAGAGCTGTTGCCTCGTTTCCTATCCACTCCTCACCTACAACATCGAAGATGCCTTGTGGGCGCCTGCCAAATAACAACTCGACAGGACTCAAGCCAGTGCACGCCTATGGCAATTCCCGCACCGCGAACATAACAAAAGGCAGGACAGAGTCCCAGGATGTGGAATCATTATGAGTGACTCGCCTGATCATCTGTTTTAACGTCTTGTTAAATCATTCAGTCAAACCATTCGTCTGTGGATGGTAAACAGTGGTACTCAATTTCTTAATAGCACAATTGTTTCATCACAGGAGAAGTAAAAGGTGTGCCAGCTGCAAAAGAATTTCCCTATGTACTTCAGGAGCAACTAGTTGTTCAATAAATTCCCATATTAAATGATCTGAAATCACTCTGTAAAGGCATCCGTTTTTTTCTAGAAAGTGTGGAGTTTTATGTGTAACATGTGTTATGTACATTAATGTACTTCATTGTATATTGTTGTTCATTTGTACTGTACTGTAAAATTTTCTGTTGAATGTCATTTACATAGAAGTACTGTATGAACCATTCCGTACTGATTTTTTTGAACCGATGTTTCCATTATAGAGTTGCTTGAGGAGCCTGCTTCAGCAAACCAGGACCCAGTGCTGAACTTGATATTAATCCATAGCAAGACACACACAAATTGTAGGTGTGTTTGTCCAGGATTTCCAAACAGTTAAAATACAGCTACCAGAAAGATATTTAAGTACTAATATGACTCACACAATCACAATCATAAAACTCCACAATCATTAAGTATCTTCATTTTAAAGATTTTGGTGAAATTTGAAGCAAACAGTTCATACAAAAATAGGGAGAAAAGGGAAATGTATGGTATTCTTCTTGAGGATTATGAACCTGGGTTACATTTCTTCAGGTTTCTACTGTATATGTTATCTCATTCATTACATTCACATCCACAACATTCAGAAAACTATATACCCTTAATGCCTCTCTGTCTAAAGGTTAATGTTTCTTTAAGGCTGTCCGACTTAAGTCTAAGGGCTATTCTGTTTTCACAAAGAGCTAACGTAATGATGATTCCATAATCTGTACACTTGTAGTGGGTTAAAGTGAATTTTCCATTATTTATGTTTAGCTACATTATATTCAAGTTCAGAACTAAGCAAACTAAGGTAAATTTACCATTAACATTAACTTAAAGAATTTGACTCTTACACATACAATATTGTAAATGTATTATTATTATTATTATTATTATTATTATTATTATTATTATTGCATATTTATCAGATGCCTTTACCCAAGAGAACTTGATATATCATGATATGTTACAGTGAGAGCTGAGAAGGTTAGGGAAAATGTACATATATCCTGGTGGAAAAACTTAATACCTTGAGGTATGTGTTACAAATCTTTACAGATAGCATTTATAGTTGGATCACACACAAGTTAAATGACTTGCTAAGGGACACACAGTGAGGCAGCGATTGGGAACAGAACCAAAAGGCATGTGGTTTAAAGTCCATTGCTTTAGCCTAATTTACATACTACCTACTAGAATGCATACAGTACATGTATGCTTGTTCAAGCATTCTTTTCTTTATATAAAGAAGCCAGAGAAAATCCATATAAACACAGGGAAAACATGCAAACCTTGTGTACAGAGACATAACAGACTAAACATAACCCCTTTAAATCAGATATCATGGTTTTCTTTCAGAAAAGAATTTTGTGGTGGTGGGGACTGTGACCCCAAATGTTGGACACTAAATGCCTTAGAGCTTTGGTTGTAAATAAGGGTAGAAATTATTGCGAAATTGACTAGTTTATTAATGCTACAATACCAGGAATGTTATGTTCTGGGTATCATGGCATTTAAAAAGAATGACACTATTAAAACATCTATGATTTAATAATGCAGAGAAGAATTATTACCAGAAGAAAGCCTAATGGAACACATTATTTACAGTTCAAATCAAAGTAATTCAAAATAAAAGCTGTCTCATACTCACAAGTGAGATAGGTAATGCAGGGGACAATAGCAGATTATGTTCTTGATTTAACAGCAAATCATATCTTCATCCTTACCTGCAGCTTTGTGGTTTGGGAAGTCATCCAAAACCTATACTACGTGCATGAGCTACAAAATACGGTTGCTTCAAGGGGTTGCTAGACTCACTCTTTTCATGACTCAGTGAGAGGCCTGGCAATTTGCAAGAATCATGGAGTAAAGACACTGCTGCTCCAAACTGAAAACATCCAGTTTTACTTGTTTAGTCAGGCATCACAGTAATCCATCACTGGTGGCACATTTTCTGTAAACAAATATCAACATTGTATGCTTGTCCACATTCCATCCTGAATAAAGATAACTCATGAAACATGTCTTGGCCACCTAAAATAAGAATTCTAGATGGTGGTCATCCATCTAGATAACAGCTGGTGCAACATTTTTTCCAAATTTTTTGCAGCCTATGTATTTTCTCTATGATACATGTGCCATAAAGATAAAATCAGCACAGTGTGGTATTTGGATTAATTGTCTACTGCACTTTTCAGGAATCTGGTGTCCTTTGAAGGAGTGCTTTAATAATTGATGTACAGTATATTTTTATAGTGCAACTCTGTTCCTTCTGTGAACTATCTTTTATGCTCCAGAAACTATGCAGAACATGGACATTATTTCATTTTTTTTTTACGAATGGTGCAATTGTTATTGCTAAATAACGGATACACATAAAATGCTGCTGAATAATGCTATCATTCTGCAAAATACAGGTTTTATTTTCATTGTGCATTAAGATAGTTTTGATTATGATTATATTAATGTTCATTTTATTTTGACCACATTGTCATTTTTGCATTTCAGAATTGCATATGCTGAGGCACAAATGCTCAATGGTTGGTGCTGCAGCTTTACTGCTCCAGAGCCTAAGGGTCAATTCCCAGTCTTGCTACTGTCTGTTTGTGTCACACTGCTACACCAAACCATCACTTTCTTTGTGTGCTTGTCGTTTTGCTGCACCATTCGATCTAAGTGAGTACAAAGGGCTTGTGCTTGTATGCAATGACAAGAACCACTGGTGGAATTATTTATATAAAATGATTCAATATTTTGAGTGAAACTACTGGAGGCTGCAGAAACCAGGTTAAGATTCAGGCAACACATTTAGCAATAAGTCAGAACACAGATCTATCAAAGTATTGAAGATTAAAATCTTAGTTAAAGACCTGAAAAGAATAATTTAAAAATAGAGGAACTAGCCCCAGTAAAATCAAACAGCTAGCAAATAAAATTGGACTCAAATATGAAATAATCAGTAAGTGGCAGGAAACTTGTTTTTGGGGCTGGGGCTGATCTTTCTTGATTACGGGGAGACACGGGCATAAAGTTCCCTCTTGTGTTCCCTTATGTCTCTGCACCCAGAACTAATAAGGATTTTAAAAGGGCGCCAAGAGACATTTGCTGTTCCCCTGTTTGCCTGTGGATCTAATGCCAGTCCACTGTTAGTCCTTCATGTGGTCAACTGTCTTGGATAGGCTGTCAAGCACTCTTAATGCAGTTTCCTATCCTCTAATTTTCTCTTTTTGCTCTCTCTGTGACCAAAATGTTCTGGCAGGTTCTTGATTGTACTTTATACAATATTTTGTACCTATGGTAACCTTCAGTTCTGTCTTGTCTTGAAGTTGGCCTCTGGATGTTTACATCTGAAAGTGTTCTGCCTGATAGCTCATATAGCCTGTACACTATACAGATGTAGACAGTCAAAGCACATTATACGTTTCTGAATTCAGAATATCTACTATGGCAAGTGGCCGGGGCCCAAGCCTGGCCGGGACGCCTCTGCAGCATATGTTCCAGGGGAGCAAGCATGGGAAACCCAGTATCTCCTCCTGGACGCTAGATGGCAGCCTCCCTGGGCTGCAGTGGTACCTCGGACTCCCCCAGGGCTTCATGGGGATTGGAGTTTTGTACAGCCCTGTTGGGTTCCGCAGGCACCACCAAGGGGTGCTGCAGCAGGAGCTGCTGGACCCTTTTGGGCACTAGTTTTGCCACACCTGGAAGTGCAGCCGGATGTTGGCAATCAAGCACCTGGAGCACTTCCGGGTGCCCAATAAAAGGTACCAGCAACCACCACTCAGCGGCCAAGATCGTGTGGAAGAGGACGAGGTTGCCCGGGAGGAGTGGTGGTGGTGCAGGAGAAGAAAAGTGTGTGGTGTGTTGGTTCTTTGGGACTGTGTTGTGGCTGGGGGACACGGGGAAGATGTGCCCTCCAGCTGAAGAAAAATAAAAGTTTATTTATTTTATACATGTGCCTCCGTGTCCAACCTGTGTTGGGTCAGGTGCTTATATAGCACCTTATTACACCACTAATGTGTCTGTTCTGTTGGTTTAACTATTTTTGTAAAAACTGTAGATCTATTTTAAAAAATCCATTTTTTTCTTAATTTATATATACCTACAGTCATATGAAAAGTTTGGGAACCCCTCTTAATTCTTTGGATTTTTGTTTGTCATTGGCTGAGCTTTCAAAGTAGCAACTTCCTTTTAATATATGACATGCCTTATGGAAACAGTAGTATTTCAGCAGTTACATTAAGTTTATTGGATTAACAGAAAATATGCAATATGCATCATAACAAAATTAGACAGGTGAATAAATTTGGGCACCCCAACAGAGATATTACATCAATACTTAGTTGAGCCTCCTTTTGCAAATATAACAGCCTCTAGATGCCTCCTATAGCCTTTGAAGAGTGATTGGATTCTGGATGAAGGTATTTTTGACCATTCTTCCATACAAAATCTCTCCAGTTCAGTTAAATTTGATGGCTGCCAAGCATGGACAGCCTGCTTCAAATCATACCATAGATTTTCGATGATATTCAAGTCAGGGGACTGTGACGGCCATTCCAGAACAATGTACTTCTCCCTCTGCATGAATGCCTTTGTAGATTTCGAACTGTGTTTTGGGTCATTGTCTTGTTGGAATATCCAACCCTTGTGCAACTTCAACTTTGTGACTGATGCTTGAACATTATCCTGAAGAATTTGTGGCGATTCTAAATTGGCCCTAGTGTGTGCTTGGTGTGTGGGTGTGTTTCTGTGTGTCCTGCGGTGGGTTGGCACCCTGCCCGGGATTGGATTCCTGCCTTGTGCCCTGTGTTGGCTGGGATTGGCTCCAGCAGACCCCCGTGACCCTGTGTTCCGATTCAGCGGGTTGGAAAATGGATGGATGGATGGATTGAATTCATCCTGCCCTCGACTTTAACAAGGGCCCCAGTCCCTGAACTAGCCACACAGCCCCACAGCATGATGGAACCTCCACCAAATTTGACAGTAGTTAGCAGGTGTTTTTCTTGTAAATATTCTATGAGATATTGTAAGTTGATGTTTTCATCTTCCACAACATCATCACCAACTGTTTGAGCATAGTCTATTGATACACATTTAAACAATTTGCCATATAACCAATTGACAGTTTTCGTGTTAATTCATTTGACTTCATTGTTTCTAGGTGCTACTAGGTGTGTACTCATTTCTTCTGTTGATAACCCTTTAAATTCTTCAATAAGATTTGAACATATACTCTACTCTTATTGGGAATTTAAAATGAGCAAAACCTAAAAATTTATAAGAGGTGAGAGAGCAGCACTGTGTCTGACAAAGGCATTCACATGAATGGGAGGTGAGAGGACCGTGGCTGAAATGGTTGAGAGGAGGGTGGGACTTGAAAAAATCTCTTGGCAAAAGTCTCAAGATTTTCTTTTATAATAGAGAGATATTTTATTTTATTAAATCAAAAAACATTCCATATATGCAAGTCAAGTTTAACAAAACTGTTTTGAAACAAATCGACCCCCACCCATAAGAAAGAGAGCTAGGTCAGCAGAGTAGTCAGTCAGTTATTTCCCAACCCACTATAGCCTAACACAGGGTCATAGGGGTCTGCTGGAGCCAATCTCAGCTAACAGAGGGCACAAGGCAGAAACAAATCCCCGGACAGGGCACCAGCCCACCACAGGGCACACACACCCAGGACAATTTAGGATCGCAATGCACATAATCTGCATGTCTTTTGACTGTGGGAGGAAACCAGAACACGCGGAGGAAACCCACACAAACACGGGGAGAACATGTAAACTACATGCAGGGAGCACCCAGGAAACGAACCCAGGTCTCCTTACAAGGAGTCAGCAGCGCTACCACTGCACCACGTGCCGCCCCAGCAGAGTAGTACTTTAATAATAGTAAAAATATGTAAATAAATAAATAAATAAAAATAGAATAGAAAAAGAGGGGAGAGAATCCACTTCCTTAATTTAAATGCTTATTCTAAGATGTTATTTATCAGATCCTGCCAGGTTTTGAAAACGTTTTGTACATATCCTCTAAGTAAGAATTTGATTTTTTCCTGTTTTAGATAATATATAACATCACTTATCCAATGACTTAAAAGAGGTGAGTCAGGATTCTTCCAATTTATCAAATTAAGTCTGTGTGCCAATAGTGTAGTGAAGGCAATCACAGTTTGTTTGTCCTTCTCCACTTTAAGCCCATTTGGAAGAACACCAAACACAGCTGTTAGTGGATTAGGAGGGATTGTGACCCCAAGGCTGTCTAAAAGGCACTTAAAATTTTTTGTCCAGAATGATGTTAATTTGGTGCAGGCCCAAAACATGTGACCCAGTGAGACTGGAGCTTGATTGCAGTGTTCACAGGTAGGATCTTGCCCAGGAAACATTTTGGATAATTTCAAGTGAGACAGCTGTGCTCGATATATAATTTTGAGTTGAATAATTGTATGCTTTGCGCATATGAAGCTCGAATGAATTCTCTGCATTGCTACCTTCCACTCCTTTTCTGATATGTTGAGTGAGAGATCCTTTTCCCATTGTCCTCTTGGATCTTTGAAAGGGATGGACTGTAAAATATTTTTATATATTGCAGAAATGCTGTCTGAGTCCTCGAGACTGGGCAATATTTTTTCCAGCATAGAGGAAGGTGGGAGATGGGGAAAATTGGGCAGGTTCTGTTTGACAAGGTTTCTGATTTGAAGATAGTAAAAGAAATTATTATAATAATCTATTATTTATGGATTATGTGAATTTCCCCTTGGGATTAATAAAGTATCTATCTATCTATCTATCTATCTATCTATCTATCTATCTATCTATCTATCTATCTAAATATGTTACTGGAAAATTAAATTTGGAATGTAATTGTTTATAGGATGCAAAGATTTTGTCTATATAAAGATCTCTAAGCAATTTAATCCCAAATGTTTTCCAGATATTAACAACTGCATATGTTTGAGAGGGTTGAAAAAGGTGGTTCTCATGCAGAGGTGCCACAGGTAAAAGATTCTCCATCTTAAAATGCTTTCTACATTAGTTCCATATTCTGAGTGAGTGAAGCACAATTGGGTTATTAGTATTTTGGTGATAACTTGCATTTATTGAGCCACAAAGCAGGGAATATAGAGAAGTACTGCAGGGTTTTATTTCTATTGCACACCAAGCCTGTGTATGTTCATCTATTTGTGTCCAGGTTTTTATAGCTTGTATGTTTGCTGCCCATTAATAAAACTGAAAGTTAGGTAGAGCCATGCCACCTTCTGTCTTAGGTCTTTGTAGAGTCGCTCTTTGGATACGTGAATGTTTTAGGATCTAAATAAATGAGGTTATGCCTGAACCTAATTGCTTAAGGAATGATTTATCGATGTATATTGGAATGTTTTGAAATAAAAAAAGAAGATAAGGAAGGATATTCATCTTAACAATGTTAATTCTTCCAGCTAGAGTGAGATGGAGGATTGACCATCTATGCAGGTCTTGCTTAATTTTTTCCATACAGACAGCAAAATTTTGTTGATAAAGAGCTTTATGTTTACTTGTGATAATTACCCCGAGGTATTTAAACTGATCTGCAATAATAAAAGGGAAGGTGTCCAATCTAATATTGTATGCTTGAGAATTCACTGGAAAGAGCACACTTTTATTCAAATTAATTCTGAGACCAGAGATCTTTTGAAATTCTGTAATTGCTGTTAAGACTGCAGGCACAGTATGTTGTGGGTCTAATATATATACACAACCATATCATTTGCATATAGAGAAATTTTCTGTTCCAGTCCTTCTCTGATAAGCCCTTTTATCTGATCAGCATTTCGACAGTGGACTGCCAGTGGTTCAATGGCGATTGCAAATAGCAGTGGTGACAAGGGTCATCCTTGTCTGGTACCACGTTCTAGTTTAAAGTAGTCTGAGCAAATGTTGTTAATACAAACTGAAGCTTCTGGATTGGTATACAGTAGTTTGATCCATGCAAAAATATTCGGGCCAAACCCAAATTTCTCTAATGTATTGAAAAGATAGTTCCATTCAATCATATCAAATGCTTTTTTTGCATCAAACGATAATAATAACTGCCGGGTGTTTGACTTTGCAGGTGAATATATTACATTAAACAGGTGTCAGAGATTGGAAGCTAAGTGTCTGCCTTTAGTAAATCCAGTTTGATCTTGTGATATTGTATCTTGACATAGTAAATTCGTTATTAGATACGGGGGTCTTCCCAGACTGTCTTAAGACTGCTGTAGTTAAACCCCTACTTAAGAAACATAATCTCGACCCCTCGGCTCTTGAAAATTTTAGACCCATCTCTAACCTGCCTTTCTTAAGTAAAGGCAGTCATTATGCAGCTAAATGACCACCTAAATAAACATGCTATTCTTGATAAATTTCAGTCGGGTTTTAGAATAAATCACAGCACAGAAACTGCACTCGTTAAAGTAGTAAATGATTTGCGGGTGAATGCAGAAAGAGGCCATTTATCTGTTCTCATCCTCTTAGATCTGAGTGCTGCATTTGACACCATTGATCATAATATTCTTAGAAATCACCTTAGTCAATGGGTGGGCCTCTCTGGCAGTGTCTTAAATTGGTTTGAATCCTACCTGGCAGGGAGAAAATTCTTTGTTAGTTGTGGGAATTACAACTCAAAGACACATGATATCCAATATGGTGTTCCACAAGGCTCTATCCTGGGTCCGCTGATATTCTCAATCTACATGCTTACGTTAGGTCAGATTATCTCAGGGCACAACGTGAGCTACCACAGCTATGCTGATGACACACAGCTGTACTTATCAATAGCACCTGATGACCCCGATTCTCTTGATTCACTAACACAATGTCTGAATTGTATCTCAGAATGGATGAATAGTAACTTTCTCAAGTTAAAGAGAAAACTGAAATCTTAGTGATTGGCAATAATGGATACAATGAGGCTATTAGAAATAAACTGGATACATTAGAATTAAATGTCAAGACGGAGGTAAAAAGCTTAGGGGTAATTGTTGACTGTAATCTGAATTTTAAATCGCATATTAATCAAATCACTAGGACAGCATTTTTTCACTTAAGAAACATAGCTAAAGTTAGACCTCTTATATCACTAAAAGATGCTGAGAAATTAGTTCACGTGTTTGTTTTCAGTCGACTAGATTACTGTAACGCACTCCTCTCAGGACTACCCAAAAAAGACATAAATCGTTTGCAACTAGTGCAGAATGCAGCTGCTAGAATCCTAACTAGGAAAAGAAAATCCGAGCACATTTCTCCAGTTTTGATGTCACTACACTTGTTACCTGTGTCATTCGGGATTGACTTTAAAATTCTGCTTATGGTTTATAAAGCCTTAAATAATCTCGCCCCATCTTATATATCGGAATGTCTGACACCTTATATTCCAAATCGTAACCTCAGATCCTCAAATGAGTATCTCCTTAGAATTCCAAGAACAAAACTTAAAAGTGGTGAGGCGGCCTTCTGCTGTTATGCACCTAAAATCTGGAATAGCCTGCCAATAGGAATTTGCCAGGCTAATACAGTAGAGTACTTTAAAACACTGCTGAAAACACATTACTTTAACATGGCCTTTTCATAACTTCACTTTAACTTAATCCTGATATTCTGTACGTATGTTCAATTCATCATAATAACTATTCATGGTGGCTCTAAAATCTGTACTGACCCCTACTCTCTCTTCTGTTTCTTTTTCCGGTTTCTTTGTGGTGGCGGCCTGCGCCACCACCACCTACTCAAAGCATCATGATGCTCCAGCAATGATGGATGGATTAAAAGCCAGAAGTCTACGTGACCAGCATCATCAAGTCCTTCCGTGAGAACCCTAAACCCAAAGAGGACTGTTTCATTTATGTTAGGTAGAATGCCCAGAGGGGACTGTGCAGTCTAATGGTCTGGAATCCCTACAGATTTTATTTTTTTTCTCCAGCCGTCTGGAGTTTTTTTTTAATTTTTTCTGTCCACCCTGGCCATTGGACCTTACTCTTATTCTATGTTAATTAATGTTGACTTATTTTATTTTCTTACTGTGTCTTTTATTTTTCTATTCTTCATTATGTAAAGCACTTTGAGCTACTTTTTGTATGAAAATGTGCTATATAAATAAATGTTGTTGTTGTTGTATTGCCGAAGGGAGCACTTTCTCCATCCTTCTAGCTAGGACTTTGGAGAGTATCTTAACATCATTATTCAGAAATGAAATTGGTCTGTATGATGCACATTGTAATAAGTCCTTGTTTTGTTTAGGAAAGATGGTGATTAATGCTTGGCAAAGAGTTTGTGATAAATTTGATTGTCTCTAGCTTCTGTAAATGTTGCTAATAAGAGGGGAGCTAGCTGAGTGGAGAAATTATAAAATTCTGCTGCTTTCCCGCTCTGAAGTGACTTTATAGCATCTAGTAATTCTGATAGTACCAGAGGTTTATCCAATTCCTCTGCAATAAAAATATCTATTTGTGGTATCTGTAATGTATCCAGAAATGCATTAGATTGTGTTTTGTCTTCTCAGTACTCAGTAGAATATAAGGATTTATAGTAGTCTCTAAATGTGTGCATTATATGTTTATGGTCAATGATTTTATCTCTGTTCGTGTTGGTGATTGCTGGGATTGTATTGCGAACTTCTTGCTTGCTTAAAAGTTTACTGTGCATAAAATAAGCCTTATGTTAACCAACTCCAAAACCATCAGAGAGTGGAAACATGTATTGTGGCTAGACAAATCAGTATTCCAGATCTTTTTTGTAGGAAATGGACTCCGTGTGCTCCAGACCGAAGACAAAAAGGACCTTTTACCAGTTATCAGCAACACATCTAAAAGTCAGGGTCTGTTGTGGTATGGGGTTGTGTAAGTGCCCTTGGCAAAGGTAATTTATATTTTTATGATGACAGCATTAATGCATACAAGTACATTGAAATTTTAGAGCAGCATATGCTGTCTTTTCCAGGGCCATCCATGCATTTTTCAACAAGACAATGCAAAACCACATTCTGCACACATTACAAAGGCATGGCTATGGAAGAAGAGGGTACAAGTACTGGACTGGCCTGCCTCCAGTCCTAACCTGTCTCAAATATAGAATGTGTGGAGAATTATAAAATGAAAAACGCAACAACGATGACCCTGTACTGTTGAAGACCTTAAGACAAGTTTGCAGGAAGAATGAGACAAAATAACAAAACACTTTTATCAGTTGGTATCTTCTGTGCCAGAACATTTATTTTATTTTTATTTTATTTATTTATAAAGCACTTTAAAAACAACGTCAAGGCTGACCAAAGTGCTGTACAATAAAAACCCAGCATATCAGACACACAAAACCAAACGGTAAATGGAACAGAAACACATAAACACATAAGAACTGAAGAGATTCTTAATAAAAAATATACAGTTAGCCAACATCCCATACTCAGTTAAAAGCCAGAGAGTAAAAATGTGTTTTTAAGAATGATTTAAATGCAGCTAGCGAAGGAGCCTGCCTAACATGCAACGGCACATTGTTCCAGAGTTTTGGGGCTGCAACTGAAAAGGCTCGTTCACCTCTGAGTTTGCATCGTGGCTTGGGAACACATAAAAGCATGTGGTCTGCTGACCTGAGAGAGCGAGACAGTACATAAAGGTGCAGCAGTTCTGACAAATAAAGCGGGGCACAACCATTAAAGGATTTAAAAACAAATACAACGATCTTAAAATGAATTCGAAAAAGAATTGGAAGCCAGTGAAGGGAAGCCAAAATCGGGGTAACATGCTCATGCTTTCTTGTGCCAGTTAAAAATCGAGCAGCAGCATTTTGTACCAGCTGTAGGCGAGCAATGGAGGCCTGGCTAATTCCAGAAAAAAGCGCATTGCAGTAATCTAGACGAGATGTTATAAAAGCATGTATCACTGTTTCAAGGTTGCGCTTAGACAAGACAGGCTTGATTTTTGACAGCCGCCTCAGATAGAAAAAGCAAGATTTTACCACTGCGTTCACATGGCTATCAAGTTTTAAAGTTAGATCCATTTTCACACCTAAATTTTTGATCGTGGTTTTCTCAAATTGAGCCACAGTGGAAAGGTCGATGCGGAGGTACCGCTGGTGCTGTTGGATCTAAATAGCATGACTTCTGTTTTGTTCTCATTAAAATTTAGAAAATTTAATGCCATCCAACTCCTTATGTCAATAAGGCAGTCAAGCAGGGGCTGGACAGAACATAGGCCTTGGCGCTTCATAGGGAAATAAGCCTGACAATCATCATGACACAGAACGTCTCTTAAATGTTATGAGAAGGAATGGCAACATTTCAAAGTGGTGAAAACTTTACTGTCCCAACTTTTTTTGGAATGTTTGCAGGCCTGAAATGCAGGAATGGATGTTGTGAATGCCAGGGGTTGCTGTCGCCCCATTAAACCCAACAGACAGATACACAGACACAGGATAAAAGCACGAAGAAGCTCTTTTAATTGTTTTTCCTTCTTCAAAGTGCCTTGTAAGCACTACATCCACCATAAACAAGTAAATAAACAACAAATCCACACAAATCTCTCCTACACTCCTCGCAGCAAGCTCTGTCCTACTACCTCCCAACTCCATCTCATTTGCTGGGTCTCCATCAGTCCTTTATGTAGTCCTTGACCAGGTCAGATGGAGAACTGTATTTTTCTTCAGCCCGGAAGTACTTCTGTGCTTCCACCCCTGTGACTTTGGAGTATTTCCGGGCTATGTAAACAGTTGGGACTCCCCAGTCTCCCTGCAGTGTCTCCTGACGGCACCCATGGTACCCAGCAGGGCTGTGTTGCCAAACTCCAAGTCCCATAGTGCTCTGCGGGCATCTGGGGCACTGCTACAGTCTAGGGAAGCTGCCATCTATTGTCCCCCATCCTTCTATTACTGGGGCGTCCTGGCCGGGATAAACTACCGGCTATCCCATACAATGTATATTAACAAATGAAATAAGGCTGACGAGACAATACATGAAATATTTTAGGATCATACTGTCTGCAATGAAAAAAGTCAAAGTAAATGTAAGAATCATTGCATTCTTTGTTATTTGCATTTTCCATACCATCCCAACTTTTTCTGATTTGGGGTTGTAAGTTGCATGAAAAGAAAGTATGAACTTATGTGGACTTAATTGTTCACATCTATCCATTTTCTAACCCACTTACAATAATTCAGGGTCAAAAGGGGAAACAAGAGCAGAACCTATCCCAGTAGCAAAGAGCAGGCTCATGCTCTCATCCATGCTCCTTCACACACAGCCAATTCACTTAGCAATATGGTAAAAGTTTGAGTGTAAATGTAGAAAGTTGGGGCAACAGTCCATCACAGGGCAGATTATACTCACTTCTATACTCACTGGGGATTAATGCAGAGTTCTCAACAGTGGTAGTGCTAGATTATGGCAGAGCACCTAGAAAAAAAACTGACATGGACACAGGTAGGATATGCAAAGTCACCACAGAAAGATGCAAATCAATACTCCCGGAGCTGTAAAGAATGTTAACAATGTTAACAATTGTGCCACAGTGCCACCGATTTATGTCTTGACTCCCAGCCCTGGACACTTTCTGTGTGCTTTTTGCATGCTCCTCCAATGTCCAAATTGATTTTCTCTAAGTACTCATTCTAATTATGGAGCAATCAAGTTTTTTTCTGTTCAGTCTAACCTGTGTATCTGAACATAGCCAATAGCGAGAAAATTTAAATTTCAGGCAGATTCAAACAAAGGTCCCAAAAAACTATGAGGCAGCCATGTTAAAGACTGTGACATCCTGCTGGTATTATTATTATTACTTTGGCTGAGGTCTTTATCCAAGGGGACTTACAACATTTGGGCTACAAATGGTTAAATTTCTTTTGTTTTTCTAGTTGACGCATAGGCAGGTGAAGTGACCTGCTCATGGTCACACAGTTTCAGTAGTGGCATTTGAGCCCACAGTCTTAGGATTTGATGTCCAAAGTCTTAAGCACTATTCCACACCACCTTCTAGCAAAAACTAAACAAACACAAACCAATAATTCAATTTCTTTTACCAAAGGCACTAGCCCTTTAACTCTACATAGCATTTAGTGAAAGAACTTGGAAGACATCATTTCCAGCTTCAGTTTTATTTGCTGATAGAAACTAGAAATCAACCAGCTGAGGTTTCTATGTTATCAGAAACATCAAGCAATATCCCCTTAGATTGGTTGACAAATTTCTTTTCCTCTGGGCATACATCCAAGGATCAGTGATTACAGTTTGTGTCTTATCTTCTGCACATCAGTTATTGCATCACATTCTGAGGTCTGTTACTTTGAAACTGAAATCTAAACTACCTTTCTTTCTAAGTTTAATTTAGTTTTTATATTTTGGGTAGAATAAATGTGTTGGCTTCATATATTGGGTGACATTTTAGAATAGACTCTGCATTCTGTACGCAGTCTAAATAAATGCCTGTTTTTTTATTCTCCAGGGACTCCAGTTTCCCTTTATATTGCAAAACCAGTCAGCTAGTCTCAATGATAAATCTAAATTTCCTTATTTTCTGTAAATGTTTACATGTGTGAGTAAATATGCCTTACAATGGACTGGCATTGCATTTATGAATGGGTGGATAATGGATGGAAGGATGGATGGATGTTTCCATTGAAGGCTCTTGTTCAGGGATGTACCAACAACATTTGATCACTTGAGAATATGCTATGGTTTTCAGATATACTGTCTGATAGTTCTTATGCCTACTTGTCATCAAAGTGTAAATATCAATTGTAAATTATTATGAGGTTTACCAAGGGTTATTGTGTAAGGAACTTTTTTGAATTAAGCACCTACTGGGCTTAATATCATAAAGTAATGCAGAGGATGGCAAAGGTGAAAAAGAATACTACTGGCACCCATCAGCCTTTTGTTCAGGACAACATAACACATGCTGCCTTAGAAAGGCAAACAGTATAATTTAAGACCTCAGGCCTATACAGTTGCATTTTCTCACTAAATTCCCTTTGGCAAATGGCACAAAACCATTTGAATCTGCATTATATATATACCAGTAACGGCCCACTGCACGAATTCACTTGACTTTCTTTCTCTGTACGTTTAGCATTTGTTTGCTCAGAGGTTGATGCGCTTGCTGCTTCCTGAGCAGCTCTTTTTTTCTCCACCATAGCAGCCCACCTCTTCTCTTCTTTTGTCAGCATCTTTTTGCGTTAAAGATCATGCTGTGGGGGTGTTTTTCAGCTGCAGGGACAGGACGACTGGTTGCAATCGAGGGAAAGATGAATGCGGCCAAGTACAGGGATATCCTGGACAAAAACCTTCTCCAGAGTGCTAAGAACCTCAGACTGGGCCGAAGGTTTACCTTCCAACAAGACAATGACCCTAAGCACACAGCTAAAATAACGAAGGAGTGGCTTCACAACAACTCTGTGACTGTTCTTGAATGGCCCAGCCAGAGCCGTGACTTAAACCCAATTGAGCATCTCTGGAGAGACCTAAAAATGGCTGTCCACCAACGTTTACCATCCAACCTGACAGAACTGGAGAGGATCTGCAAGGAGTAATGGCAGAGGATCCCCAAATCCAGGTGTGAAAAACTTGTTGCATCTTTCTCAAGAAGACTCATGGCTGTATTAGCTCAAAAGGGTGCTTCTACTAAATACTGAGCAAAGGGTCTGAATACTTAGGACCATGTGATATTTCAGTTTTTCTTTTTTAATAAATCTGCAACAATTTCAAAAATTCTTTTTTTTGTCTGTCAATATGGGGTGCTGTGTGTACATTAATGAGGAAAAAAATTAATTTAAATGATTTTAGCAAGTGGCTGCAATATAAAAATGAGTGAAAAATTGAAGGGGGTCTGAATACTTTCCGTACCCACTGTATATTGCAAGTAAGAATTGTACACTATGACATTTTTTGTTCCTCTTTTGTTTATTTAATTAAATTCTTATTTTCTAAAGTTTCTTTGTGGATTTGTTTCTAAAACCAAAGTTTTTTTTATGGTTTTCCTTTCTCTTGAGATAGCATTTTTATTTTTATTGGGACATTTGAACTTTAAAAGCCTTTTCTCCATTTTTTGGGCCAGGGCAGGCCAAAACCTGCCTGTGGAGTTGGGATGTCAGGCTGCCTAAAGAGGTGTATATTCTAGGCAGGCTAGGTAAGGCTCTGGCTTGGTTTTGCGAGTCATTTGGAGGCCTCACATTGTTTTTCTAATTGTGTGCTGCTCCATCATAATGACAATGCTTCAAAGTTACAATCAGAAGGGACTGACAGAATCTTCTTTGAAAATTGTAAGAGGTGACTTGTAAGATTAATTGTGCTGTAAACAGGAGTATGAATTATAAAGACCCAGTCTGACAAAACTCATCTGGTTTAAGTTTTCTGATACTTCCTTGCTCAGTTGTCCATTGCCAAAATATTTTAAAGAGAATTGTTAAACTAAAATAATTTTTTTCGCACCATCCCAAGAAAATAAACAGTGGTACAGCAGATAACACTGCAGCTTCTTTGTTGCCAAGGAGGTGGGTTACATGGAGTTTACATGTTCTCATTGTGACTGCACAGATCAGGTCTGTTGTTACTTCAGTTTTCCTTTCATATCCCACAGACTTTTTTAGCTAGCAGGCAACTCTAAATTGCTTACTTTTAGTTCTGTAAAAAGAACAAGAATACAAGATTAAGGGTTGGGGAAACCATCCCCATATACTATAGATAAATAGTTTGTTTATAACAGTCAGTTCACAAAAGGTGCAACACAGACATTGAATGGGAGACAACATGGAGCATTTATGAGGTAGGGACAGAAATGGGATAGCCAGGAAAGGACGTGCTGGGGATCTTGGGATGCGTGACGTCATCAAGGAGAACTGGAGGAAATAAGGGAACCCGGAAGCAGTAGGGACTTCAAGTTACAGTGGTGTTTTCTCATCTTTCCTTTTAAAATAAAAGAGAGATTAGTTAGTACACCATCGTCGCCCCCTGCCTTGTGGTTTCGCGCTGCCCATTGGGTTTTTTAGCTGCTCCCTACTCGCTCGTGTGTGACAGTTCATACTGAAAAGGAAGTTTGTGGGGGGGAGAGGGTTGAGGTGCCAGTCACATGACCTTCTCAATACCACTCACTTTTTGAACATGTAAAGAAGGTACAGGTATTTTGATGAAAACTTGTCACCTGCTGCTCAGACTGCGTAATCTCTATGATATCTCAAACATACTGACATCACTCTCACGGCACCCATTTAATTACTTCTAAAGCAAAAAGATCAGCTGAAGGAGTAAAATAAAGGTTTACTGATGGAAAGTAAGCAAAATGCTGAGGTGCATAAGGCCTTCAAGCTAGACATCACAAAGGGATTTGACAGTTAAAATTAATGCAACATTCGTTTTTTTCTGGTTGCTTGAGTGTTCAGAATATATGATTATACAATACACAAGAGAATCAAATCAAAAATCAAAAAGCTACCCATTCATTTACCAGACTCATTAATTCCAGTTCATGTGTTACAATAAAACCAAAGCTCATTAAGCCAGGCAGCTGTAAACTAGAAACAAATAATCTACAGAAAATGTACTGGCCCATTCCCAAAAGGAACATATCCATTGGAAAGCCAGTGCTTGGTGAGGTCGTAAACTATAAAAAGCTTTTGAGCCCTGTTTGGCAAGTGACAACTGAGAATAATGCTGTGTAACAACTGAACTTGGCAAAAATGCTGTCATGATGCATAACAAGTCCTTGTGAGTGTAAGGACTTTAAAAATGTTGAAGTAAAATTGCAAGAAATGAAAAAACAATCAGAAATTCTGAAAGATCCCTTCAGACTTTGGGGCCTAGGAAAATATTGGGAGATAAATGGGGCCAAGAGCAGGATTGGTGTCAGTGTATTGGAGGTTTTAAGGAGTGACTGTTGTTGCGGCATGAGCATTGCAGGATTCTTTGTGGAGTGGTGGCAGCAGATAAGGTAATAAAATAGCCACCTACTGTATTAGCCTATATAGTTGTTGGTAAAGCTATCTGTAACTTTACATGTCTCACTGGCATCCTTGTTGTCGAGATCACCACCTGTGTGCTTTTCTTCTTCATTCCTGGTTTTTACAAGTGCCACATTTGGATCTTCAGTTCTGCTTCCTTTTTATAGCACCTACTTTGGTAATTTCTCCCTACATCTGCTTGTGCTCACTATTTTCCAACAGAAACCTTTTTTTCTAAGCTAGTTTAGCTGATGACTAATGTTGACTGATGATGTTTTTATTGTGGGACTGAAGTGCTTCTGGTTTTTAATAATGCATCTGCCCTCCCACAAATTTAAAATTTTATTATTAGTCAAGTCAAGTCATGTTGGGGAGCATGCACTGGTACAGTGCATTGCGAAACCCACCACATGACGAAACAACTTGGGACCCTGGTTGGCAACCTCCCAGGCAGACACACGGTTCAGTCCCACCCTCCAGAAATGACCTTCTATCTGACGTAGCCAGGTTTTATGTGGGCAACCCCTTGGTCTGGTCCAACCACTCGGGTCTCCAACAATGAGGATCCTGCGAGCTGGATCACCCTCTGGGAATCGTGCTACATGGCCATAGTGCCGTAACTGATGCTCCCTCATAATGCAGGTAATGTACCTCATTCGGAACTCCATGAGCAACTGCTCATTCAACACAAAGTCAAACCAACGGTACCCAAGGATTCTCCGAAGAGACACAGTACCAAAGCAGTCCAGTCTTCGTCTCAGGTCACTGTATAGCGGCCATGTCTCGCAACCATATAGCAAGACAGGAAGCACCAGGACTCTAAAAAACTTGCTTTTTCAGAGTCCTTTTGCATAGATATCAGGAGCGCCACACACCCCTTTCCAGCAACCTCATGACCCCACATGCTCTCCCAATCTGTCTACTGACTTCATAGGAAGAGTCACCAGAGACATGAATGTCACTGCCAAGGTAAGTAAACCTCTCGACAAGGTCGGCATTCTCTCCACAGACAGACACACTGCTGATGGCTGTGCCCAAGAGGTCATTAAAAGCCTGGAACTTGGTTTTTATCCAGGACACTTGCAAGCACAGACACTCAAACTCCTTACTCAGTCTCTCAAGAACCTTGATCAGAGCCTCCATTGACTCCGCGAAGATCACAGTATCGTCGGCAAATTGAAGATCAGTGAATCTTTCTTCACCAACAAATGCCCCACAGCCGCTGGACCCCACGACCTTGCCCAACACCCAGTCCATACAAGCATTGAACACAGTAGAAGCAAGAACACCCCCCTGATGAACCCCAGATTCAACTGGGAAAAACACAGAGGTTCTGCCTCCACTCTGCACAGCACTCACAGTACCAGTGTACAGGCCTGTCATGATATCCAGCAACTTTGAGGGGATCCCGCGAACCCTCAGGATATCCCACAGGAGAGCTTGATCAACTGAGTCATATGCTTTACGAAAATCGACAAAGGCTGCAACGAAACTCTGCCAATATTCGTGTTTGCACTTGATGAGAACCCTCAGTGCCAGGATGCGGTCGATAGTAGACTTCTTAGGTATAAAACCAGACTGCTCCAGTCGCTGGTAGGTGAGCAAGCGATCACGGATCCTATTGAGGATGACCCTGGCAAGGACCTTACCCAGCACCGAGAGCAGTGTTATCCCCCTGTAGTTGCCACAATCCAGATGATCACCCTTCCCATTTTCAGACAGGGACAACAAGTCCCATTTTCCAGTCAGTTGGGATGACGCCAGTCTCCCAAATGGAAGCAAAGATTGCTTGCAATGCCAGGAGGACAGCCTTACCACCAGCCTGGTGAGGTTCACCCCAGATACCACAGACCCAGCAAGATTGGGTGGTTCACAGCTAATTGGGGGATCATCCTCAAGTACTATGGATCCAGAGATCACAGCTAATTGGGGGCTTCCTCAGGAAAGTTGCAGCAGAGCTACTCCTGTGGTGAGCAGAAAGGAGTCCAGTCTGTCATTTTGGAGCTGTGTGGCTGGAGTGCCAATCCTGTCACCAACTCCCAATTTTTCCATACATTTTGGTGGACCACTTGCAGCGCCGGATGCAGTTTAATGTCAGAAGAAGCAGCGTCATAAAAATGGAAGGAAGGAAGGAAAGATGGTTAGAATTGTTTGGTTAGTGTATCTGTGACTGAAAAGATGCACAATTACAGTATATAATGAAACTAAATATACCCCTGTCAATATCACTAACAAGGAAAATGATTCAAAATAGTATAATCCTTCAATAATTGTATTATTTATTATTTAAAGTGTAGGGTTTTTGATCTTATGTATAAATGAAACAAACAGGTTATATAGACTACATTGAAAAGTAGGTCCCAAAGTACAAACTGTACATTTAGAAGAACATAGTCATTGTCTGCCAGCTAATCACAAAAAAGAAGCAGCACACAGAGAATGAGACAAATGCGTTCACTGTCAGAGAGTGTAGAGGGGACAGAGATGATTCATCAAAACCAGTTTTTCATATGCCTCAAGAAAAACATGTAGGCCATAAGGGAAGGGAGCATGTCATTCCCCCACATGGCAGGTGGCAGTGTGCCTCAGGGCTAAACCCTATTAGGACACCTGCTGGGTTGCAGGAGAAATGGAGTCCAGAAATGCAACCCTGTTGGTGTCTTTGGGGATCAAAAGAGGGCACTGCCACTGAAAAATTGTCCTGGTTTCCACACAACCCAGAAGTGCTCTGGATGACTGGGACAAGAGACTGGAAACAAATCTGAGCTTAAAAGAAAGCCTTCTGCCTTGTTTTGGTTGAGTCAGAATTGAATGTCAGCGGGCAACACTCAGCAGAGGACGTAACGAGGAAGAATTATCGTGTATTTTGTGATTGTTTATAATTGAGGCTAATAACTAGATTGAATATTGTTAAGGGGAGCTTTTGTGGAATAAATATCCTTTATTTTATTCTAAAAATGTGTTGGAGATTACTGTGTCTTGAGTTTGGGGCTCAACGGCATCCCCATGGGGTCACTCAAAATGCAAAGCTGACTCACTCACTTATTCACTCATCAACATTAGGTTTTTAGTTAATTGAGAGGAAAATTGGCAGGACTGTACATCTAGGGCAGTAGGTATCTGCTTAGAAATTACATTTCAATATATTAATATTTAGGGGTAAATCCTCCCCCCACAATAGAAAAACTAAATTCCCCAAAATCTCAAAAGTGCTTTGACGGATTTAATTTAATTTTGGTGTTGGTTGAAAACATACACTTATACCGTGTTTCTGCACCCACCACATGATTTGTTTTTATAGGAAAAAGAAAATTAGCTGTGGAAGAAAGATTAGACTTAGGGGTCACATAGTCTATTACAATAAAGTGTTTTAATATGCTACCATATAAAAATAAGCATTTATCTTAAAGAAATAGCATAAAGGGTTAATAGATGTCAGAAACCTGTTCAGGGATATTAAGAAACCAGATAAAGGTCAAGTGAAAAAAGAAATGTACTGAAAGATGACTGAGAAGTCAGCAGATATCCTGTAAATAACTAGAATGGACAGTTGCTATATGCGCAGAAACTTCAAGAGTGGTGGCTTAACTCAAAGGTATAAGAAGAACCAGAACATAATATAATTGACTTCTATTTTATATAAGTCATTTGGGTGTAGTCCAACGAATAATCTAGAGTAAAATTTATACATTGATTGACACTATGCAAATTCAATAGTTTATGAAATTAACCTCTATTCTTTGTTTCTCTGATCATTCCGACCATGCTGTAACAGACTGCTTTTGAAGAATGCTCCCTCTAAGGTATTTTGCTGAGAAGTAATTTAAAGATACAATGAACAAAAGCTTCCTTCTTTAACTAAGATGTTAAATTTCTAACACATAGCTGACCCATGCTTTTTTTTTATTTGTTGATATTTATTAATATTATGCTAATTTACATGCTATATGCTGAGAGGGTGCTTTATGCAAACAAAGGTCATAGCAAAAGCAATTAACAAGCCAAACAACAGCCCAAAACAATAGGGTGGATGAATGACTGAAGAAGAGGCAGTGTCCTGGACAGGAAAAAAGAGGCATGATAATATTTGGCATCTACAGTCATGTGTGAAATGAAAAGAGATAGTTTAGAACATTAGAACATTAGTACACTCTAGATGAGAACAGGCCATTCAGCCCAACAAAGCTTGCCAGTCCTATCCACTTATTTCTTCCAAAAAAACATCAAGTTGAGTTTTGAAAGTCCCTAATGTCTTACTGTCTACCACACTACTTGGTAGCTTATTCCAAGTGTCTATGGTTCTTTGTGTGAAGGAAAACTTCCTAATGTTTGTACGAAATTTACCCTTTACAAGTTTCCAACTGTGTCCCCGTGTTCTTGATGAACTCATTTTAAAATACCACGCGAAGTACCACTCACCTTTGGAGTTGATGGCTGCTTCCTAATCGTGCGTGTGTGACACAGTTTATTTAATTTGAGCACCACTTCTCCCTCTACAATTTCCAAATCCCTCAGTACCTCCTTAGCAGTCATATTTACCTCTGGGGGGTTATCCACTTGCTCACTTGTAAACTCCTCAGAAAAATGTAAGTTTAGGGCATCCGCTGTTTTATTGTCTGTATCTTTTAATTCCCCTTTACTATTTCTGATGCACTTAACCTCCTCCTTGACTGTTTGTTCTTTCACTACTAAAATACTGAACGAATCTCTTAGGGTGTTCTTTCACCTTATCAGCTATATTCCTCTGCAACTGTCTTTTAGCCTCCCTGATATCCTTCTTAATGGTTGCCCTCATGTTCTCATACACTCTACGATTCACTTTGCAGTCATTAGTCTTATATGCCTTATAAAGCAGTTTTTTCCTTTGCAACGTCTTTTTTAAATCTTTATTAATCCACTGTGGAGTTTTTTAAAATTTCCTATTAATTCCAAATTTAGGTATGTACAGTATCTGTCTTGCATTACATGTATAACATTTTTAAACCTGTTCCACTGCTCCTCGACTGTCTCCACACTTAAAAGCTTATCCCAGTGTATCCTACTTAGACATTTTCGCATCTGGTCAAAATTTGCCCTACCAAAGTTTAACTTAACAATTTTAGTCTTTGCGTCTGCACTCTTACAAAATACTGAGAATTAAATTATATTATGGTCACTTGACCCTAGTGGTTCAATCACCTCTACACCCTCAATTCTGTCTTGATTATTACAAAATACTAAATCCAGACAGCCTTCTCCCTGTGTTGGTGCTTTAACATGCTGTGTTAAAAAACAGTCACTGATTACTTCTAAAAACTCCTGCTCTTGTGCTCCTCCATCTGCAAGGTTATCCCTTTTAATATTTGGATAATTAAAGTCCCCCATGACTATAATATCTCCCTGTAAACTTGCCTTTTTGATATTACTAAAAAGATGTGTGTTGAAATTACTGTCTGAATTGGGTGGTCTATAACACACTCCTAAAATAAGACCTCTTTCCCTAATATTTTCCGGCGAAGCCACATGTCCTCACTAAGATGGGGCTCATCATTCAACTGAAGTTTAGTCAAGCTTAAGGAAAATGTGAAGGCCAGTAGTTAGCAAGAGTGTTATAAACTTTGAGTGCTAGTGCCAGGCATTGTGGCTGGGAGTAGGTGTTACCTTGCTAGAAGCAAAAATGAAGTGAAAAAGAAGCAGAGGAGAAAGTGGTGTCCTTTGATCCAAGACAAGCCAGCAGTGAGACAGTAGGATTAGAAGGTGGGTAGGGGCTTTACAGGCTTAAACCCCTGATATACTGTATCTCTACCTCAGTTATATACAGTACTTGACAATAGTGGTAAGCTCTTGATCATTTTGTCCATTATATACAATTTACCCCCTGATCACTGTTATGCTATTATATTAACATGTGCAAAAGCCCAATGGGATCACCCACCCTATGCTCTTTGAATCTGTATGCATGTAAGACTACACACATCACAGAGAGGGCCAAAACCCGGATACCAGCAAATTATACAAATGCCCCTGGACTTTTAGTGTCAGTTTAAACTTAATGGGTCCCCCACAAGCTACTCCATTATAATATACATTCACATCTATAAACTTTGAAAGGGGACCCCCACCCCGACTACCAAAATAATTTACATTTACATGCTCATCTGCTTACTTTTACTCTCCTGCTCACTAAAATTCTTTGCATTGGTGCTTGAAGTGGGTCTGTATTTCTTTTTTTTTTTTTTTTGCTTTTTATTACCAGCACTCTTAGATATGTACCAGAATTGTTTTCTAGCATACCAGCTCTCATCATGGTTATCCATTCCATTCTGCTCTGTCACACTCCAGCCCCAAAGCTTTATATTAATGCCCACAGTTTGCAAACTGGGATGAATGAAATCTGCTGATTGTTTTCAGTTTATGTTTTTAATTTATTTTTGTTTTTATTTTTATTTTTTACCTTAATACCTGAACATTCCTAATATTTTGAAAAAAAAAATAGATCCCAGAATGTTTTCAAATATTCTTTTCCCTCTCTTGCTTTCTTTCTCAAAATAATTGAAATTGATCATGCATTGTTTTTTAATATTAATATATAAAACATAATCTGAGTTGTTTCTAATGTTTTTGCTGCTAGTCGCATACCAATTGTACGCTCCTGCACTCCTTGCATTTCTTATATATTTTGCCCGTTTACGTTCAAATGACTTCAAGGCTTTGAAGTTACATACTTTTTCCGTGGATCTCTCAGAACACCTAGTTGGGGTCCGAGCAACGGATCACGCCTTGGCCCCCCTCCTTCCCACGTCCAGCCCTTATATGAATAACGGTGATAGTGGCCTCACCAAAGGACCTGAGTTGAGTGAGAGTCGTCCAAGTCCACAGCCGGGCGCGCGCCTGCGTCTTCCGCTCGCGCGTGACATGCGCGCCAAAAAGGCTTGCCCTCCGTGGCGGTGCGGACAGCAGGCTGGTTCCACAGTAATGTAAGCTCTGCCGTTTATAAAAGCAGCACAAGCGGGACAGAATTTAAAAATAGCCTTTTCGCTATTCTTTGCTACGTTTTATATAACTCGCACAATTTAATGTATGTCGCGTGAGAGTTTAAAACAAATTAAATAAACCGGTAAGTTAAATAAATACAGTTTCTCGTTAAGGTGACTGTAAATACGAGCTAATCAGCAGCTCCATGCTCGTCATTCGCCTTGTTTCAGTGATGGGTTCAGTAAATATATCAATGAGCGATATTTTAATCAATTAATTTTCCCAACTGTATAACAAAACACAAGGACGTGTGAGGAAACAAAAAATACCGGAAAAGACGTCTTATAACTAGACGAGATGATGGCAGTTTTTTGAGATTGTGGACATGGTTAAGTGTTCCCGTGTGTACTTTTCTTTACGTATTTTATTTTGTTTTATTTTATCAATCAGTGCTTCAGAATTATCAGCAAACAATACTAATTACGACAATACACCTTTATAATGCCTCACAGTAATTTCACTTTTATCTTTAACGAAGTAAGATCTTTTTTTTCTTTTTAGTAATTGTGGTGCGTATACTAATTTAGTCATTCTGCTCAATTTTCCCATTGTGAATAATGATGTACTATCTATCTATCTATCTATCTATCTATCTATCTATCTATCTATCTATCTGTTAACTACAATCGTTCAGAATTATATTTTAACACAGTTAAGCAAAACATTTTGACAATTAGTAAATGTGAATTTTACACCCTAAAAGTAACAGATTTAGCTAAATTTCTCTTCTGTGCATTTATTTTAATGACTAAACCTAAAACATTTATACATTGTTTAATTACACTGTTTTTGCTAAATTCCATACTGTAGGTGTCACTTTTTGATATTTGCTTCACAATACTGAAATGTATCCCATACTGGATTTCTAACTATGTGGAATTTGCATATACTCCAAGTGTTTGTGATCAGTTGTATTATGGTTAATGATGTTAGGATCCATTGCAACTTTAAATTTAACTGGATGTTAAAAGAGCTTGCACACCATTCAAGATAACAACGTTGGTGCCTTGCAGCTTTGACTTCCTAGGTAAGCCCTGGCCCACAGAATGCTGATCAAAATTAAGAAAGTCAATGGATGTTCATTTCTTCCCGAAGCACTTTTGTGATGTGTGTTTCACATGGAATGTATTTAATTGTGTAACACATTTTGATGTCTGCTCCTGTGTTTGCTCATTTTTAATTTCAATAACAAGAGAATTGTGAAAAGTTGAAATATAATGCAAAAAATTACAGATGTTTCCTATATCTTTAAGCATAATGTAAAATTGTGCATTTGTCTGGATATATAGTGTTACCAAGGCTAAATTTCTAATTAGACAACAAGTTTAATTAAAATACAAATTAAGTTGTTTTAAATAAGTCTCTTAAACTGAAAATTAGCAGCCACAATAATCATCCAGAAGTTTAACAAATAATGTCGTTGTAAAGAAAGACAGTTTTGATTTAAAATTTTAAGCATGGTTGAAAATTAGTAGGTTTATATTATTGGTAGTTTAGTCCCTAATATGTAGTTCTGGCTGCATGTTATGTCCTAATGTGACTACACATTTTTCATTCCTCATTTAAATACTTTTTTTTGCTTTAAGTGTGTTAAAGGAATACTACACTGAAAAAAAAATATTTTTTATATGTTACTTATTCCATGTAGTTAGTAGTGGTGGCAAAGAAAACATTTTAAACTCATGTTTTCATGGAAAAAGTACATAACAAAGATTCTAATAGTACCAGTTCTGTACAAAACAGAAAATTATGTGAAAAACCACCATGGAAAGAAAAAGGAGAAAAAAGAAAACATCTATGGAATCTCCAAAAGAAAAACAAATTTGTCATGTAACTTGTGTGACGTAATCCACATGTCCATTATCCATTTGTATGCTCAAAATGTTCAAACGTCATGCATTTTTGCCAAAATATTATTAATACTTACTTATGGAAAACTCAATGCATAATATAAACAGGAAAGACACATTCCCAAAATACTGTGATTTTGAACTGCAGATCCGTATACTCCCTCATTCGCTGGTCGGGAATCCTAGCTTTTCCTTTAAGTAAAATCCTTTTTTTCCCATAGAAATTTTGGAGAGTAAGGGGTAGTTACTTTTAAGATAATAAACAATATTCAAAGTCCCTATATTTATTTTCTGAAACTACTCATTCCAATAAAGAATTATATCCTTGGGCTATGTTAACCAAAATACTGGGGCTGTGAGGTAGTAGTGCTAGCTGCTGAGCCATTTTTAACTGAAATTAGGAATGTACAGATAGTAAGTTAAATTCAGAAGATCCAGAAATTCTTAGATTCATTTTATTGTGTTATTATGTTTCTAGTTTGAATTGGCATTTATTGCAATTATTTGTATGTAAATGAAAGAAATAGTGTTACCTCTTTATAAAACAAACATTATAAATGTGTTAAAAATAATATACACTATATTCCAATTTCACCTTTACTGAATCTCAGTATTTAAAATAAGCATTCTAAAGAAGTAAAATTTAAGTCATGGAATTGATCTTAAGTTAGAAAGTGGAGTGAAAACAATTTGCTATAGCAGTCTGCAAGACTGAATGAAATAATCACTGCTCTAACATACTTACATTCCACATCTGTTAGCTCTTTATGAAACAGTAACATATCATACAGCATGTCCATCTATTTTCTTAACGTGAATTTTATGACTTCAACATTTCTTCTGAAGTGCTAACTGTAAATTACCCTATGCTTAGAACTAGTACTGGGATGCTGTCCTTTTACTGTAAGTGGCCCAGTATATAACTGTTTTATCTGAAGCCTAACAGTCCTTTTCTGGTTCAAAAAATAAAAACTGTAGAATTATTCAATATGTTTTATTTTCTCCTTCACCTGATCAGGTGCATCAGCATTTTCTATCATCATCAGATGAAAAGCATGAGATGGTCTTTAATGGGATGTAAATTTATCCACATGCAAACCACCCAATTCACTAAAGTGCAATCCATTAATTACAGAATTAACTGCTACAAATGTATTTATTATACAAACTTTAAAAATAAACTGACCGCTTGTCACTGTAGTCCATGGTATTATCTGATTTTAGTTACTACCCAATTTTTAAACACTTTGGTACTCTGTATTGAGTATGGGAAAGGTGCTATATAAATAAAATGTATTATTAATTTTTGTATTATTTTCCTGTAAAATGAAACACTTAAAAGTACCTTACAAAGTATATGGCTGGCATAGATGAACATGCAGAGACAGCAAAAGTTTGTCACTTCCTAATTCATTGTAAGAAACAGAATACAAATCATCTACCGATGCAGCTAATTTACAAGTAAAATTTCAGGTTTGGTATATGGTGAAGTTGTGGTACGCTGCAGATTTCCACTTGCTGCACAAAGTTTAATTCTTAACTTCTTATATTGTCTTTTTACCTTCTTATATATAATATTTTCCAGGAATTAAGTCATTAGTTAGAGGAATTATGACTTTAAATCCTTATGGTATGGCAGCAACTGGAAAAGTAAAGAAAACAAGCTGGAAGGTAAACGTAAAGGTAATTTTTAAGTACAGTGAGAATAGATGTTGTCTTGACACTGAATATCATATTGTATTTCTCATATAAATAGGCTGAAAAGCAGTGTGGAATCAGAGACAATCCAATGGATAATAAAGCGTTTACAGAACATTCTTCAGTGACATTTGAGGTAGCTTTGAAAGGTATTTCTAAGTGTCTTTACTATTGCTTAAACAGATAAACAATTTTATTTTCCCATTATCTTAGTTATTGAAATACTTTGGGTCAATGTCATTGTCCATTTTTCACTCATAAAATCTTGTTTTTAGGCATCCTAAAGAATGCAAATTGATGCTGAAGTTCAAAATTTCTGAATAAGTATTACACATACTTAATAAGCTGATATTCAATTTTCCATACAAATAATCCAAATTAAGACATCAGCAGTTCAGCATGTGCAGCTTGGGAATTTGGTTTATGTCTACTCCATGTATCATAGATGTAAAAGTCAGAGTGACACACAGATTGTGAAATTGTTTGGAATAAACAGCCACAGGGCTTCCTCAGGATTAAACTTGGGAACCACTGATTTGAACACTTCTTATTGGAAATGAATCATCCCTAATTATTATATAAATTGATAAATTACAGATTGGTAATATGTACTTACCTGACTTAATTATAAAAAATACATATTCCACTTAACTATGCTTACTTTCTTTAGCAGTATTTAGAACATGTATTGGTCCATTTCCAGGTACTGTGTTTCATAAGAGGATTAGTTCAATGAAATTTTGCTTTGCACAAGATTTGAGTAATTTCAGTTGTCCTTTGTATTTGAATTTATTTATTGCAGTGGGATAGTCATGTTTATTTTGAGGAGCAAAATTATATAATTTTATCGTAGTAATGAATCATTTGCCTGCCTGAGTTTCTTAATGAGTGCGTATTTATTTTGCAGATGTTAATGAGGAACTTCTTGTACTTATATCAAATTATTCAGATATTCTAAGGTACACATTTTTAATTTTTTTCTCTTTTTGACTTTTTTTATTTTCTCTAGTTTCTTGTTTTTTTTATCTTTTCAGACATGAAATGATTTTCTTAAATGATTTAATATGCAGCTTAAAGATTAATAAAATTAAGAAAATAGATACTGAGAGGTCAGGGTTTTAGAGCTAACAATATAGATGAGGTACAGTTTTGATGTAAATCTATTTAAACTGAATTATTTATAAACTGTTTTTAAGTACTTAGTAAAGGAACGAGGAAGCAGGACATGACTTCATTTAATGGCTCATTTAGTCTTTAATTTTATGAGGTGAATGTCTCTCTTTACCCAGTTTTGTGCAAAAAACTAAGAATTCCCTACAAAAAAAAGTTTTATAATTATTTAGCACTGGTGTAGATATAATAATAAAGTTTAACTTATGCAGCAAATGTCATAAACCACAAATTTCGGCTACTCGTTATATCTGTCTTAGCATAAAAATAAAACACAGGAACTAAACTCTTAATATTTCATAAGCAACAACAAGTGAACACTGTTTATTTCATATATTGTATATATAAATCCCTCAGGAACTTCTTCAAACGTCACTTCTTTCATGTTTATTTATATCTTTAGCTTACTTATTGTTACCCTGGGTAAGTGTGGGAATGTTTGCAAGCTCCTGGTATGTGCTATACAGTTGAAAGTTGTTGCATTGAATGAGAGGGTCACCTCAATGTTATGTAAAGCCACAGACATGAAAAAGTGTGTTTTTTTTCTTGTAACAGTGATGGTCTTGAGCGTTATCTGCTTTGCCCTTAATTCTTTCTCCCAAAGCAAATGCACACATTCTGGTAGCAAGGCCTGTTGACATTAACTTTTGCAGTTTTTCACAGCACATGAAAATGGTTGTTACATTGATATCATCAGAAGGTTCAAGGACAGTTTTCTATGATTCAGAGTTAAGCAAGAAAAAGCATAAAATAAATCACATCTCAAAAAAATTGGAATGGGGCAACAAAAGGCGGGAAAAGTAAGTGGCACTAATAAGAAACAGCTGGAGGAACATTTTGCAACTAATTAGATTAATTGGCAACAGGTCTCTCAGATGTAAAAATTGGCAGAGGTTCACCAATCTGCAAAAACTGCAACTACAAATTGTAAAACAATTTCAGAGTAATGTTCCACAACAAAAAATTGCAAAGACTTTGAATATCTCATCATCTGCAGTGATGAAGGGCTCTGCGTTAAAAACAGGTATAATTTTGTCATGGAAATCACTGTATGGGCCAAGGAACACTTCCAGAAATAATTTAATAGAATTCACCATGCCATCCACAAATGCAAGTTAAAGCTCTATCATGCAAAGAAGAAGCCATATGTGAACATGATCCAAAAACACCACTGTCTTCTCTGGGCCAAAGCTCATTTAAAATGGACTGAGGCAAAGTGGAAAACTCTTCTGTGGGAAGATGAATCAAAATTTGAGATTCTTTTTGGAAAGTAAGGATGCCACGTCCTTAGCACTAAAGATTATAGGGACCATCTGGCTTGTTATCAATGCTGAGTTCAAAAGCGTGCATCTCTGATGCTATGTGGGCACATTACTGTCTATGGAATTTGCAGGTTGCACATCTGGAAAGGCGCCATCAGTTCTGAAAAATATATACAGGTTTTAGAGCAATATATGCTCACATCCAGACTGCATCCATTACAACTGCATGGCTTTGTAGAAGAAGAGTCCAAGTGCTGAACTGGCCTGCCTGCAGTACAGACCTTTCGCCAACTGAAAATATTTAGCTCATCATCAAATGAAAGATATGACAAAGAAGACCCAGGACTTTTGAGTAGCTAGAATCCTGTATCAGATAAGAATGGGACAACATTCCTCTCCCAAAAGTAACACAACTGGCCTCCTCAGTTCCCAGATGTTTATGTACTGTTGTTAAAGAAGAGGGGATGCCACACAATGGTAAATATGGCCCTGTCCCAACTTTTTTGAGACATGTTGCTGTCATCAAACTCAAAATAGCCATATTTCTTTCTTTTCTTTTTTTTTCTTGTCTTTCTTTTTAAACATTTTCCCAGTTTAAACATTTGAATATGTTTTCTAAGTTCTATTGTGAATAAAATATGGGTTTATGAATTTTTACATTTTACACAGCATCCCAACCTTTTTGGAATTGGGGTTGTATAAACAGAGCAATAAAAAAGAATTCTAAAAAAGAATTCTGTATCTGAACAGTGTGCACACCATAACACAGTTCTAGTAATGGATCATCTATAAAAACACATTATTAGAAGATGTGGTTGTACTGTGAGTATTTTCCCAGATGCTAGATGCAAGTGGATAGCTAAGTCTTTTGACCAAGCTTTACAGATCAATTTGTATCTCCATTTTACTTTTGGTTATAAGCTTTAGGTAGTGCTTACAATAATATGATCTCAAAAAAGAAAATTCTGAGTAGGATTCAGGAATCAAACACTGTTCTATTTACCTGAAACAGTTTATGCATGTATTGAAAGTGTGAACTGAGCTGCTTTCACAGGAAACTGAAACCAACAAACCCAGAACACATTAGAAAAATGGTACCTAACAAGGCTTAGGGATACATGGCAATTTTCCAAAAAGGAGCTCAAATGCATGTCAGGTTTGTTCAAGATACCTCCATGACCCACTACAGGAGATGTAGATAAAATATTACTGAGAAAATATAAATTATTTGTAAGTAAATGTTAGCAATTCACTCCTGTAGCTACAACACATCTAAACACGTTTTGGTGAAAAGAAATGGCTTTAGAAGTAACTTCATTGGTGGAATTAAGTGCACCAGTTTTCAGTTAAGGTGTTTCACCAATATTTCTGTTAAATCTGAAAGCTAATTCAGATTACCGAAGATCCTGAAAAATGCCTTATGAAGAAAATAGACATTCATATAATGTTAGTAAAAAGTGTCATTTTGAGAATGGTTTAAGAAAGTTTCCGAGGGGTTGTAAATCTCACCTAGCATAATAAAGTCAATTGTAAATAAATAAAGAAAATGAGGCACAGTTCTGAATTAGAATAGGATATTCTCCAAAAGGCAGTAGCATCTCTAAACAACTTGTGGTCACCAGGAGCTTGCAACAAGATTCACTTCTTGAAACAGTAACATATTAAAATGAAATCTCAATGGTTTTAAAAAGACCTACTTTTTGCCAGCACAAGGCTACTCATATCTTTTATCTTTTGCTTAAATGTTTACAAGAGCTGGATGAAACAGCATTTTTTACTGCCATCACAACTACATTTTCATTGGAAGACTCATATTAATATATTATGCATTCAATATCCAAATAGAAACTATAACTACATTTAGAGCTACTGAAATAATTTATACAGAACTTGGTGGCACAGTGTTTAGGCTAACACCGTGTGGCTTTCATGACCTAGGTCTGATCCAGTCACTGTGATTGCGGAACTTTGGTTTCTCTCTGAGTGCTGCCATTGCCTACTATTGCCCAAAGACATTATGCCTGGTTAATTAGAATAAGTGAGTTTAGAAAAATAATAGATTAAATAAATTAAAGAATTGGTTTATAAGAAATACTGCAGTTTTGGATTGGAGTTAGGTTTGTACAAGTAATGTTTGGTATACAGATAATAAAACAGTGGCTATATATACATAGGCTGCCATTTAACAATGAGTCTGTATTTCGGAAGGGGTGAATTTCATTTAGATCAATTGCCAATTGTAATACAAAGACTGAAAAAATTTAAAGAGTGAATTCTATTTTCATCCACGTCATAGACAATTCAAGAAAAGCTGATATCAATAAATATGAACATAATTAAAATGAAAGAGTAAAACCAGTTGTTAAGATTAAAACTATCCAAGTCTATTAAACTTAATTGTCATTTACAGTATTGGTAGTTTTAATACTTTTCATTTCTAAATATAAATGGGGTTTGGGTCCCAGGTGCTCTCTGTATGGAGAATGAATGTTCTTGCTATGTCCATGTTGGTTTCCTCTAGGTGCTCCTGTTTGCCCCCATGGTCCCAAGACTTGCATGATAGGTGAATTCATGCTGCTAAATTTGCCCTAGTGCATGCGTGAGTGTGTGTTCAACTGCTTTTAAAGTAATGAGTATCATAGCACAGTACTTTTTTATTGAAGTAAAATACCTGCATCCTCTAAAAAAAAGCATATGTGGTACTGCATTACTACAGAAGCTTATTCCCGATCCTCAAAAAAAAAAATTACTTTTTTTTATTTTTTATTTTCATTTATTTTTATATTTTTTTTAATATCTGTTTTATTTTTACTGAGTATTGTGTTTATTTGGTAATATCATGGAAGCGTGTGCTCTACCCATCTGGTGACAGCTAGTGAGGAAGAAGTCAAGCACATGTATAGTGTGCAGTCAAATGAAAGGAACTGAACTAAAGCTATAAGTATACATTTAATCCTGTAAATGCTGAGGGGTACGTTTAATCAGTCCAGTTTAGGGTCACAGGGAGCCAGTGATTATTGCAGCACCACAGAATGTAAAGCAAGAAGCAAAAAGGTAGACAGGTATTCCAGTCCTTTGCAGGGCTTAGTCACACTGGCAAGCAGAAAAGAGTTTGATCCATGCTATTCAGCAACAGGAACCTGTTAATACAGTGTCAGTTTATTTTTCTTCCAGTTATTTGCTATTGATATGCTGAAACAGTGTGATCTGGTAGCACAGTGGCTTGTACTCATACTAAGAAACTTCAAGGGCTCGCTTTGGAAAAGGAATAAGGAGACAGATGTTATTTACATCACAGCGCATCAAAGATTAAATCTATTTATTTCTGGTCAATTTCATGAAATTTTATATAAAAGCTTGGCATTTAATAAAAAATGCTTGCCAGTGATTTGTGAGTTTTTTCCATGCAAAAAAAGAAGTAGTAATGCAAAACTAACTTGCTGTTTGTATCGTATTACATTTTCTGATATGTAATTGTATAACAACAAACAGCATGTATTTATATAGCACATTTTCATACAAATGATGTAGCTCAAAGTGCTTTATGTGATGAAGAAAGAGAAAAACGACAAAATAAATAAGAAAATAAAATTAGGGAACACTAATTAACATAGCATAAAAGTAAGGTCAGATGGCCAGAGAGGACAGAAGAAAACAAAAAAACTCCAGACGGCTGGAGAAAAAAAAAATCTGCAGGGTTTCTGAGGCCACGAGACCGTTCAGCTCCCCCTAGGCATTCTACCTAACATAAATTACCTCAATCAGTCCTCATTGTATTCAGGGTTGACATGGAAGAACTTGATGATGATGGTCATGTGGACTTCTGGCCTTTAATCCATCAATGTAGGGACATCATGGTGCTTTGATCAGGTGGTGGTTGCCCAGATTGCCACTACAGAAAACCGGAGAAAAGAACAGAAGAGAAAGTAGGGGTTAGTACAGATTTCGGAGCCACCATGAATGATAATGATAATTCATTGAATATAAAGAGCATTAAACTAAAATGAGAAAGCCATGTTAAAGTAATGTGTTTTTAGCAGTTTTTTAAAGTGTTCCACTGTATTAGTCTGGCGAATTCTTATTGGCAAGCTATTCCAGGTTTTAGGTTCATAACAGCAGAAGGCTGCCTCACCACTTCTTTTAAGTTTAGCTCTTGGAATAATAAGCAGACACTCATTTGAAGATCTAAGGTTACGATTTGGAGTGTAAGGTGAAAGATTCTGAAATATAGGATGGAGCGAGATTAATTAAGGCCTCGTAAACCATAAGCAGTATTTTAAAGTCAATTCTAAATGGCACAGGTAACCAATGTTGTGACAGATATCAAAACTGGAAGATGTGCTTGGATTTTCTTTTCCTAGTTAAGATTCTAGCAGCTGCATTCTGCACTAGTTGCAATCGATTGATGTCTTTTTTCAGAAGTAATGAGTAATGTACAGTAACTAGGTTACTTTTTAAAGTAACATTCCCAACACTGCCTGTGATTCTGCCCTGTATAAGCAGGGTCACTAAATAGATAGATGAACGAAAGGTTTATGTGCGGTGAAATATTCTGAGTATTAGTTTAATAAAGGCTATTTCTTCTTCTTCTTCTTCTTCTTCTTCTTTCGGCTGTTCCCATTAGGGGTTTCCACAGCGGATCATCTTTTTCCATATCTTCCTTTTATCTGCATCTTGCTCTGTTACACCCTTCACCTGCATGTCCTCTCTCACCATATCCATAAACCTTCTCTTAGGCCTTTCACTTTTCCTCTTGCCTGGCAGCTCTATCCTTAGCATCCTTTTCCCAATATACCCAGCATTTCTCCTATGCACATGTCCTAGCCAGCGCAATCTAGCCTCTCTGACTTTGTCTCCAAACCGTCCAACCTGAGCTGGCCCTCTAATATACTCATTCCAAATCCTAGCCATCTTCATCACACCCAATGCAAATTTTAGCATCTTTAACTCTACCACCTCCAGCTCTGTCTCCTGTTTTTTGGTCAGTGCCACCGTCTTTAACCCATATAATATAGCTGGTCTCACTACCGTCCTGTCTCCCTTTCACTTTTGCTGATACACATCTGTCACAAATTACTCCTGACACTCTTCTCCACCCATTCCACCCTGCCTGCACTCTCTTTTTCACATCTCTTCCACAATCTTCATTACTCTGTACCCCAAGTATTTAAACTCATCCACTTTCGCCAACCTCTACTCCCTGCATCCTCACCATTCCACTGACGTACCCTCTCATTTACACACATGTATTTTGCCTTGTTCCAACTGACCTTCATTCCTCTCCTCTCTTGAGCATTTCTCCACCTTTCCAAGGTCTCCTCAACCTGATACCTACTCTCGCTACAGATCACAATATTATCAGCAAACATCATAGTCCACGAGGACTCCTGTCTAATCTCATCTGTCAACTTGTCCATCACCACTGCAGAGAAGAAAATGCTCAGAACTAATCCCTGATGTAATCCCACATCCAGGTTGAATGCATCTGTCACTCCTACCGCAGACCTCACCACTGTCACACTTCACTCATACATATCCTCTACAACTCTTATATACTTCTCTGCCATTCTGGACTTCCTTATACAATACCATATCTCCTCTCGAAGCACCCCATCATCTACTTTCTCCAGGTCCATAAAGACGCAATGGTCTCCATCAACCCCCTCAGAGCAAACATTGCATCTGTGGTGCTTTTTCCTGGCATGAAGCCATACTGCTACTCACTAGTCATCACCTCCCTTCTTAACTTAACTTCCACTACTCTTTCCAATAACTTCATGCTGTGACTCATCAATTGTATCCTCCTGTAGGTACTATAGCTCTGCACATCCCCCTTATTCTTAAAAATTGGTACCACTAAACTTCTTCTCCACTATTCATGCATCCTCTCACTTTCCAAGGCTTCAATCTGGTTAAAAACTCCACTGCCATCTCCCCTAAACAGGTCTGTTATTCCACAAGTATGTCATCTGGACCAGCAGCCTTTCTATTCTTCATCCTCTTCATAGCTGTCCTTACTTCCTCCTTGCTAATCCATTGCACTTCCTGATTCACTATCGTCACATCATCCAGCCTTTTCTTTCTCTCATTCTCTTCATCATCAGCCTCTCAAAGTACTCTTTCAATCTGCTCAACACACCCTCCTCACTTGTGATAATGTTTCCAATTTTATCTTTTATCACCAAAAACTGATGCACATCTTTCCCAACTCGGTCCCTCTGTGTAGCCAAACGATACAGGTCCTTTTCTCCCTCCTTAGTGTCTAGCCTCTCATACAACTCATCATGCGCCTTTTCTTTAGCCTTCGACACCTCTCTCTTCACCTTATACCTTATCTCCTGGTACAATTGTCTACTTTTTGCATCTCTCTGACTGTCCCACTTCTTTTTCGCCATCCTCTTCCTCTGTATACTCTCCTGTACTTCCCCATTTCACTTACAGGTTACCTTTTCCTCCTTCCTCTGCCCAGATGTCATGCCAAGAACGCTTCTTGCTGTCACTCCTTCTACTGCTGTAGTTGTCCAGCTTTCTGGTAACTCTTCACTACCACCCGGTGCCTGTCTTACCTTCTCCCTGAACTCAACCTTGCAGTCTTCCTTTTTTAACTTCCACCATTTGATCCTTGGCTCTGCCCTCACTCTCTTCCTCTTCTTGATCTCCAACGTCATCCTCCAGACCACCATCCTATGCTGCCTAACTACACTTTCCCCTGCCACTACTTTGCAGTTTTCTTCTTCTCCTTTAGATTGACGCTCCAGCATAGGATATAATATACCTGTGTGCATCTTCCTCCACTCTTGTACGTCACCCTATCTTCCTCCCTCTTCTTAAAATATGTATGCACCACAGCCATGTCCATCCCTGTTCACAAAATCCACTAATATCTGACCTTCTTCATTCCTGTCTTTGACACCATACCAACCTATCATCTCCTAATCTCCTCTGTTCCCTTCACCAACATGTGCATTGAAATTTGCTCCAATCACCACTCTCTGTCCCTTGGGTACACTGTCCGATCCAGCGTGGAAATCTGTATTGTTGTACACATATTGATATGGCAAAATTTTACACCACCCTTCCTGATGTAACCCTCTCCATTTATCCAGGGCTTGGGACCAGCATGAAGAAACACACTGGTTTCTACTTCCTCTGTGACTGGGTTCTTTAATACAGGCTATATATTCTGATAAAATTTGATATGTCTCTGATTGGCCTTTGTACAATATATGTTCATGATTTTAAAGTTTCATCTACTGAAACTTTTTATTGTGAATAACTGTGCTGTGGTTAAACACATGGTAAAGTAACATAATATGCATTTGATTTACTGTATTTAACCAAGTCTAAAATTATCTTGAAAAATTCAGAAAAACATCTGATGTGTGTAGAGGTTGCTCAAATGTTTTTAATATGTTTATTTGTGCATTTATTTTGTTAAAATGTATAGCCTTGACATCTTTCTCCACCTTATTTATTATGAGCCGTAAACTTAATTATGTTGGGTTTAGAACCTTGACTGAAAACTGCTTATAATTAACTTCAGATTGTATAACTGGTATGTGCTATAACTGAATTTGTATGCACCTCTAAAATGTATTTATGCATAAACTATTAAAAGTTGATATGTGGTAATCTTGCACAAAATGTAGACTCCAGGGCAATCAACAGAAACTCCACATTGCTTTGTTTTTTTTAGATATTATGTAAAAAAGTATGCTTTAATGCATATAGTATGCATATAAGGTAGCCACAATCAAATTCACACTGTTTATAAGTGAGAACTAACTATTTTGCATATGCAAAACTATTTTCTACTACATCAAGAGGTGGTTGTATAAAATGTTTAATGCTTTATATAAGAATGATAGTGGAATGTTATTCAACAAGTCACTGAAAATACACACTATTGCAGATATGACCCTGCAACTCAAATGCTATAAAATTTCAGTTCACCATGCAACCACTTCCGAATGAGTTTTGATAAGTTTTTGTTGATAACTGGATAAAACAATTGATATTAAATTTTGTACACTGTATTTTTTTCTATTCTTACAGGACTCCACATATTTTGTTTTGCTAAATGTTGTATTTTTTTTCCTTCAGTGAGAAAGTAGCAATGGATATTTCATTGGTACATGAGCTGAATGAGGTTTTGAAAGAAGCTAAAACTTTAGAAAATCAGCTTAAACAGAAAAAAGAAAGCCTCCGAAAGTGTATTGATATAATTTTTCAAAATACTGAATAAAGCAGACCACTTAAAACAGATTTTATTTGCTTTAGAGATTGAAAGTAGAACAGATATTATTTGGATCCCATGTGTTCAGGATTATAAATTGTCCCAGTTTCTAAATTCTGAAACTATGAAAAAAATTGTTGTTCCTCTTGTCACAGTGAGGGCACACTGTATTTGTCTCTCACCATTTCTCCTGAAAAATTTTGTAATGTCTAATGTTGGCACATTTGGTTCTGTTTTGGAAGACATTTGTAAATCTGACCTTGTATTTATTTAACTAAATTGAGTGATTGTTTGACTGAATTACATTAATTGATGAGAAAGTTTATTGTTGGCCCACAAAAGTTTACAGGTGTATGAAAACTTTCATTGTAGAATTACCTTATTAAATTATTTAGATATTAATATATAGTAATGGAGTTGAATTTTCTTTTGAATAGAAATTTCTATATACGCATGATTTTTACCTTTTGATTACAGTTTTAAATAAAAACTAAAAATGTTCACTCTTTGCTAAATATTGCTGTTTTGGTTTCAAGTTTAACTTTAATATGTGTCATTGTGGTCGTATTAGAATGCATTTAGGCACTGAGTAGGATTACTATTGTAAACTTTAAAATTACACTTAATTAACAAAGAACATTTAACCAAATGAAAGGTTATTAATTAAAATAAAATTGTCAATGAAAATTTAAATTATTTTTGCCTATTACTTACACATGCCACTTCTGCAAATAGTCATTTAATATTCTCAAACAGTATAAGCTATGATGGAGGTCTGTCTCCTCCTCTGCATATTCTGCACCACAATGACTGGTGGGGTTCACATAAGGACAGGCATATAGGAAAATATATAGTTTATGTGGTTATTTTTGGTCTCTTGCGTTTCACGTGCTAAATGCTTAGATTACCAATACTTAAGACAGCAGATCTTAAAGTATTAGCATTATGAGTTCTGAATTATAAAGTGGGTGTGGGTGGAGACTGGGCCCAAATCAGCTGTAAATAACCTAGTGTAACTTTAGAATGGAGTACTACATAGGTAGAGTTTCAATGGATGTATATAAACATGTATGGAAATATCCAGGTCAGATTGCCCATTGTTGCAATGAACCTGTGGAAAAGCTACTGAGAGGACTTTAATTCCCTTTAGTCATCAGGAGTGCACAGGAGTTAGAAGGTAGCATGCAGTTTAAGGGAGTTGGCATTCAGCAGTTGGAAAACATTACAGTAGCGCTGTGACCTCTTTCTTCATCTTCCACATACAACATTTCAGTGTTATGTGCCACAAAAAGTAAATGCACTGCTCATTTTTTCTACAATACATGGTGGTGTGGCTGTTGTTTCTAGAGTGTGTACTGTACAGTATATGTGTATGATGTGTTTCACCTATTTAAGGTTTTCATATCCTAAATAATAAAATTCTCCACAGCTGATTGACTGCATATTCCATAGCACCCAAGTAACATTTCAGTGTTCACCCAACACTGAGTAGTATTGGGACTTCCTAATTATAATGGGGTATTTGGCATACTGTTTGAAATTCCATACTTTTATGCTATAATAAATAAATAATAAATAATAAAAGGAAAATCATCAGCTACACATTGTATTACTGAGATAACTGACTGTACCATGCACCCTTGTTGTAAAACCAAGCCACTCCATTAGTCAGGGTGCTGCCCTGTATTACCACGCAAGAACTCATAAAGGTGTATCTATTGTCATAAATCCCTGACCTTCCTCGGGTCTCTCAGGTCTTGAACAGTTGACACAGACTCACCTCATTTTGGGGGTGTCAGAATAATTTCATTTTGTAGATAATAAGAGAATAGTCAAAGACATTTAGCAGAGTTGATACACTGAATTTGTTACTAATATGTCTTTATGTACTTAGGACAAAGCCAGAATCAAAACCACAAAACAAATCTCTTTTTTATACAATGATTTGTTTTTATTTGGTGTATAAACGCTAGTCTCTCTAAATCTAAATTTATAGTTCTATTGTCCTGACATCACATGCTGCACAGACTCCTACCACATTCACAGCCACAAAATGGAGGCAACTCATTGAAAAGCACAGAGATAAAGAAAGAAAATATACCTAGAGAAAATGTAAATTTCAAATATCAAACACTAATACAGTGCATCTGGAAAGTATTTACAGCGCATCACTTTTTCCACATTTTGTTATTCCTTATTCCTAAATGGATTAAATTCATTTTTTCCTCAGAATTCTACACACAACACCCCATAATGACAACGTGAAAAAGTTTACTTGAGGTTTTTGCAAATTTATTAAAAATAAAAAAATTGAGAAAGCACATGTACATAAGTATTCACAGCCTTTGCCATGAAGCTCAAAATTGAGCTCAGGTGCATCCTGTTTCCCCTGATCATCCTTGAGATGTTTCTGCAGCCTAATTGGAGTCCACCTGTGGTAAATTCAGTTGATTGGACATGATTTGGAAAGGAACACACCTGTCTATATAATGTCCCACAGTTGACAGTTCATGTCAGAGCACAAACCAAGCATGAAGTCAAAGGAATTGTCTGTAGACCTCCGAGACAGGATTGTCTCGAGGCACAAATCTGGGGAAGGTTACAGAAAAATGTCTGCTGCTTTGAAGGTCCCAATGAACACAGTGGCCTCCAACATCCAGGAGGAAAACCTGCTCCAGAGCACTCTTGACCTCAGACTGGGGCGACGGTTCATCTTTCAGCAGGACAACAACCCTAAGCACACAGCCAAGATATCAAAGGAGTGGCTTCAGGACAACTCTGTGAATGTCCTTGAGTGGCCCAACCAGAGCCCAGACTTGAATCCGATTGAACATCTCTGGAGAGATCTTAAAATGGCTGTGCACCAACGCTTCCCATCCAACCTGATGGAGCTTGAGAGGTGCTGCAAAGAGGAATGTGCGAAAGGATAGGTGTGCCAAGCTTGTGGCATCATATTCAAAAAGACTTGAGGCTGTAATTGCTGCCAAAGCTGCATTGACAAAGTATTGAGCAAAGGCTGTGAATACTTATGTACATGTAATTTCTCAGTTTTTTTATTTTTAATATATTTGCAAAAACCTCAAGTACACTTTTCTCACGTTGTCATTATGGGGTGTTGTGTGTAGAATTCTGAGGAAAAAAATGAATTTAATCCATTTTGGAATGGGGTTGTAACATAACAAAATGTGGAAAAAATGATGCACTGTGAATACTTTCCGGATGCACTGTATGTTCCTCACAGAAACATTATTATAATAAAGCTGAAAAACAATAACATAATCTACTGTATAATATACCACTAAGGGTTGTGTGTCCAGTCCCTCTTTGGTGATGTGATCAAAAGAGGAAGTGTGAGTGTGAGATGCACAGGGAGGAGTAAAGCAGTATGCGGCATGCTGAGAGCGCTGTCTTCAAAGACAGCAAGTATAAAACTGGAGAGGAGGTGAGAAAGGCGTATTGAAAATAATGAAAGTCTAAGAAGAAAACTTTAGCAGAACATGCTCAAGGGAAGAAGAGCCAGTTAAAAGAGATTCAGAAACACAAGGATACTGAATGAAAGAAATGAAGGTACGCAGAGGTCAAGAGAGCAAATATTTTTTATTCTATTACCTGTCTTCGTCAGCTACCATGGCTAGTAGAAATATAAAATGAATAACTCCCTGAAACAAAAGTAAATGCAAATGATTCACATAATAAATAACTGATACTGTCCTCTAACTGTTGTGATTTACTCAAGAATAAAAAGGCCAAAACCAGCTAATACAACTTATTTAATTTATTAAATTAATTAAAGATTCAAAAGAAGCACTAACTACTAAAATAAAGCTCCAAAATTCAATATCAGAAAAGTTAAAGATAATTCTACAAAAACAAGAAAAAACATCCTAACTGCAAAACTAAACAAACTCCATGAAATCTAAAAATTCTAGAATTCGATAAGCCAAAGACTAAACTGTAAATCCAAAAAAAAGCAAAAGAAACTTGTCAAAAAAAGCTTAAAAACCACAAGTCAAATTTCAGAAGTACAAGGAAAGAGCTGATGAATTCCACCACAAACAGCTAATGCTACAGTAAAGAAGCTGTGGCAACAGGTGATTAAAAGCGATTAAAGAAAATGAGTATTTACGGTTATGTTCGGTATTGTTCAAGTTGAGCTATTTCTTATAAACATGCTGTATATACATTTGCCACGTGAAATTGTGTTCTCGAGTTAATCGCTTTCTATACATTTAAAAAGATATCTTGCTCACACTGGCACTTTACATTATAATCTATGGCGGCACAGGACACCAAATTTATGGTTTAATGTTTGCAGCACCTGAGAACTGTGACCTAATTAGAGGCCCCACTGTATTGGACAAGAATCACAACAAAGAGTAACAGAGAGGGCAAAACACAACGCATAAAACAAAATGTAAACAAAGACAAAAGTAAGGCAGTGAGAAAATTACAAACAAAAAAAAACAAATGAAAAATTGGTGTAAAGAACGACCAAAACCTTAGCACTCATACCTTAACTGTTTATAAATGGCCTCCTACGAGTCACCACATTTGAAGAGGCAAAACTCCATTTTGCAAACATGGGCCATGTTCTGCTTTCTATTGTTGTGAAACAGAGCGAGTCCCAAAAGCACCAGTTCAAAAAATTCTTTGTAAAGTTGCCCACTAGTCGGGGAAAAGCACTGTCAAAAACCCGGACTTAAGGCCCAAAGGGCCAAGATCAAATCTTTACAAAATAAAAAGGTTTATTTGCACAAAAGGCTCTGCAATACAGCAAGCTAGAGCACAATAAATTTTCCTGAAAAGGCACTGTGATACATAGTGAACAAAGTTCCAATACAGAATCACAAATCATGCTCAAAAACAGAGCAGAGGTTCAAAAAAACTCATTCAACACAGTCCCAATACAAAATCCAGAGTCGTAGCCAAAAACAAAAATCCAGAAAATCATAAGGCAAAACAAGGCACAGATGCTAACAATAAAGTCTTGACTACCTTGTGCATTCATAATGACCTGCCAGCAACTATGGAAGGCCCTCCCATAAATAGGGCAGAGGGTTGTTTCTAGTGGTGATTGGCAAGTGGCCTGCCCCTTGTGGAACCATCCACAAAACTCAAGGGACATACCTTTGGCAATTTCCACATATAAACGAACACAAAGAAAAATGTGCATAATCAATAGAATAAACATAAATACAAATAAATGACATAAAATTAGACACTATAAACAAAAAACACAACTATCAACCCCAGCCAGGGGGGAAATGCTGAATAAAACATGACATGAATAGGCTCAGTGACCACCCCCCTCTCTGTAGAGGGTCACGTCTCCTTGACACCTGCTGAGCTGCGTGAATTTTAGCATCCTCAGAGAATATTTGCTCCTTTTATACCAGCACAGATCCTTACCCTTAGAGCCACATCTCCGCCCAGCTTCCAGCTTTTAAAGACGTTTGCTTTGCATGGATGATGCTTTTTTTGGTTTCTCAGAGTTTGACTGAAGATTGTCTCATTCTGCTCCAGTTAAAAATGTAAGTTGAGATGAGAACCATGCTCTAGGGGAGAAGAGCACCATGGAGCTGATTTTCTGCCTAATGCCTGGGGAGCAACTTCTAATGATAGTTGAGACCACATAAAGTGCTAGGTTTATGTTAGGTTAAGTTAGGGTACTTCAAGGTCTCCCAATTCTCTTAATTCCTGTCTTTATTTGGAGAAGTAGACACACTACTATTGATGCTCTTAGGTGTTACTTGGTATTGAATTAAAGAGCATGTCTGATGTTAGTCTGTAACAAGGGTTAAATGATTAGATGATGAAATTCAGCTGAAGCGTATACTGTAGATATCTGTGCACTGAGGCAGCAGCTTTATGAACTTTGCTAATGAGACCAGTAAGTGTAGACACTTCAATAAAACTATTGAAATTGCTAATCTTTATCAACAAAGATCACAAATTAGCAAGAAAATACATCATATGGCTTAGCAATTGCAATTAAATAATTTTTTGATTAATTTAAAGAATAAGTTTGGAATTTTTCAAGTTGATGTCATTTTTTCCTAATCATGATATATATTAATTTTCCACATTTTTTCTATAAATTTCAAAAATATCTTGCTTGTTCCTGCATTGTAAAATCGAGGTAGAGGTGCCAGGATCCTTAAAACCTTTAAAACGTATCCAATACATCCACTTTGTAGCAAAAAAGGTTTTGATTTGAGAAAACATGCCATTCGTGTTCCTAAGGCATGCTTGTGACGACAAAAGTAAACTGGAATCAATATATTTTATTGCAGTTTCTTAGTACTTTTATTCTTCAGGTAAGGATGTGGTTCCTGTCTGCTTGTCCCCATTGTGGATGGAGTTTTGACACATTGCTATCAATGTGGCTTCTAGAATTGCAGGAAATTGGAGCGACCGGGTAAAAGTTTGGCGGGGTGTTCCTTTTGTTATCTGGTCTAAATAAAAAAAAAATGCTTAAAACACATCTTTTGTTATTGTTCTTCTCATGAGTTTTGTTTGGTTTGACCTCTTTGCCTTTTTTTCCGACTTCAATTCTTGTCTCTAGTTAAGATCTGATGGCTAGGTTATCTTTATTTGTTTTGGTTTTATTTTTTATGCACGTTTAGCTCAGTAAATAAATCACCTGTCTGGAGACTTGCACCATGTGTACTGATTGGTCAGCTTGGCTTAGGCAATACAATCGAAAGAGGAAATGAAACACACAAGGAGGAGTACTTGCCGTCAAAGACAGAAAGTATAAAAGCGGACAGGAGGTGAGCAAGGCGTCTCAAAATGACTGAGACTGAGAAGCAGGATTTTTAGAAATGGAGAGCAGGTCAAGAGAGGTTCAAATACATGAGGGTGCTGAGGAAAGGTGTTGAAGGTACATATAGGACAAGAGATATCAGATATTTTAATATGTATTCTATTACCTGTAATGGAGCTAATTTTTACTGTTTTACTTTCTGCTTGTAGGTGATGTGATTTCAGCCACACCCAGTCCGCTCTATGTATGTATAGGCAGATTTCTGCCTTGACACTTTGCAGTGTTTAGATGGCATTTTTATTTTGTATTGTAAAACTATTAATATTTTAATTATTTGTAGGTAAACACATAAATCAGAGTCAGTTTAATGTCTCCAGCCTAAAATTTCAAGAACTGCTGCAGACCAAACAACTTATCAGTTAACCCTGAACATTGATTTACATGCTATATAAAACCATTTGTTTTGTTATTTCCTCTCACAATATTGTGTATTGGTTCTCTACTAAAAATGGATTTGTGGGTTGTGGTTCAGGTAAGTACGTAGATGTATTAAGGAGTGATTGCTTCATACATCACCTCATCCATTCATTTTTGTAATTTGCTTTTTCAGTTACCAGGTTGCACATCCTATGTCAGCGACATCAAGTGTGACTCAACATATGGCTAAAGTCCATTGAATGGTACACTGGTGCACAAACCCACATTCACTCATAAGGTGAGTCTGATCAATATCCAACATATTTCCACTCTCTGGCACCATGGACAGCAAGCATTAACAAATGCTGCACATCACCTTGAAATCATTAGACTCTTTCCGATTAAGGGGCATCAATGAACCTAACCTGCATGTATGCTTGCACAAATAGCATACGGTATATAAATGAAATTCATACCGCAGAGAGCAGATCAACTGAACCAAGGTCCTTAGAACTGTACAACAGACAACTATGCCTTCGATGTAAGGCCGTGCTATTAAAATGTCAGCATCCATTCATCAGTGGACCCAATTCAAGACTGTGCTGTGTCAAAGCAAATATACAAGCACATCAGATGCAAGTCAGGAAAGGAATACACTGGAAAAGGTAGCAGTACTTTGCAGGGCATGAACACCAACATTCACGCTCACATTTTTGGGATGGATAGATAGATAGATAGATAGATAGATAGATAGATAGATAGATAGATAGATAGATAGATAGATAGATAGATAGATTGTCCACAGGGGGAGATTTGGCTGTTGGCTCCCAGTGAGGCATTATTCAGATTTATTGTTGTTGATATAAAGGTGCCTTAGTGGCATTTCTTTCTTCTGCTAAGTAATTTTTTGGCTGAAAGTCTTCAGTGTTAGTGTGTCAGAGAGGGGATGTGCATAATTCTTCATAACGGCACTCAGTTTTGTTGTCTTCTCCTTTGCTACAACTTCCAAGGAGTCCAGAGTGTATACCATAACTGAGCCTGCCATTTTAATTAGCTTATTAATTTAATTGGCCTTTCTTGAAGTGACATTACCAGCCCAGTATACCACAGCATAGAAAACTGCACTGGCCATCAAAGAGTTGCAGAAGATGTAAAGGATGTCACTACTCACATTAAATGAATACAGTTTCCTAAGAAAAAAGAGCCTGCTGTACCCATTCTTACATAGTTCCTCTGTGTTTCGAGGCCAGTCAAACTTGTCGTTGATGTTGACTCCCAAGTACCTATAGGAGTGCACCACCCCTACATCAACTCCCTGTATAATGACTGGACGTAGAGACACTTTGGTCTTGCGAAAGTCAATAATCAGTCTCTCGGTTTGCTGATGCTAAGTTGCAGACACTTCCTACAGCAGCAGGAAAGAAAGTTCTTCAGCTGACTGGATGTGGGGAAAAATCAGGAGTATTCATAGAAAAACCCCTTCAGACACATAGCAAACATGCACACTCCACACTGACAGTTATTCAAACTCGGAGCACTGGGATTCTACATTATCAGCACTAACACCTGCTCCACTGTGTGACCCAACTAAAACAACTGTCAGACTAGAAAAGTATGACAGTCAAATAAAATGAAAATAAACTCAAATTATTAAAAAAGTGTTGATACCATCTATATGGGTGTACAGCATGCTTTGCCTTGAAGTGCCTTGCATAGCACTGAACCAGTAATCCTATGAGAGGGACTCTTATTTTGAAATTCAGCAAATGAGCTTTATGAGCAAGTCATGCAGGATTGAATCAGAGAAGATCCCCCTTCTGCTTCACTGAACAGGAATTCTTTAAAATCACGGTGTTTTTTTTTTATTTATTATTTCTGCCTAAACAATAATGATGTCTTTTTTTTCCTCGATACTGCAAAATATTCCAGGTAGGAAAAATGTTTGTTCTTTATGCATTGTTATTAATTTATAGGGCTTTATTACAGAGGCTTAATTGCATTCAGATTTATTTACTGCCGTACTTGCAGTAAATCAGTGGATCATGCTGCACTAAACAGTACCAGCACATGATTTGTTTCTCACAGGAACATGCTTCATTGTAGCCTAATCTTTAGGATTTATGGAGGAGTGCTGCAGAAGGAAAATTCTAGAATGATCCTGAAAGATGTGTCCCTAATAGTCATGCCCTGCTCACTAAATAGCCCCATGAATCTTACACTTAATATTGCTTTACTTAGTTAATTCTAATTTGGTCAGTGTCCTATAAATAATATTTTGAAGTTGGGGTATACCACAGTAGCAGGTGATGCAACAAGATGTATTAACAGCTCTCTTAAGTTTGCATATTTCCTCTTGGGACTCAGATTTGTTCCCACAGTACAGACATATTGCTTGGTTCACTGGCAAAGGTAATTTAGCTGGCATGAGTGAATGTGTTTTGTAATGGCCTGCCCTTAACCAGTTAATGTAAATGTAAATTGTGGTTTCAGAAAATACTGACCAGCAATATGGGATGAAATGAAGTGCAATAAAAAAAAATCAAAACCCTAAAAAAGTGAAATGTATTACATATGTGCACGTCATTCTATGCCAGCTGTTGTCCCATTATATTAAAATGTGTAATTTGAGTTTTTTGCAAAGTGTCTCACCATGAGTTGTTATGGAAAATTTAAGCAATCAAGATTGCTACACTAAGGCATTGGCCCCAAATCTCCAAGTTGGACAAAGCCAAACTCCCCCTCACCCTAACCCCAGCTGTTGGTGGTGATTCTCTAAGGGTGTACCCCTCTCTGATATGATGGTGATCAAGGTCTGGGTCTCAAAGACACTAAGAAGGGCAAGATTGAGTCACAAGAAAAAAAAAAGTTTAATAAGCCCTGCCCTTGAAGATTATTTCTTGTGTATTAAGAAATAGTTTTCTAAAGGTATCTCTGGGCTAAATACTCTGCATGTTCATTTTGACTTTGAATTTAGGCAGCATTTCTGCCTTGTCATTTTGTTTTTCCTTTGATATCCTGGTTTTCCTGACTCTTGCTTTGTCTTTTAAACATGTAATTAAGCTTTCCTAGTCCTTTTTATTACATTTCAAGAACAACATGGGGGCATGGTTGGAAAACTTGTTAAGGGCAAATTTCATACAAATATTAGTTAGTAATTAGTAAGTTTTATTTTGTAGGACTGTAGGAAAAGATGGTTTTTATAGAATTAATTATCAGTTTTGCCTTTGCCAATGATGAAAATTAATTCAGTAAGACTTCCACTTTATTGCCCTTACCTTTCTCTGTGGGAGACTATCTCCAGAAATTTGGCTTAAATCAAGGTAACTGAAGCACACTCATTTTTAGAAACAGACTAACACCATTTATTAATAAACACAAGGATTATAGAATCACAATAACTGCATGTATATCGACATAAAAGAACCAGACATTAGACACAACAAACATAACACAGAAGAGGGCAGCTCTTTCCTGGCAAGTTCTGATTTATCAGGGCACAGATGAACACTTTTACAATATCAAGGCTTTAAGGACACTGTCCAATGTGTAGAGTTGTTTGTTGCACTTCAGGTTCAAGTTCAAGACTGCTTTCATTGGAGTGCATTCTTGGTGTTATATGGTCCTTTGTCCGTGCTGTGATGTGATGCTATCTTCTTTAACTTGCTTTTAGGCTCTTTGCAATGTCCTCTGTACCTACATAGGGAAAAGCATTATTCTTTCTGCCACAACAGTGTATGTGCTAAAGTAGCTACTGCATGAAGTAATGCTGCTTCTTAATCTTCTTCAAGTGGGTTCAGTCGCTGGCACAGAGCTTTGCTTGGCAGAGTGTATCTTAAAGTTAGTTCAGGGCATCCAGCTCCAAGATTCTATGGAGAGTATCTTCCCGGGTCAAGAAAGTTTCTGAGCTCTTTGCTCCGCAAACATTGGGTGGTTTTTCATCCCAAAGAGAGCAGCTTGTCAGCTTTCATTTCCCAAAAAGAAAGAGTGATGTATCAGCTTTCAGGTCTCCAAAGATCATACATTGTCTTTTTTTTGGCTCTACAAAGAGAACTGAGACATCAACACACCTAGTTTTGAAGGAATGTGTAACTTCCTGTGACTGGAACAATGTCACTTCCAGTTACAGAAGCAATGCCTGTAGGAGACTTGTTTTGTGCATCACATCCAGGTAAAGTTCAGTTCACAGTAACAAGCCTAAAGTGCAAGATGTACACCTTTGTTGTCAGTTGAATACAGGGCTGAGTAAACTGTTGGTACAAGCTGTAGTTCATCCATTTACTCAGGAATGCAGGTGGAAAGGTGGGGAGCTCAGCTGGATTCTGCTGTCTTAGTGGGCCTTGTGTGCCACTACAAGCCTAGCAAAATGGCAGTGCCCACTTTGTCTACAACAGACATATAGAATAAATTACCAAATGTTGCAATGGAGAGTGGGACTTTTTTTTCTATTTAGTCAGACCTCAGATAGACTGGATTGGTGCTAGAGGCAAAAGAATGGGATCATACTGAGTAGACTGAAAGATCTTAATGAAGCAGAAGCATATTCAGTTTGACAGAAATCATCTACAAAGAACTGTTAGCATGATCTTGCAAAAGATAATGGCAATTTTGTTGAGTGTGTACCATTCACCTCTTGGCAGAATATGTTACATTGACATCTTTGGTGCTGTCCCTGGACACAGATGTAATGAGCTTGGTGCCTAAAATGAAAGAAAAAGTAATAGACCGAGAAATGTAAAAAACATGGATACACAAAAGAGAATTCTTAATTGGCAAAAATATCAAAACTGGAAGGAGCAACTGTGGACGAAATGTAGCATCTTTTTAAAGAAAGAAACTTCCTCTAACAGGACAATTCTGTAATCAGGCAAGAGAAAAGCTGTTCATTGTATCTTTTAATTACTCCTCGGCAAAATGCCATGGAGGGAGCATTCTTTAAAAGCAGTCTGTTACAGCATGGTCAGAATGATAAGAATGGTCAGAGAAACAAAGAATAGAGGTTCATTTTATAAACTGTTGAAGTCACATACAGTGTCAATCAATGCATACATTTCACTCTGGTTGGTTTTGTTGGTTTACACCCAAATGATTTATATAAAATAAAAGTTTATTATATTATATTCTGGTTCTTCTTATACCTTTTGAGATGAGCCACCACCCTTGAAATTTCTGTGCATACAACAACTGTCCATTCTGGTTTATAGGACTGATTTCCTAGTCATCTCTTAGTCATCCTTCAGTACATTTTGTATATTACATCAACCTTTCTTTTGGTACATTATTTATTTACTTGACTCTCTCAGTATTTTTCCTAAACATATTCTTATATTTCAGTGAACATTTTGTTGTTCACTTGACATTTATTAACCCTTTATGCTATTTCTTAAAGATGAATGCTATGTTACCCTAAAATTATTTGTCCACATTCCCCCCCTTTGGGACTTCATACAGTCTGACTAAAACTGTAAGGAATAATTTCCTATTGTAACCCTATTCCTAATCTGTATAAAACATGTGTATACTAAATATGTCCCCCTTAGAGGTTAAAAGGAAGTAAAGGATTCCTGGCTAGCTGCATTTGGGGAATAACATAAATCAGTGCAAATCATTAATACCTAAAAATAAATCACATAAACCAATAATAGCTAATAAAATCAATAATAGTGAATAAAGAAAATCAAGTTAAATAACAACATTTATCAAAGTTATTTTTCTTCAGAATATACTGGCATTACATGTTTTCCCCTATAAATCTCAGATTTGTGTCCCATAACTTCATAACTTCCATGTAGAATGATAAAAACATTGTCAACAACTGTTTGATTTCCTTCTTATCCAACAAACATTAGCTATCTTGGTTCACAGTAGTGTACCCTTGTCCTATATTTTTCATCAATGTTATTGTTGGTGGTGATACAAACAGCCCAAGTATTTACTTTAAAAACATCCAAAGTCCCTAGTTTATGGTGCCAATGATGTGTACAACAATAACTAGAGATAGAATCCTTATACAAACAACCATGCTCACATATTTGTGCTCTCATTCGCAAAGTTGCCCCAATTTACATACTGCTGTGGCCTTAAATTAGATGATCACCTTTGCTGCATAAAAACAGCTATCTTGTGCTATCTTGCTAAAAGTAGGTGTCAATCCTCCCTTCAGAAGATGTCTGCACAACTCATTAATGCAAGCCACTGGCTCATGTCAAGGTCACATTAAAATTGCAAAGGTTGTACCCAAGCTTCTTATTGATGTTAAAGTCTTCTGCAACCAGCTGGGATCCTTGGTTTGTATCTGGGCTTTCCAATTTCACAAACTGCACACTCACCCTCCATGCACAAGACACTCCATCTCTGTTGTGCCAAATTATTACGTTGTTTTGCTATCTTCTATATTACTTAGGCCCAAGAAGCCATAATATTATTATTTTTTTGTTCTGTATTGCCACCAACTATTTCTGTCTATATGGCCCTAATTACCCCAGTTCTCAAAATCACTGTTACCACTATCCTTCGAACTGCATTTAACTTATACCATGTTCTACAAACATTAAAGATTTGTACTATACCTTGTATCTAATTTAGCACATTTAAACCTTAACAACTGGTATCATACCATTTATGTCCCAATGTTGTATCTAATCCTAATGCAAAGTTCCTAATATATCAATATTCACATTTGTTCCATCCTTCTGTATCAATTACTATTACACAATAAAATTTACATTCTTCATAAAAAACAATAGTTATCAAACAAATGGTGCATTTTGATGTATTAGACTTCTACTTTAAACTTTATCTTCACCTTATAGCAGTAGATTGAGACATTTTGTCCTGAGTGTTTCTGTTCCCAAAACATCTGACTGTCCCTCAAGTTTACTACCATTCTTCATAGTTAACAATGTTCCCTTTATGTTAAACTATTATTCATTCTGTTATTAAAATACAGCGCATTCGGAATGTTTTCACAGCGCATCACTTTTTCCACATTTTTTTATGTTACAGCCTTATTCCAAAATGGATTAAATTCATTTTTTTCCTCAGAACTCTACACACAACACCCCATAATGACAACATGAAAAAAGCTTACTTGAGGTTTTTGCAAATTTATTAAAAATAAAAAAAACTGAGAAATCACATGTACATAAGTATTCACAGCCTTTGCTCAATACTTTGTTGATGCACCTTTGGCAGCAATTACAGCCTCAAGTCTTTTTGAATATGATGCCACAAGCTTGGCACCCCTATCCTTGGCCAGTTTCGCCCATTCCTCTTTGCAGCACCTCTCAAGCTCCATCAGGTTGGATGGGAAGCATCGGTGCACAGCCATTTTAAGATCTCTCCAGAGATGTTCAATCAGATTCAAGTCTGGACTCTGGCTGGGCCACTCAAGGACATTCACAGAGTTGTCCTGAAGCCACTCCTTTGATATCTTGGCTTTGTGCTTAGGGTTGTTGTCCTGCTGAAAGATGAACCATCGCCCCAGTCTGAGGTCAAGAGCGCTCTGGAGCAGGTTTTCATCCAGGATGTCTCTGTACATTGTTGCAGTCATCTTTCCCTTTGTCCTGACTAGTCTTCCAGTTCCTGCTGCTGAAAAACATCCCCACAGCATGATGCTGCCACCACCATGCTTCACTGTAGGGATGGTATTAGCCAGGTGATGAGCGGTGCCTGGTTTCCTCCAAATGTAACGCCTGGCATTCACACCAAAGAGTTCAATCTTTGTCTCATCAGACCAGAGAATTTTGTTTCTCATGGTCCGAGAGTCCTTCAGGTGCCTTTTGGCAAACTCCAGGCGGGCTGGCATGTGCCTTTTTACTAAGGAGTGGCTTCCGTCTGGCTACTCTACCGTATAGGCCTGATTGGTGGATTGCTGCAGAGATGGTTGTCCTTCTGGAAGGTTCTCCTCTCTCCACAGAGGACCTCTGGAGCTCTGACAGAGTGACCATCGGGTTCTTGGTCACCTCCCTGACTAAGGCCCTTCTCCCCCGATTGCTCAGTTTAGATGGCCGGCCAGCTCTAAGAAGAGTCCTGGTGGTTTCGAACTTCTTCCACTTACAGATGATGGAGGCCACTGTGCTCATTAGGACCTTCAAAGCAGCAGAAATTTTTCTGTAACCTTCACCAGATTTGTGCCTCGAGACAATCCTGTCTCGGAGGTCTACAGACAATTCCTTTGATTTCATGCTTGGTTTGTGCCCTGACATGAACTGTGGGACCTTTAATAGACAGGTGTGTTCCTTTCCTAATCATGTCCAATCAACTGAATTTACCACAAGGGGACTCCAATTAAGCTGCAGAAACATCTCAAGGATGATCAGGGGAAACAGGATGCACCTGAGCTCAATTTTGAGCTTCATGGCAAAGGCTGTGAATACTTATGTACATGTGGTTTCTTAATTTTTTTATTTTTAATAAATTTCCAAAAATCTAAAAAAAATTTTCCACATTGTCATTATGGGGTGTTGTGTGTAGAATTCTGAGGAAAAAAATGAATTTAATCCATTTTGGAATAAGGCTGTAATATAACAAAATGTGGAAAAAGTGAGCTTTGAATACTTTCCGGATGCACTGTAAACCAAGAAAGCTTAAATTGGACTGACTAACTTGTAATGCTACAAGTGCTAATAATCATTTGTTAAATTTTGATTAGCAGTCCAAATTACATACAAACATTAATCTTTAAAATATTTTTTTTCACCAAGTATCAATAGACTTACTAGAAACATTTATCCAAAAATATTTACTGTTACACATTGCCTGTACTCTATGTGCTGATCATGTTATGGTAATCTTATTTTCTAAACTTGTTCAATTATACTATTCTAATTGCTATACAGGTTAAACAATTTAAATAATAATTATTCAGTATTTCCATTAATAAAACAATAGTTGTAAATATTCAATAAATGCATATTGGTTATGAAAGGAGTTCATTTGTTTTGCTGTGCTTGCAGATAATTAGCCTTTCCTCCTATACCATCCATAATTCCATGGTTCAAATCTTCCTTAAAAGACGTTGCTGCAGAAAAATAGAGATTAAATTGTGGTTCCGACTCTTAGAGCAAGAAGATTCAAGTACTTGGTCAACAACTGCCTTAAAATTGCAAATGAATGGATGAATTGTAAGGCAAATCAAGGACAGTTAAAGTGGCCTCTATAGCTAATAACATAGAACCTTGCACAGTAAAAGTGTGAATCAGGTCTTGGGGTCCTATACCCCAAAACAAAGGATATCAATATCTGGAACTCTTCACCAAATGAATGACACTCTGAGCTGGATGTCATGTGGGCTGCCCTCTTAGATTCTGGACCCACGATGATCATTTGGCATCAATGGTCACCTGCCCAGTTGAGTTATTAGCAGCAGGAACCAGTGTGCCTTGGGCTGAAATTTGAGTATGTTGTCCAGTATTCAATTGATCAATGGCCTGGTCCACGCCTTGATCCCCTCTCTGGTATGGCTTGCTTCTCCTTGGAGTCAATATGATTCATTTGTCTGCAGACCTTTAGCACAGCTCAGTCTCCAGGTTCAAATTCAAGCGCAGTCATAAAAAATGTGCTAGGAAAAATAGCTTTTACCTGCAGGTGCAAAGACTTTAAGTTTTGTTCCATATTATTCAACATTTCAGTACTTCATCTGTAATTTTAAAGTTACTTATGGATCCCAAAAATAGTGTCTCATGACATATTAGGCCTGTTTTGTTGGGGGTACCCCTTATCAAAAATAACACTAGCGGTAAAACAGTCATTTTATCCAGTCTCTGCTCATCTGTTAGCCAATTTGTTTTTAATGGTCAAAAATGAATTCTATAGCTGGTAAGCACAATGCAGAAGTTTCCATTCATTGAAGACATTGTGTTCAAAAAATGGATCCCTTAATAATAAAAAAAAATATATCTATAGTTGTATCTAGTTTGGCCATTGTTGTGGACCCCACTCAAAAGCATATTCATCATAACAAGTAAATCACCACAATATAAAATCAAGTCAATCTTAATATATATACAGTAAATACCAAAGGAAAAACATTCAATTGTCTCAAAATATTCAAACTATTGGCACATAACCTGTAACTAAATATCAGGGAATGTGGAGTAAAAGGGTATCAGTCAGTGAAAACATCTGAATCCAGTCCCGTTAACTACTACAACTGGGTAAGGGCCGAATGTTCTAGTTCTCCTATAGAGAACACAAATATGTCCAGGAGTGGCAAGCCAAACCAAAAAAGAGAGAAAGGAGAGTGGTGTGGATGTTATTAGTTAAAGAGCTGTGTTCTGTGGAGGTTCCAGTAGAAATTTTAAAGTATTTACTTTCCTTTCTTATTCCAGTCTTGAACTGAAGCCTAAGACGGGCATAATGAATGTAATATAATATCAGAGAACATCTCTCAGACAGCATAGCAAGCAGAAGTCAAAGAAGAAATCCGCTGTCTGGACTGGTAAATTCCTAATTATTTCTGGAAATGAGATAAAACCCTTTCCCAAATACTCTAATTACAGAATACTGCTCAATTATGTGCAGTCTTGGGATTTACAATATTTAGAAAGGAAATTTGTAGTTCACTTAAGGTTAACAGGTGTTTTTCAAAAGTTATAATTAACTTAAAATACTAAAATACATCTATTATTACCTCACAACCATTAACCTTAAAACTAAACAGTTTTATATTCATATCCCAGCTATTTTTCTTTAACCTAATATTTTACTAATTAAATTGACACATACATTTCTACTTATGGTTTTGGAATTTAACAAGTGTCCGGAATGTTTTAATTGAACATCAAATTATCTTCTTATATAATGCGCTACCGTGGCTGTTCGTTTGTATGTCAAGGATTTTAAATCACCTGTAGCTCGCAGACTGTTTCACCTATTGACTTGACACATATACTACGTGACGTCTACTATCCACTTTCGGGTGATGATTTTTATTACTCTTTTTATTTTTACTAGCCAACCCGCGGCATACCATACGCCGCATAATCAGGCCGGTTTTTTAATGATTTTTAAGCACAGGGAGAAAATTAACATTTGAAAAATCAGTTATGTAATAAATCAGCAAGAAAAGCAACATTGTAACAATGCATGGAACGAACCAACGCACAATCGTCCGTGACTGAAAAGTGGCGGACCGTCATCGCGCCTTCTCCTCCCAGACGGATGGATGGGGGTGGACGGCGCTCAGGCGTGGAGGGTGGAACGGGAGCAGAGGAGAAGGACGTCCATTCCGCTCCCTCCGTCATGCTAGTCTGCTGATTTCTCGTTCAGTATGCACTGCCTGCTCATGTGCGCACCTCCAACTCGTCACTTGAGTCATTGTCGTCTTTGCACAGTCCAGATGCACCTGTGACTCACGTAGACCTTTCATTGCTCTGTGCAGTTTTGGCTGCTTTTCTATATATAATCCACCAAGACACCCGACCACGGTAGTAGCGAGGTGGGAGGGGGGTGTGTACAAAGGGTAGGGACGTAATCAGTGAGAGCGTATAAGTCGCACTTAGTGGGAATTCCACGGTTTGCAGCCCGAATGGGGTTCAACGGCTTACCCACGCCTCTCTGCGCCAGGTAGACACACGCTCACGTGGTCGTGCGTTGTAACCGAAAATTCGGTTTTTAAAGACTGCTTACTTCATTGTGTTTTAACCTCAGTTGTAAAGGATTGTTTTAAGGATCCCATGGGATACCCCTCTCAAACCGTTTTACACGCTGCATATGGCGATTCACCTCCGCGAGAAACATGCCTCTATGAACAGTCAACGTGGCTCGGAGGTGCATGTGGCCTCTACGACAGACGAATATAAATGACGCCGTTTTTTCTGTGTCGTCGCATCCGAGTTGGTGGGCGTGGCTCTGCGAGTTGTCGTCGTATCCAATGGTCTTGGAGTTGGTAGGCGTGGCTGCTTCCTGCGTGCGCCATAGGTGTCTTACTTGTCGGCGGTTTAGTGAATCCACGCCCCTTCCGGCGTGCTTTCCATGGGTGTCTTGCCTTAGTGAATTATATATATAGATTTTATTTTATTGTAGAATCAACTCTCATGGTTCATGGGTGGAGCGGAAATGCACATAGTGACACGCTTAATGGACGCTGAGCTGTTTAGTTTTAATAAGATAGTAAGAAGTGAAGAATCAGAAAGACTATAATAAAGACTTTCTGGTCAGAAGGCGCACACGTTTTTCACGGTGTTTGAGAGCTGTAAAGGAGAGATAGAGAGAGAGAGAGAGCAAATAAATACTCTTTAAACATCAGTCGGAGCGTGATCTCATCTGTACCAGGAGAAAATGTTCAGGAGCAGCTACAGTGAAAAACGTTGCTGTTTATTGGAGTGAGTCAGCAAAGAGTTTCGCTAGCGTTTCAGTGATGGTGGGAAGGGCACGTGTCTCGATACTCCATTACCACGTTCCATGGGAGGATCTGCCTACAAATCCCAGCATTCGTTGCACGCGACGTCAGGAGCGTCAACGCCCGATTCAGCGCGAAGCAGGTTTGGCACGCAATAAGAAGACAGTTTTGAAGTGAAGTGCTGCAACAAAAAGGGAATCGTTCTAACATCTTTGGACTATTCTGTTTACAATAAGTCATAACGCTGTTGGGAGGTCAGGTTAGGTATCTTTAAATATGGAAATATAGTCGTATTCTTAATTGTTGATATTACCGTTTCTTGTTATTCATATTTGGAAAGTTTTAATTACATATTGTGTCTAATATGCTATTTTGTTGTGTAAGTTGAACAGAAATGTGTGAATTGTTTGATAATTGATTATATATTTTCATGAGAATTCTATAATTCACATTTGATTGTTTAATATTTAATGCACTGCTTATAAGTTTGTTAGTGAAAATGGAACAAAGTACAGTAGGAAATCATTTACTAGAACAAGTAATTGAGGCTTTAGAAAATGAGAAGGCACCATTAGAGAAGAAATTAGAAACTGTACTTGAAAACTCAGAAAGACAAATGGTTGAAGAACGCATAGCTGAAATTTATGCAGAGCTTGAAATACACAGAGTAGGGCTGCAGGAGCAACCATCTCATGTCGAGCAGCAGGTTAGGCGCTCAGAAAGAGCTAGACGCCCAACAGAAAAAATGCTGGAGTTCAAAGAAAATGAGATAGCTAAGAAGGAAAGAAAGTTTATGCTCATGTATGTAAATTTCAAAGCAGAGGTTCAGCTTATCAGGTCTAAACTCAAGGAAGAATTGTCCAAAGCTGAGTTAAGTGAAATGATATTGGATTTGGAGAAATATGAGTTAGATCTAAAAAGGGAATATGAGGGTTTACGTGCACTGGCTACCCCATCTCAAGATATAAGAAGGAAAATGGATAGCAGCATCTCAGTAATTAGTGAAATAATGGTAGTTCTGAAAAGATGCTATAAGGAAGCAGGTACCAAAATGTTTGATGCAGTTGCTGAGAAAGAAACTCTCCTCCAGTTACTTCAAAGAGAAGAAGCCAGGTCGATTTATGGTTCAACTGTATCAAGAGCTGGACGTAGTAGTCAGCAAGGAAGTCACGTGTCAACAAAAAGGGCAGAGACTGCAGCACTCTTGGCAGCAAAATGGGTTGAGATTAACAGAGAAAGGGAAATTTCTATTCAGAGAAAGGAGGTCCTAGCCCAACAAGAGAGATTAAAAATGCTGGAAAATCAAAGGGATCTTGAAGTCATAGAGGCAGAATACAGTGTTTATGCTGAAGAGGAATTAAAGTTGAGTGCCGAAATAGGAGATATTAGAATAATAACCACACTGCCTCCAAGTCAGTCTCCAATGCAGCATGACAGCATTCCTCCTGCCCAAGTTCCTTAAAGCTTTTCAGTTCCTGAAGGTAAAACGGAATCGGCATCGAAGGAAGCCTTGCTAGTTCAGGCATTAAGAGAATCCCTGGCAGTGACTAAACTTCTGGCACCAGAGCCATTTGTGTTTACAGGGGACCAACTCAAATTTATTGAATGGAGCACCTGCTTCAAGGCCTTAATTGAAACAAACTGCACAAACCCAGCACATAGGTTGTTCTATTTGAAAAGATACATAAATGGAGAAGCACTGAGCGTAGTAGAAGGAATGTTTTATAGAAGTGATGGGGAAGCATATACGCAAGCTTGGGTTGCATTGAACAAATGCTATGGTCACCCCTTTGTAGTCCAAAGAGCATTCAGAGCCAAACTGAGTTCCTGGCTAAAGATTGGACCAAGAGAATCTCTTAAATTGAGAGAGTTTAGTGATTTCCTCATCTCATGCAAGAATGCAATGCTGCATATACAGGGCTTAAAGATTTTGGATGATTGTGAGGAGAATCAGAAATTATTACAGAAGCTACCTGATTGGCTAACAACCCAGTGGAATCGATATGTTACTAAAGCACTGAGTGATAACAAACCATATCCAAGCTTCCAGGAGTTTTCAGACTTTGTGGAAGAGGAAGCGCGCATTGCATGCAATCCAATTTCCTCACTTTATGCACTAAAACATATGGAGGAAAAACCTGTAAAGGAACAAAGGCGTCTTAAGGCAAGCACCTTAATGATATCAACAAAAACATCTCATGATCCAAAATCCACTTTAAGAGACTCAGATGGATCAGAGGGTAACAAAGATTCCAAAAGTAGCTCTTCCTCCACTCAAAACTTGAGGCAAGTAGAATGTGTCTGTTGTCAACAAAACCACTTTATATATAAATGTAAAAAAATTACAACAATGTCTTTGGAGGAAAAGAAAAAATTTATCGTTGACAATAACATGTGTTTTGGCTGCCTTAGGGTTGGTCATATTTCCAAAAATTGTAGAAAGAGGGCCATTTGCAATGTCTGCAGACGTAACCACCCCACACCGTTTCATGAAGAACGTCTTCAAGAAAAGGGGCCAGACTTGCCACAGTTTGAGGAGAATTCGTCTACTGCTTTGTGCAGCATGAATGTAGCCAACAGCGAGCGCACTTCAATGATTGTTCCAGTGTGGCTTTCTTGTGCAGCAAAGAACAGTCAAGAAATCTTAGTATATGCATTGCTGGACACACAGAACAATAATACGTTTATTGACCAGGATGTCTGTGAGAAAATTCAAGCAGACACAGAACCTGTTAGATTAAAGCTGTCAACAATGACTGACAAAGGTTCAATAGTTAATTGTCAAAGAGCAGTTGGACTAAGAGTGAGAGGGTACTTTTCACAAGAGTACATTGTACTACCACCTGTATATACACGAGAGTACATCCCACTAGAACAAAGTAGCATCCCTACTCGTGAAACAGTGAAAGGTTTGACCCATCTTCTCAGTGTGGCAGAAAAAATGCCAGATCTGTTGAACTGTCCTGCAGGTCTTTTAATTGGCTATGACTGTGTGAGAGCCCTGAAACCGAAACAAGTGATATCAGGGGGGGATTATGAGCCATATGCAGTCGAGACTAAACTAGGGTGGAGTATAGTAGGAACCATCACACCTTGTATAAACCCAAGGAAGGTGAAAGGATTTTGTCACGGCATCTCTGTAAAGGAATTACCGTTTGTTATACCTGCCACTGTGATTAAGGCTCTAGAAACTGATTTCTTGGACACAGAGCCCAGATGACAGAAAATATCTCAAGAAGGTATCCAATTTCTAAAACTCTGGAATGATAAAATTCACCACAATGAAGAAGGACATCTTGAAATGCCTCTACCCTTCAAAGAGCGTCCTCTGCTGCCTAAAAATAAGCAGCTGGCTGAAATACGTTTGAGGCATTTAAAAAGAAAACTGGAGAAAAGTCCCAAGTACAAAGAGGATTATGTGAAATTCATGAATGGTGTCTTGAAAGTTGGTGATGCAGAAGAAGTAACTGCCACGCCAAAGGAGGATAACACATGGTACATTCCACACCATGGGGTGTATCATCTTAGAAAGCCAGAGAAAATTAGAGTTGTATTTGACTGCGCTGCAAAATTTGAAGGTAACTTTCTAAATGACCACCTTCGTACAGTACCTGACTTAACTAATGCCTTGACTGGAGTTCTTTGTAGATTTCGGCAGCACCGAATTGCAATTATTTATGATGTGCAAAAAATGTTCCACCGTTTCCATGTCAACGTAGAAGATCGAGATTTTCTGAGGTTCTTGTGGTGGGAAAATGGGAACACACAAGTGAAGCCCAAGGAATATCGAATGAGAGTGCATATTTTTGGGGCAGCCCCATCTCCAGGATGTGCTAACTATGGCATGAAGTATCTTGCCAATAAGTATGAAAAGGACTACCCATTGGCAGCAAGTTTCATCCGGAAAACTTTCTATGTTGATGATGGACTTGCCAGCATTGACTCTGTTCAGAAGGCCAAGCAGCTGATTAAGGAAGCACGGGAGGTATGTGCTAAAGGAAAATTACCTTTACACAAATTTCTGTCCAACAACAGAGATGTTTTGAATGCAGTTCCAAAGAATGAATGTGCCAGTTCAGTGAAAGATGTAGACCTGAATTATAATGAGCTTCCAGTGCACAGTGTAAAGTGGAATGCTGAAGCTGATGCATTTACATTCAATGTCATTGTCGATAAAAGGGCAGCCACACGGCAAGGAATACTATCAATGGTTGCAAGTGTGTATGATCCATTAGGGTTTCTTTCTCCCTATATCTTGACAGGGAAAAGAATACTTCGAGAGATGTGCAAATGGGGTGTAGGATGGGATGAACCTCTTTCCCCTGAACTAAGGCCAAGGTGGGAGGCGTGGCTTCATGATTTGAAAAACCTTCAAGAAATTTGCATAAAAAGATGTCTCTTTCCTGAGAACCTTGGCATAATCCAAAAAACTGAGTTACATCACTTTTCAGATGCTAGCAATAATGATTATGGTCAGTGTTCATATATTAGGATTGTGACTGACAAACAAGTTCACTGTACTCTGACCATGGGTAAGGCCAGAGTGGCACCCATAAAGGTTGTTACCATACCTTGCCTTGAGCTGACTGCAGCTACAGTTTCTGCTGCAGTGAGTAGCATCCTTAGAGAGGAGCTAGAATTGAAAATAGATTAGGAATTCTTCTGGACAGATTCGCAGGTAGCGTTTGGGTATATCAAAAATGAAGCTCGGCTCTTCCATGTTTTTGCCAATGCCATGCCAAGCTATCAAAAACTCGCAAGATGTTCCAACTTGACCCATTCCTTGAAAATGGACTGCTCAGGGTTGGAGGTCCATTGAGAAAATCTTCCACATCATTTGACTTGAAACATCCAGTAATTCTTCCTAAGGATGGTATTATTACGCAATTAATACTCGATCACTGCCACAAGAAAACTCAGCACCAAGGCAGAGGGCAAACACTAAATGAACTTAGAGCAAGTGGATATTGGATAATAGGTGCCAGTAAGGTAGTGGCCAAGCACATTAAATATTGTGTCACTTGCAGAAAGACACGAAGACAGAATGAAGGGCAACACATGGCAGGCCTGCCAGCTGATCGAGTCGAACCTTCTCCTCCATTCTCATATGTAGGAATTGACTGTTTTGGACCCTTCCATACAAGACAAGGGCGTAGGGAATTCAAGAGATATGGTCTGTTGTTCACATGCTTAAGCTCTAGAGCCATTCACATAGAAATGGTAGAAGATCTCACAACCAATGTGTTTTTAAATGCTTTGAGATGCTTTATAGCAATTAGAGGAACAGTGAGGCAGATTCGATCAGACCAAGGTATGAATTTCCTTAGAGCAAGGATTGAGCTGGGGAAAGCTCTGTTGGAGTTAGACAAGGAAAGAATCACAGCTTATCTTACAAGAAACCAGTGTGACTTTCTAATGAATGTTCCCGAGGCAAGTCACATGGGAGGACTTTGGGAACGCCAAATACGAACAGTTAGAAGTGTAATGAGCTCTGTCCTGACACAAGCTGCAGGAAGACTAGATGACTCTTCACTGAGGACATTTTTGTATGAAGCCATGTCGATTGTGAATAATCGCCTGCTCACTATGAATACAATTAATGATCCTAAAAGTGTTGAGCCTTTAACACCCACTCATTTTCTCACATTGAAGACCTCTGTGTCTCTTCCACCTCCTGGCAAGTTTGTCAGAGAAGATTTGTATGCCAAGAAAAGGTGGTGTAAAGTGCAATACTTGTCAGAACAGTTCTGGAGCAGATGGCGCAAGGAATACCTGACCAACCTAAGACTTAGACAACAGTGGCATACACCCAAAAGAAACGTACGAGTTGGGAATGTAGTAATTGTCAAGGAGGACAATATTCCCAGAAATGAGTGGAAACTTGATTTAGGAAAGCAAGGTGAACGTCTGATGCAACTATCCTTTCTAGAACGACCAGTTCACAAATTAGTTGTATTAGTAGAGAGTAATTCCTAAATTACTATGGAGATAGTACTAAAACAGATGTCTTAGACACTTAAATCATGGTATCGTTCGCAACTTGAGTCTGAGGTAACATACAAGATGTAAGATTAATTTTTGGCTTAAAAGGTGTAAAAGGAAAATTACAAGATTTATTAAATTCTGTTTGAATGTGGTTAACATAAATCTATGTGTGTATATAAATATATATATGTAAATTTGATGTTTAAATTTGTAAAATATATTTTGTAAATTATGTTGTATATAATAATAGTTGTGGTGCAATCGTATTGTTGATAATATTTACTTTTCTAATTGTAATTTATTTATTTTTGATCGTAATGTATTTGTACATAAGTTTACAAAGTTGGTCTGAAAGGAAGGGCACAGTGATCTCATGATAAGGTTCATGGGTGGAGCGGAAATGCACATAGTGACACGCTTAATGGACACTGAGCTGTTTAGTTTTAATAAGATAGTAAGAAGTGAAGAATCAGAGAGACTGTAATAGAGACTCTTGAATTTCTGGTCAGAAGGCGCACACGTTTTTCACGGTGTTTGAGAGCTGTAAAAGAGAGAGAGAGAGCAAATAAATACTCTTTAAACATCAGTCGGAGCATGCTCTCATCTGCACCAGGAGAAAACGTTCAGGAGCAGCTACATATTCACTACACGTTATCGTGCAGTACGCTGTTACTGGTAGAAAATAAAAGGTAAACCTTCTATGAGCTATGTAGTCATTAAAACAATAACATTCTATTTCACACTTGAGATATTCAAATTAGGGTTAGGGTTAGGAGTGATGGGAAAAGAAATTAATATCTCACACTGTATCAAATATGTAAAATCTTATTTTATTTTAAAATGTTCTCATGGTAGTTAGTGCATTGCACCATTGCATTGCATCGCACCATTGCATACACTACTTAAAAGAAAATATTCTGATATATAAAATTTAGGTATGCTTAATAATATTGATTTCTTTTACCCATAACCTCCTGTTAAGGCTAGTTGTTTATGGACACTTTTTCATTGATATCATCCTGAAATGCTTCTTGCAGCTTCTCCAGAGTGTTGATCTGTAGAAAAACCAAAGTGTACTCTTTTTGTTAGTTAAATTACCCCCCACCACCCTTTTGATCTTTCTTAATATAGTAGACCACTACCAGGACTAGAATCCAGTGCTCATCACCAGCTTTCTTGCTATCCTGGATAATGTCTTTTTTACTTTTAATTTAATTTATAATTACTAAAAGAACTTTCTTCCATTTGAGTATGGCCAGTACTCAATGGAAAAAGCACACACATTTATACTAAAGCAGATCATGTTTAATTGGACCTAAACATATGCATTTTCAAGTTAAATTTCAAAACATATTGATGCACACCTTTATCAATTGCCTCATCATTTCAAACAACACCACATATTTTCACATATTGTCTTTAACCAAACATATTCCCAAATTCACTTAAATTCCTTCAAAAATACTTCAGTCACAGAGATTTTTTCCACATTGCACAACATACTCAATATTACTTGAACTGTCTTTTACACATTATACTTGCTCAAGTTTTATTATTATTATTATTTAGCGTCTACTATTTAAAGTATTTACACACCTGTACATAAGTATTCACAGCCTTTGCTCAATACTTTCTCGATGCACCTTTGGCAGCAATTACAGCCTCAAGTCTTTTTGAATATGATGCCGCAAGCTTGGCACACCTATCCTTGGCCGGTTTCACCCATTCCTCTGCCATTCCGCAGCACTTCTCAAGCTCCATCAGGTTAGATGGGAAGTGTCTGTGCACAGCCATTTTAAGATCTCTCCAGAGATGTTCAATCGGATTCAAGTCTGGGCTCTGGCTAGGCCACTCAAGGACATTCACAGAGTTGTCCTAAAGCCACTTCTTTGATATCTTGACTGTGTGCTTAGGGTCGTTGTCCTGCTGAAAGATGAACCGTCGCCCCAGTCTGAGGTCAAGAGCGCTCTGGAGCAGGTTTTCATCCTGGATGCCTCTGTACATTGCTGCAGTCATCTTTCCCTTTATCCTGACTAGTCTCCCAGTTCCTGCCGCTGAAAAACATCCCCACAGCATGATGCTGCCACCACCATACTTCACTGTAGGGATGGTATTGGCCTGGTGATGAGCGGTGCCTGGTTTCCTCCAAACGTGACGCCTGACATTCACACCAAAGAATTCAATATTTGTCTCATCAGACTACAGAATTTTGTTTCTCATGGTCTGAGAGTCCTTCAGGTGCCTTTAGGCAAATTCCAGGTGGGCTGCCATGTGCCTTTTACTAAGGAGTTGCTTCTGTCTGGCCACTTTACCATATAGGCCTGATTGGTGGATTGCTGCAGAGATGGTTGTCCTCCTGGAAGGTTCTCCTCTCTCCACAGAGGACCTCTGGAGCTCTGACAGAATGACCATCGGGTTCTTGGTCACCTCCCTGACTAAGGCCCTTCTCCCCCGATTGCTCAGTTTAGATGGCCGGCCAGCTCTAGTAAGAGTCCTGGTGGTTTCGAACTTCTTCCATTTACGGATGATGGAGGCCACTGTGCTCATTGGGACCTTCAAAGCAGCAGATATTTTTCTGTAACCTTCCCCAGATTTGTGCCTCGAGACAATCCTGTCTCAGAGGTCTACAGAAAATTCCTTTGACTTCATGCTTGGTTTGTGCTCTGACATGAACAGTCAACTGTGGGACCTTATATAGACAGGTGTGTGCCTTTCCAGATCATGTCCAATCAACTGAATTTATCACAAGTGGACTCCAATTAAGCTGCAGAAACATCTCAAGGATGATCAGGGGAAACAGGATGCACCTGAGCTCAATTTTGAGCTTCATGGCAAAGGCTGTGAATACTTATGTACATGTGCTGCCTCAATTTTTTTTTATTTTTAATAAATTTGCAAAAACCGCAAGTAAACTTTTTTCACGTTGTCATTATGGGGTGTTGTGTGTAGAATTCTGAGGAAAAAAATGAATTTAATCCATTTTGGAATAAGGCTGTAACATAACAAAATGTGGAAAAAGTGATGCGCTGTGAATACTTTCCGGATGCACTGTACCAAGTTCGAACCTTTATTTCCTGTTGCTAAGCAACAGTGCCAACCACTGCGCCACCATATCAGTCCTACTACAATCATCTAACAGCTCATGGAAAGCATTTAAAACAATGTCCATGACAAATACGCACCTTCACATTTAGAGCCTTTTCAATACGTCAGCCGAAACAAATGCACACACACACACATACCAGCAGCATTTTATCCTTGAAAGAAATTTATATATAATTATCAAATAACATCTTTCCCTAAGACTTGATCAGGGTCTGAAGGAAAGATGTTTTATACATAACATTTTTTTATAAGCAAAGTGGGGACGTTTTCATTTTATCAAATATTACACATTTTCAAAACTCATATCTTAACCCAAATTAACTCTGAGCTCTGGAAATTTGTCAGATATTTCTAAATTTGTGGACACAAATTCAGTCAATCAGTCAGTCAGTCATTATCCAACCTGCTATATCCTAACACAGGGTCACGGGGGTCTGCTGGAGCCAATCCCAGCCAGCACAGGGCACAAGGAAGGAACAAACCCCAGTCAGGTCACCAGCCCACCACAGGGCACACACACACCCAGATACTAGGGACAATTTAGGATCGCCAATGCACCTAACCTGCATGTCTTTAAACTGTGGGAGGAAACCCACGCAGACACGAGGAGAATATGCAAACTGTACCCATGGAGGACCTGGGAAGCGAACCAAGGACTTTAAACATTCAGTTAAATACAAATACATTTCAGACACACGAAGTAATTCTTTCAACACGTCACCTCATACACATCCATCCATCCATTATCCAACCCCGCTATATGGGTCACAGGCAGGGGCGGATCTAGCCTGTTTGGTGCCCTGAGTGAACACCCCATCTGGCGCAACCGCGTTCAAATAAACACTGAACAAAATCAGTGCAATAAAACAAACTATTGGAAATATAATGTCTAACAGAGACAAAATCAAATTTTACGTTTATACAGCACCAAAATATTTTGTTATAGTGTAAAGAATTTCACTTTAGTACCATCTCCAGTCATCAGTTCACCAGGTCACTAACAACTACATAAACCTTTTCTCTCAGAGCTGCAGTCAGTTTATTATTTTGGGTTAACTTTCCCCGCCTACCACTCTCCACTACGCAAGTCATTTGCATTAGTAAGCACGCAAACCTATATATCCATACAAAAAAACTCTTACTAAATCAAGTCATTTTATCAACATTTTCAAAATCTCATTGACGATATTTTACCGTTTTAAAGTCTTTAATGTGCACTCCAATTATGGCGAATTTACTAACCTGTGAAAAAGAATAGAGAGAGCACATGCATTGAGCTGGTGTCAGCTTCACACAGGAGGATTTATTCTTCCTGTTTGCTGTACTCTGCTCTATCTCTGCCCATCTAACGATTTCTGCGATTTCGCACAACCCAGGAAAAATTAATTGTTACATAATGGGCTTGGATTGACAAAATTATGAATGAAATGTGCTTTATTTGGAAGCACCCCGCCCCCCTCCCCTTTCGACAGGTTGTGTGTGAGACTTCAGCACAGCAGCAGCAGCAAGCAGGCGCACCAAGGGCCCTCACGCTCACTTCCCACATATATGGGTGTGATAGAATGTAGAAAACACATCGGTGCAAATTATAAGTCTATCTCATAATGTCTGGTGCTTTTGTGTTTGTTTGTTTTTATTTTGTTTTATTTTGCGAGCTGGTTATCAGATGCCGCGCCAGCTAACCAGAGAATCCCCCGCCGGCCCGCCCCTCTCCTCCCTGTGCAGCAAGCAGCAGGCGCACCTTGCAAATGGAGGGTGCCCTTACTCCCCACAAATGAGCAATAGAAAACCAATCGGTGCCCATGCAATCCCAAAAATGCGCTGGCATGATGTCGGGGCAGCATGGGCGCGTGCAAAAAAAAACAACATTTTTTGCCGATGCACAGGATGCCGCCCCCACCACGTTCCCGCCTGGGCAACGGCCCATGTTGCCCATATCAAAAACCGCCACTGGTCACGTGAGTCTGCTGGAGCCAATCCCAGCCAACACAGGGCGCAAGGCAGGAAACAAACCCTGGGCAGGGTGCCAGCCCACCGCAGGGCGCACACACACACAACCACTCACCAGGCACACACTAGGGACAATTTAGAATTGCCAATGCACCTAACCTGCATGTCTTTGGACTGTGGGAGGAAACTGGAGTACCAACCTCATACACACATTTCTTTAAATTCGCAGCACATCAAGATGTCTATTTACTTTCTACATACACCTTCCCTAATTCCTTTTTCTTACAACTGTACTTATATTTTCATATCCCTATTCTACTTGTGGGATTCTGTTTCTCCCATGAGTTGCAACCTTATTACCTTAGGGAGGACTTTAACCTCCTTCCCTTTTTATTGGCGGGGAAGCTATCTCCCTTACTATGTGCCTGGGACTTGAACCTAAAACTTCTCTATTCATTTTACAGCATTACTGTCAACTGAGACCTTTTGCTAAACCCAGAGGAAGATCTGGGCAACTCCCCCAGGCAATAGTGGGTTACATCTTCCGGACGGCCACCCAAAATAATCTGCCACGTGATGAGGAGTGATCTCGGCACTATTCTTTACTCAACGGCAAACTCCAATGCGACCTGGTGATTCCCTGAGAAGACGTATGCTCTCTCTAGTAGGCAAAAGGCACTCACAAAATTCACTTTCTCTTAACCTAAAAACACTAAAAGCTATCCCTATTCTTCCTTCCATTACCCAACCCGCTACATCCTAACTACTTTTACCTCAAATTGCAATTATCCATCTGTTATATTCGCATATATCCACAACTCGATACATGGCCTTTTTTTTATCTCAAGACATTATATATATATGCACGTGAGGCGTCTTCCAGTTAAACTGCTTGAACCGACTCCAAGAGTCACTTGAACCGGAGACAAGAAGTCTCCAAGAGTTAATCCTATCCCTATTTTAATGATCAATTCCTTTTCTTAATAGGACTTATGCTCTCAATTTAACTACACTAAAAACTATCCTAACTCTAGACAGAAAACACTCCCTATTCTAATGGCTTGGTATATAACCCAGCGCCTTATCCTCAACAGAACTAATGAACATACCTCCTTGTACCATTTCAGGTCCGACGATTGCGTCCTCCGGAAAGGAATCCCGCGCAGATGGGAACAAGTCCATTCCAATTTCGCATCGTCCGCTTCGCATCTTTTGAGATTCTGCAGGGAGTGCTCTCCTGGGTACAGAACGCCTTAACGTTGGGCGGCAAAAACAGTGGACAAAATTTAACATCTTATTAAAGAAAGAAACATCCTTTAACAGGACAATTCAGTATGCAGGCAGGAGAAAAGATGTTCATTGTACCTTTTAATTGCTCCTCGGTAAAATGCCTTGGAGAGAGCATTCTTCAAAAGCAGTCTATTATAGCATGGTCAGAATCAGGGGTGGACTGGCCATTAGGGCATTTGGTCAATGCCCGGTGGGCCGCGGACTCTGGTCTGGTCATGGGCTGGCCGTTTCCTAAACTCCTAAACTACTAAACATTATCTGTCTGGTACTGCGATTTTTAAAGTCCTATATAATATACCATATTACGTCATCAAGTTGTTTTAGTTCTCAGTATACAAAGTTGCTGCGAAAAATTTGGTCAAAACTGCCTTTTGCCGATTTCTGTTTCCATACTGGTACATTTCGGTTAGCATATACATTATTGCAATTAATTTTATCTCATATCAAGTATTTAAATTCTTCAGTACTAATACTGTAATTCATTTAGATTATGTATTATACATTTTATTGTTTTCTGGTCATCGGTGTGATCAATATTTAGTGGTTTTCAGCTGTGATTATTAGTATGATGAAATAAAGTTATAAAGCACAGGATAGGAATTTTTCATATTAGGACGGGGCATTTATAGTTTATTGTTAAGTTAATGGAACATTTCAACCATGTGAGGTTTTCATTATAACCTCGGTTATAATTTATTCCATTGTAAATGAACAGTTTGATTGTCGAGTTGTTTCATACCTGTAATCACTTACTTTGCTTTTGGCCACCTAACCGGCTATATGGGTAAGTATTTGGCATTGAATTAAGTAAAGTTCTATTAACACCCACTCATGACCTCATCCTCGTTTGACCTCGTATCATTGTTGTTCATTTCAGCCATTCAGCGTCTGTTGCCAAATATGGATGAAGCAAAACAGATGAGGAGAAACATCTTGAGGCATTCATGTTGATGTTGGTAGAGAAAAGTATCCTATAGCCAAACCTGACACTGACAGTATTGATGATGTGGCAGCTAAAAGCAGTGAACTGCGTAAGCTACTAGCCTACTAGGGTACTGGCACTTGAACATGACATTAACATTTTACATGTACTCTAATAACATGTAAGCAGTGTTACTACATTTTTATTTTTCATTAAATTTTATTTCTAAGCATGTCGTCAAATTTCAAGTCACTGTCTAATTAACAGTGTACAGATTAAGTTAGGCGACAGTTTAGAGTTCATATCTTAGACTCATAGCAAGTAGCAAGCAGAGTACTCATCACAAATTTTGAGAAAATTACAATGAATAATGGGCCGAGTGGGTCGGTCGACCTCATCACCTCACTCATTGAAGGATGACCGGGCCAGTTTTGAGACCCAGTCTGCTCCTGGTCAGAATGGTCAGAGAAACAAAGGAGAGGTTCATTTTATGAACTGTTGAATTTACATACAGTGTCAATCAATGCATACATTTTACTCTGGTTGGTCCGTTGGTTTACACCCACATGATTTATATAAAATAAAAGTCTATTATATTATATTCTGGTTCTTCTTATACCTTTTGAGATATGCCACCCTTAAAATTTCTGTGCACATAACAACTGTCCATTCTCATTGTTCATAGGACACCTACTGATTTCTTAGTCACCTCTTAGTCATCCTTCAGTATATTTTGTATACGATATTACATCAACCTTTCTTCTGGTACATTCTTTATTTACTTGACCATCTCAGTATTTTTCATAAACCAATTCTTAAATTTCAGTGTACATTTTGTTGTTCACTTGTTCTTTATCTTGTTTCTGACATTTATTAATCCTTTATGCTACTTCTTAAAGATGAATGCTATGTTACCCTAAAATTATTCTTCCACACAACTAGCTGGCTTATGTTTGAAAATTGAGCATTACAAGTCTTAATCAAAAAACAAAAAGAGTCAAGGCTTCCTAAAAAAACTTTTCCTCATTAAACCACCAGCTAACTATAAGAATTTGTTGAGAAAATAACCACATACCTGGAATTCATGCATACCTCAGTGCCACCTTAAATTGCACCCACATAATAATGCTGCTATACAAAAAGATGGATGCAGTTGCAAAATCGTCTAAGAATTTGCAATTCTTGTAATACAATCTAAAATAAAATAGCAATATGATGATGTCAGAGTGTAGAAAGTTTGGCATTGCCTACTTTGCTTTAGCACACAAGTCTTTTGCATAGACAGTAGCTACAGGTTCCATCTTCAAGCTATTAAATTGTAAGTTCTCCTCACAGGGCATCTCTTTGGAGTGAAGTCTCTGGGTCTCATCTAATAAAACTGATCAGTCACAGGCAAATGACATCCAGTGATGTCTTAGTCTTATACAGTCTACTACTTAGTCAGTAAACAAAGAGCCATAACTCAATCATTGGCAATCTTGATCAACAAGGCCTTGCACCACTTATCAGCCAAACGTTCGGGCTTACATGTGCTCAAGAAATTAAAGGCAAAATGACCACTCCTTCCTTTATAACCCATTGCAAGCACTAGCTCTCTGCTCTCTGCCTGGTCTTAACTTCTACTCTACGGCAGGACCCAGGTGAGCAAATTTGTTAACTTCAAAGGATCACCTAATGCCAGACTGTAAAAGTAGAAAACCATTTGTAATTTAGTTGAAAGTGGGTGCTGCACATACTCCAATATTGCCACAGTACAGCGAAGTGCACAAGCAAGAGAGACCATACACAAAGCAAGAAACAAACTAGTTTGGTATTGTCTTGCTGAAGAAGTGAATTGACTGATCACCAGCTGCCCACAGAAGTCATTTTTATGTTAACATAAGTGGGCTGCTGTATGTAAAACCACAAGAAGAATGTAAACTGCAGTACAGCCCCTAGCCAAAAGGTACATTAAGCCAAAGAGAGATAACAGAATCTGGGAAAAGAAAGATTAATCATGATGAATGCCTTTCCATTTGTGCCCAAGAAATTCCCCATGATACTTGATGAAACTGGGACAAAGCATCCCCACCACCTGGAGGCAAGGGAAACCAAACCAGGAGTACACCTACTTAGGTTCTGAGAACTATTGCTGTAACTTAGTAGCTACGACAAAGCCAGAAAATGTATTCATATATACTTCTGTTTAGTGTTTTGTTTATATAGTCGGTAACACTTTTGTTTAGGTACTGCAAAAAAAATCTATTACTCATTTAATCTTATGTAACAAAGGCTTCTTTTGGCATTAATAACACTTATAAAAGTGTCAATAAAGCAGTTATTAATCTGTGAAATGTGCCCAACTAAAATAATTTTAATTTGGAATTGTCAGAAGTGGCTTATGTGAGACACCTTAATATTGCTTCAGTATAAGACATGGGAATCCTTTATATTCGTAAGTAATTTTACCAGTATATCTTACAGTGGTGTGAAAAACTATTTGCCCCCTTCCTGATTTCTTATTCTTTTGCATGTTTGTCACACAAAATGTTTCTGATCATCAAACACATGTAACCATTAGTCAAATATAACACAAGTAAACACAAAATGCAGTTTTTAAATGATGGTTTTTATTATTTAGGGAGAAAAAAAATCCAAACCTACATGGCCCTGTGTGAAAAAGTAATTGCCCCCTTGTTAAAAAATAACCTAACTGTGGTGTATCACACCTGATTTCAATTTCCGTAGCCACCCCCAGGCCTGATTACTGCCACACCTGTTTCAATCAAGAAATCACTTAAATAGGAGCTGGCTGACACAGAGAAGTAGACCAAAAGCACCTCAAAAGCTAGACATCATGCCAAGATCCAAAGAAATTCAGGAACAAATGAGAACAGAAGCAATTGAGATCTATCAGTCTGGTAAAGGTTATAAAGCCATTTCTAAAGCTTTGGGACTCCAGCGAACCACAGTGAGAGCCATTATCCACAAATGGCAAAAACATGGAACAGTGGTGAACCTTCCCAGGAGTGGCCGGCCGACCAAAATTACCCCAAGAGCGCAGAGACGACTCATCCGAGAGGTCACAAAAGACCCCAGGACAACATCTAAAGAACTGCAGGCCTCACTTGCCTCAATTAAAGTCAGTGTTCACGACTCCACCATAAGAAAGAGACTGGGCAAAAATGGCCTGCATGGCAGATTTCCAAGACGCAAACCACTGTTAAGCAAAAAGAACATTAGGGCTCGTCTCAATTTTGCTAAGAAACATCTCAATGATTGCCAAGACTTTTGGGAAAATACCTTGTGGACTGATGAGACAAAAGTTGAACTTTTTGGAAGGCAAATGTCCCGTTACATCTGGCGTAAAAGGAACACAGCATTTCAGAAAAAGAACATCATACCAACAGTAAAATATGGTGGTGGTAGTGTGATGGTCTGGGGTTGTTTTGCTGCTTCAGGACCTGGAAGGTTTGCTGTGATAGATGGAACCATGAATTCTACTGTCTACCAAAAAATCCTGAAGGAGAATGTCCAGCCATCTGTTCGTCAACTCAAGCTGAAGCGATCTTGGGTGCTGCAACAGGACAATGACCCAAAACACACAGGCAAATCCACCTCTGAATGGCTGAAGAAAAACAAAATGAAGACTTTGGAGTGGCCGAGTCAAAGTCCTGACCTGAATCCAATTGAGATGCTATGGCATGACCTTAAAAAGGCGGTTCATGCTAGAAAACCCTCAAATAAGCTGAATTACAACAATTCTGCAAAGATGAGTGGGCCAAAATTCCTCCAGAGCGCTGTAAAAGACTCATTGCAAGTTATCGCAAACGCTTGATTGCAGCTATTGCTGCGCTGCTAAGGGTGGCCCAACCAGCTATTAGGTTCAGGGGGCAATTACTTTTTCACACAGGGCCATGTAGGTTTGGATTTTTTTTTCTCCCTAAATAATAAAAACTATCATTTAAAAACTGCATTTTGTGTTTACTTGTGTTATATTTGACTAATGGTTAAATGTGTTTGATGATCAGAAACATTTTGTGTGACAAACATGCAAAAGAATAAGAAATCAGGAAGGGGGCAAATAGTTTTTCACACCACTGTAAATTTTTAATATGTCACACTGCACATACACGAATAACCACTGTACTGATGCCTTCTAAGTACAATTAAGACCAAAAGTTGCCTTTGTTTAAGGTCTTGCTACATATGAATAAATGAGTAATATATTCATTTTTGCATTTCCTAAACTAAAGTGTTATCATATACAGTGGAACCTCAGTTCACGACCATAATTCGTTCCAAAACTCTGGTCGTAAACTGAGTTGGTCGTGAACCGAAGCAATTTCCCCCATAGGATTTTATGTAAATACAATTGATCCGTTCCAGACCGTACGAACTGTATGTAAATATATATGTAAATATGTAAATATATGTAAAGATTAAGCACAAATATAGTTAATTACACCATAGAATGCACAGTGTAATAGTAAACTAATGTAAAAACATTGAATAACACTGACACAAAACACCCAGGCTCCCTGCTCAGCTACATGAGCAGGCTCTCTCTCTCTCTCAGCAGCACGCGCTCTCTCTCTCTCTCTCTGTCTCAGAACAGAGAGGAACATTTGAACAAATCCAAACTTTAATTTAAAAACCAACCACAAGCAACCAAAAAAGTAACATTGCAGGAGATCACGCTATTAGCCTTACAGCCTGATCGCTGTACTGTACAGTAAACAATTTTTTTAAAAATGAGTTTTAAGCACAGGGAAAAAAAGGAACATTTGAAAAATCTGTAATTTAATAAACCACCAAGAAAAGTAACATCGCAACAAATCACGCCACGAACCACTCCATGTAAACACTTTTTTTTAATGAGTTTTAAGCACAGGGAAAAAAACGAACATTTGAAAAAAGAGAAAAGTAACATTGCAACAATTCACGCTACGAACTGAAAAATTAATTTTTGAAAAATCCTTAATACAAAAACCATAAACCACCAAGAAAACTAACCTTGCATGAGTCGAGTTCTGGCATGAAGTGAGGAGGAACTGGTTGGAGAGGAGGTTACAGTTTTGAGGGAGAGTCTGGCTCCGCAATGGAGGGATGTTTTCCTTCAGGTGTTTTCTCTCTTGTGATTTCTGGGGTTTCTGGTGTTTTTAGCTGTTTAGCTGGTGGGAGTGAAAGCCTCATGCAAAAACAAAGTCCTTGTGACCCAACCCTTCGTGTTTGCCCTCCACATTACTGGCAGTCTGGCTTTGTTTACATTGTGCTGCTTGAAAGCACGAGGGTTCTTAAATTGGTAAATGAGTAAACTGGTAAACAGTTTTTCCACCTCTTCCAGCACTTGAAGCCTCTGCCTGGTTAACGCTGTAACTCCTTTTGCAACATCAGCTGCTTTAATAGATTCTTTCTGCTTTAGAATAGTCGAAATCGTAGATTTTGACTTCTTGTACTCGGCAGCAAGATCAGTAACACGAACGCCACGCTGAAACTTAATAATTTCTTTCTTTACTTCGATTTCAATTTTCTTCAAAAGTTTCTTCTCACCACTCATCACTTGCTTAGAAGCTATTGTTAACTGCAAAAGCACACGAAATACTGTAGAGCACAAAGAGAGCGCAGGTAAAGCATGTACGTCTGACTGACAACAATGAACAGGGAGCGGCTCTGCTTAAATACAGTAATCGGCGTGTATGAGCCAGCCAGGCAGGCACACACGTGCAGGCTCTCTCTCTCTCTCTCTCTCTCTCTCGCTCTCTCAGCAGCACGCACCCTCCCCCTCCCCCTCTCTCTCAGCAGCAGGCAGGCACGCACGTGCAGGCTCGCTCTCTCTCTCTCCCTCTTTGAGCAGCAGGCTCTGACCGAGAACAATGCAACACGTGCGGAAATCATTGGCGCGCACAAACCGAAAGGGAAACTGGCTTGTTTGTATACCGAGTGTGTGGTCGTGAACCGAGGCAAAAGTTTGCCGAACTTTTTGGTCGTGAACCGAGTTGTACGTGTACCAAGACGTTCGTGAACCAAGGTTCCACTGTATGCTGTTTGGTGTTGCCTTAACTGAAAGCAGTAACCTGTGTTAAAGACACTTCTGAACGTTTCTCCTTCTTAATTCACAAAGAAAATTAAACAATGCATCAATTATACCCTTCCCCATGAACTCATCACCTAATCGGCCTAGCTTCTGATCCTATATTCCACTTTTCCTCCCTCTTGGAACCTCCCTCCACATGTTTTGGGACTGTACACCTGTGGCTCCTTTTTGATCCTATAGTGCAGGGGTGCCCACACTTTTTCGGCTTGCGAGCTACTTTTAAAATGACCAGATTGAAATGATCTACCTACATTAAAAATGCTATATATATATAACAATAACAATTCAATACATTTATGGTCACTACAGTATTTGGATTTAATAATTGTCATGTGGGAAAAGACTGACTCGCATAAATAAGTAGAGCCGAATAATGCAGTCAAAGAGCTTTTGAATTCAGCCGAGTGAAAAATGACGGCTGTCCGATTAACTGCGATTTTAGTTCCCTCTCCTTTCTCTTTCTCAGATCTCTTTTTGGAAGGACATCAGTTTCATAGTTTTTATGAACAGTTCCAAAATGCCTTTCCACATTTTCCTTCTTTGGAATAGCAATGATAGATTGACAGATCAAACGCACTTCGATTGTGACATTGTGAGAAAAAGTCCTCTTCCAATTCCACATCCAGCCCATGCCCTCCCCAAACAATTTTTTTTAAAATCTCTTCTTTAGTCGATATAAATTGGAAGGCTAACTAGATCGCAGCTGGAGTTTTGCAGTAACTTGCACGTTTGATTGTGCGTGCGGGATAACCAGTGTGTTAGAAGAGATCTCAGACTGGCCGCCCTGTATTTCAATCAAGTGGCAAATGCCATAGGCAGGATATAGGATAGACTAACGTTTAAAAATTATTTTTTTTGAATGCAACACGATCTACCTGCACTACCTTTCCAATCTACCGGTCGATCGCGATCGATGCATTGGGCACCCCTGCTATAGTGTGTTGCTGACTTTCCCTCTTTAATTCTTTCCTGTCACGTCCCTCTTTCTGCTGAAATGTTGCTACTATTGGATTTTCTCTTTATTGTTCTCTTTTCACCTGCTGAGGCTTATAATGTTGGATTGTTAATGCACTGGAAACATCCTAAACTGTCTTCCCACTCATTTTGAAACCTTCTTTCTAGAATCTTTTACATTTAGAACTTTCAGGTGCAAAGATCAACAATTCACCAAGCTCCACTATTCAGACTTGGACTAATGCAATCTAGTTAGTTAAGGACTGGGCAGTGTATGGCCTGTGAAACTTGTTTCTTACCCTTTCATTCTCTTCCTTCCATCTCATTTCTCTCTTTACTGGTAGGTAACACCCCTGGTGGTCTACATTTCCAGTTCCTTTTGTGACCCTTGGACTGAGAAGCTTTCTGTTTGTCACTTTCCTGGGTAGGTGTTTAGTGGATGGGTTTGTGTTTAGTTGTATTATTGTTTCTGCTTATTATAGTGTAACCTTCTAATGGTTTATTTCTTAGCTACATCCTTTTTGTAGGTTTGAATATATATTACATTTTCTTGTCTTTTTTACCAATAAAAATTTGATAATTAAAAAAAAAAGATAATAACTAATATATCTAACTGGCTGAAAAGACCAGAACCATGACAAAAATGTTTAAAAGCTGGCCTTCAACAATTCATGTTCAGGGGACAATTCTAGAGATAAGAATAAAGGAAATAAAATTCATTAATTTTGTGCCTTTTCTATAGGAGAGGAAACATCAAACCAAGTTAGTATAGATAAATAAATATAACCATCTTATGTTATCTTTAAAAATAAACAAGAGAACTTATGTGATTGGATGATGGAGCCCAGCAAGGTGGTATACACAAAAAAGAGTAGAGGACCCAGCACTGATCCTTAGGGCGCACCAGTGCATGATTGGTGTGCCTTTGACAACTTCCTTTGCCAGGACACACTTTAGGATCTGCCCGAGATGTAGGACTCAAACCATTTGAGCGCAGTCCCAGTGATGCCAAGGTCAGAGAGGGTGGCAAGAAGGACGTTGTGGTCTCCTATTCTCTCAGTACACCACCTCACCAGGCCCTATCATCCATTACCATGGTTTGTCATATCATTGATACGCTGATGATACACAGCTGACCCGTTGTTCCCTCCAGAGAGCTACAAGGTAGAACCTTGGCATGTCTTACTGCTGTCTCAACCTGGATTAAGGATCACTGCCCCAGCAAAACCTGCCAAAGACTGACCTCCTTGTAATACCTGTCAGCCCATCAATCCCATATCCATTTAGTTAGACTCACTATCGTTAAAATCTGACAGGTCAGTACACAACCTTTGGGCGGTGATCGAAGACCCGCTATCTTTCACTGACCATGTTGGAAATGTCTCCAGGTCTTGCAGATTCAATCTGCAAGATCTGACAGAGTATGCACAACAGCTCCTGGTCCAGGTTTTGGTCTTGTCACATCTGGACTACTGCAACTCTCTACTAGTAGGAGTACTTGCATGTGCTCCCATCTTAACTGCTTCCTCCCTCAATGTGTTTAAGAAGAGTTTGGAGACTCTCTTGTTCTGTGAATATTTGCCTAATTGATACTGGCTTTGATAGGTTCTTGTAACTAAGAAAACATCAACTGGTTTTGTGATCTGTTTGTTTTAGAGCTCTTTATTTGTGATTATCAATTTTGTAACCTTGTCCTGGAACTCTTGTTCCTAAACAGACCCCCAGACTAATGTTCACTTGATTATGATGACCTCTGTTGTAAACCACTTTGGAAAAAAGCACCTGTTAAGTGAATAAATGTAGATGTAATAACAAAATATGTATCCATCCACTTTCCTACTATGCTTTTTTAACATTAATTTGGGATAGATCTTTTCTCTTTTGTCAACGGTATATACAGAAAAGACTTTAAGAAGAAAAATGACATCAGAGTGAAGTGATTTTATGTGTTTTGCATGAATGTAATAAAATATGCTTGTATGATTATAACAATCAAGCCTTTGAAGTCATTGTAATAAAAAGCAGAGACAAGTATAAAGGTTTGGGGGTGTTTAGGCCCCATATACTGTAAAGCAAACAAAAAAGTCAGTGTTTTCTACCCAAAGTACAACAGACATCAAAACAAAGGAGGTCGGACAATTTATAATGGTGCAACAGGAAATAATGGGGAAGGTCGTGATGGTTGTTGGGAAAGTGATGTCATCTTCCGGGTTTGTTTATGGTGGTGGCGCTTCGGTTTTTCTAAGGGAACAAGAAAAGAGAGGTTAGTACCCCGCCATTGTCCCCCGGCACGGCTTGTCGCGGTGCCCATCGGGCCCATAAGCTGCTCCCTATGCACTCGTGCGTGACATGATCCCCCACCAGCCCAGACCTACCAGGTCGGGTGGCCCAAACCGAGAGGTCATAAACCCAGGAGAGAGCATCAGCATTGGCCTGAAGGTTACCTCGGCAATAAGCAACGGTGGACTTGTAGGGCTGCAAGTCCAAAAACCACTTGGTGACCCGAGGATTCGAATCCTTGTAGAGGGCCATCCACTGGAGTGCGGCATGGTCCATCATCAGGGTGAATTCACGGCCTAGCAAGTAGTACAAGTAGCACCGCAGGTACATTACCGCCCACTTGATGGCCAAGGCTTCCCGTCCCACTGCTGCATACCTGGTCTCTCGGTCCAACAGTTTCTGGCTCAGGTAAATCACGGGGTGTTCGACACCATCAACGCTTTGGGTCAGCATGGCACCTAAACCTGTGTCCGAAGCATCGGTCTGGAGGAGAAAGGGAAGAGAGAAATCAGGAGTTCTCAACACAGGTGTCGTTGTCAGGGCCATCTTCAAGTCACTGAATGCCCCTTCCATAACATCGGTCCACACCACATGTAAAGGGGCCCTTTTCTTTGTCAGGTCCGTCAAAGGCGCTGATCTCTCAGAAAAACGAGGTACAAACCAGCGGTTGTAGCTTGCTAATCCCAAGAAGGCTTGCACCTGTCTTTTGACTATCGGATGGGGCCATTCCATGATGTGTTTGATTTTTGACCTCTGTGGTTTCACCAGCCCTCCTCCCACGAGGTAGCCTAAATACTTAGCTTCGTTCAACCGAAATAACACTTCCGCGGGTTTATCCAAAGCCCGGCCTTCGCTAGCGTCAGGAGGACAGCATAAACCTGCAAGACATGCTCCTCCCAGGTGCCGGAATAAATGACAGCGTCACCCAGGTAGGCGGCACAGTAGGACTGGTGGGGCCGTAGCACTCTATCTACCAGACGCTGAAGGGTATCAGGTGCCCCGTGCAGTCCGAATCGGAGGACCTTGTATTGCCATTGTCCACTAGGGGTGCTAAATGCTGTTTTTTCTCTTGCAGATGCCGTTAAGGGAATTTGCCAATATCCCTTTGTTATGTCAAGAGTAGTCAAATAACAGGCCCTTCCCCAGCCGGTCGAGGAGCTCGCCCATATGGGGCATGGGGTAGGCATCAAACTTGGAGACCTGGTTAAGATGTTGAACATCATTACAGAATCTCCAGGACCTGTCTGATTTAGATACGAGAACGATGGGACTGAACCAAGGACTATGGCTTTCCTCAATGATGTCCATATCCAGCATACGCTGGACCTCCAGTTCCACTTCTGCACATTTTGCCTCTGGGTGGCGGTAGGGGCTTTCCCTAACCCCCCCCCCCCCCCCCCGGCTCTATGACTATGTTGTGCTGAATCAGCGAGGTGCGGCCTGGTACTTCACTGACCACTTCCGGGATAGATAGGATTGCTTGTTTGAGCTCCCGTCGTTGGAGGGGTGTCAGATTGCAACTGAGGTTAAGGTCAGCTGTTTTTGAGAAAAGGGAGAGGGTATGGCTGACAAGTGGAGGGTCTTCCCTGTCCTTCCACGGCTTTAGGAGGTTGATGTGGCTTACCAAATAGTCCAAGAGCCCTTTTCTTTCCTTCACCTCGTAAGGGCCAAGTCAATGGGCCAGGAGTTTGGAGTGGGAAGTGGGCACAAGCACCATTACTCGATTCCCTGGTTGAAACTCCTGTAAGGATGTGTTTCTATTATAAAAACCCGCCTGCGCTGCTTGAGCTTTCGACATGTGGTCTTTTAATAAAGGCCTGAAGTTTCCCAATCTATCGCATAATTGCGCAATATATTCTAATATATTGGTGGAGGGAAGTGCCTCACCTTCCCATCCCTCTTTTAGGACGTCCAAAATGCCCGTGTCCGTACAGTAACTCAAAAAGGGAAAACCCCGTAGAGGCTTGGGGCACCTCCTGATAGGCGAAAAGCACCAGGGGTAACAGCTGGTCCCAGTTCCTACCGTCCTCGCTGACTACCCTGCGGAGCATCTGTTTAAGGGTCTGGTTAAATCTTTCCACTAACCTGTCCGTCTGAGGATGATAAATGGAAGTCTTAAGATGCTGTATTCGGAGTAACTTGGCAACCTCCCTGAACGTATCCTAAGTGAAGGGTGTACCTTGGTCCGTCAGGACTTCTTTAGGATTGCCCACTCGGGAGAAAAGCCCTACTAATTCCCGTGCAATATTCTTCGTGTTAGCGGCTCGCAGGGGAACCGCTTCTGCGTACTGGGTCGCGTAATCGACCATAACTAAAATATATTTATGGCCTCGCGCCGAACTTCCTCGAACCGCCACCTTATTGTGGTGGAGGGGTTTGCGTGTCCCAATGATCCTAGGAGCTCTGTTGTTCGGGGTTTTATGCCCCTGGTAGGGTCACCCAAGGCAAACTGGTCCTAGGTGAGGGATGAGACAAAGAGCGGTTCAATAGACCTCCTATGACAAAGAAAAAATTTGGACGGCGTTTTCCCTCGCCCGGACGTGGCTCACTGGGGCCCCCCTCTGGAGCCAGGCCTGGAGGTGGGGCTTGATGGCGAGCGCCCCCCATGGGGCTCGGCCGGGCACAGCCTGAAGAGGCAACATGGGTCCCCTTTCTCATGGGCTCACCACCTATGGGAGGGGCCAAGGAGGTCGGGTGCAGTGTGAGTTGGGTGGTGGCCGAAGGCGGGGACCTTGACGGTCCGATCCTCGGCTACAGAAGCTGGTTCTTTGGACGTGGAATGTAACCTCTCTGAAGGGGAAGGAGCCTGAGCTAGTGTGCGAGGTCGAGAGGTTCCGGCTAGATATAGTTGGGCTCACCTCAACGCACAGCTTGGACTCTGGAACCAATCTCCTTGAGAGGGGCTGGACTCTCTACCACTCTGGAGTTGTCACCGGTGAGAGGCGCCGAGTGGGTGTGGGCATAATTATTGCCCCCCAACTTGGAGCCTGTACATTGGGGTTTACCCCGGTGGACGAGAGGGTAGCCTCCCTCCGCCTTCGGGTGGGGGGAAAGGTCCTGACTGTTGTTTATGCGTATGTACCGAACAGCAGTTTGGAGTACCCACCCTTTTTGGAGTCCCTGGAGGAGGTGCTAGAGGGCATACCTTCTGGGGATTCCCTCATACTGCTGGGAGACTTCAATGCTCACGTGGGCAATGACAGTGAGACCTGGAAGGGCGTGATTGGGAGGAATGGCCCCCCTGATCTGAACCCGAGCGGTGTTTTGTTATTGGACTTCTGTGCTCGTCACGGATTGTCCATAACGAACACCATGTTCAAGCATAGGGGTGTTCATATGTGCACTTGGCACCAGGACATCCTAGGCCTCAGTTCAATGATCGACTTTGTGGTCGTGTTGTCGGACTTGCGGCCACATGTCTTGGACACTCAGGTGAAGAGAGGGGTGGAGCTGTCAACTGATCACCACCTGGTGGTGAGTTGGCTTCGATGGTGGGGGAGAATGCCGGTTAGACCTGGTAGACCCAAATGTGTTGTGAGGGTCTGCTGGGAACGTCTGGCAGAGTCCTCTGTCAGAAGTAGCTTCAACTCCCACGGCTGGCAGAACTTTGACCACGTCCCGGTGGGAGACATTGAGTCCGAATGGGCCATGTTCCGTGCCTCTATTGTTCAGGCAGCTGACCGGAGCTGTGGCCGTAAGGTGGTCGGTGCCTGTCATGGCGGCAATCCCCGAACCCATTGGTGGACACCGGCGGTGAGGGATGCCGTCAAGCTGAAGAAGGAGTCTTACCGGAACCTTGCTCTCGCTGGGCCTTGGGGGTCAAATTTCCACAGCCGCCATTCCTTCGCCTGCTAGACCGAGGTTACGCTGTAGCATTTCAATATTTCGGTCTTAAGGAGGTCGTATTGGGCGGCCTCCTCCTCAGGGAGATCGTAATAGGCGTGCTGCGCGGGTCCCTTCAAATATAATGCCAGAATGGAGGCCCTCTCCGCCCACGGCCATTGATTTCGAGAGGTAGCCCTCTCAAACACCAACATGTAGGATTCAATGTCATCCGCCTCTGAGAGTGGCACGATGGGAGGAGGTGGAGGCTGAGCCGCCTTCGGGTTTCGCCACTTCCGCTGCAGCCAGCCGTCTCTTGGTCTCCGCCAATTCTGCTTTGGTGGCAGCCTGATCCACTTCAAGAGCCTGCAGCTCGTTAGCCATGGTGGTCAGGACCGCATTTAAATCCTGCCCTTCAGACATTTCGGACATTCAATCCTGCCGACTACGCCACTGTAATAAAAAGCACAGACAAGTATAAAGGTTTGGGGGTGTTTAGGCCCCATATACTGTAAAGCAAAGAAAATAGAGTCAGTGTTTTCTACCCAAAGCACAACAGACATCAAAACAAAGGAGTTCAGACAATTTATAACGGTGCAACAGGAAATGATGGGGAAAGTCGTGATAGTTGATGGGAAAGTGATGTCATCTTTGGGGGACCGGAGGTTAGAAAGGACCCCAGAAGTAGGTGGTAGCAGAAGACTTCCAAGTTTGTTTATGGCAGCAGCGCTTCGGTTTTTCTAAGGGAACAAGAAAAGAGAGGTTTGTACCCTGCCATTGTACCGCGGCACGGCTTGTTGCGGTGCCTGTCGGGCCATTAAGCCGCTCCCCATGTGCTCATGAGTGACACCATATATCAGAGTAAAACTGTCAGCACACAGATTCTAGATGCACACCAGCCAATAAAACAAATTTTGTGAAAAACTGGAAAGTTAGATATTTGTCAGTCTGTGCAGGGTTGTAAAACTATTTTCTAAGACTTTTAATCTCTTCTGAGCCACAGTCAGAGACCTATTGTCAAAAAGGAGAAGGTTTGAGATAGTAGACAGTCCTCATAAGAGTAGCTATCCTGTCCAAAATGTTTCCAAAATTTTTCCATTCAATTACAGTGAAACCTAGAACAAATGGAAAGGGTATTCAGGCCTCTTTCACCATGAATAACATCAGTATGCATGCAAGACTGTACAGTCAGATAGAAACCTTGTACAAATAGGATCCATGGCACAGCATAATGGCAGATGCCAATGCTCAGAAGTAAGAATATTGTGTATTTGCCCCAAGCATTCCAAGGACTGTGGTGGCATTAATTGACTTGGTGTTAAAGTAAACTCTACCAGGGGTTTGAGATGAAGAATAAAATGGACTATGATAAATAATAGGTCCTCCACATGCCACTAAGGATCTGTGTGGGAATACTGGATGCCAATATATTTGTTATTGCTTACCAATGTCCTGGAAGCATAGGTTCTTAAGACAGCGAAGAAGGAAAGAGTGAGTGGTGACCTGAGAGAAAATGTGCAATATTCTAGAAGACAGAAAACTCAACAAATTAAAAGGGCACCCTGACTCTCCAACTGTGAGAGAGAAGGACTCTGCAGTAATGACGTCAGCACTGTGTGACTTATTAATATCAAAAGGTAACAGCAGAGATACAGTTATGATTCTGTCCAAAACAATATTCGTTTGACTCCGGCCAAGACACCACGTGATATGAATTAGGTCACCCCCGATACTTTGTTCTAGTGGCTATATTGTACATTTGAATTTGAAATCACATAAGCAAAAACTAACATGCAGTTTCTGGTACAGTGTGTAACAATAAATGTGCCACGTTGCTACCCTATATACATTTGTTGAGTAAGGCCAGGTTTATACTTCACGCGGGTTTCCACAGGGTGCTCCGGTTTCCTTCCAAAGACATAATGGTTTGGGAATTTAGTGACGCTAAAATGACGCCAGTGTATGTGTGTGCTTCTGTTCACCTTGCGATGAGCTGATGATGATTGTTTCTGTCTTGCGCCCGATGCTTGCTGGAATGGACGCATCCCTGAATTGATGTATGTAATCATTAAACATAATTTTCAGAGATATTGTGGCAAAATGTCCTCGGAATTTAATGGATGTTTCAGGCAATTCACAGCACAGCGAAGCCGAACCTGTACTCACCGTGATGATATCTCGCACTGCCACCTTGTGGAATCTTCCAGATTTCCGTAAAGTACGCGAGCAGGTATAAACAGTAGAGCACCTGTCGCGTCTCATGAAGTATACCCCTGGCCTATGACAAGTGCAGTAAGGTGATATTGAAAAGCACAACGTGAAGGCTGCACTGTAGTAGCAGCAGAAGTGGCAGCGGTATTGTCACATGCACAGAGTACAAACTTGCAAGGTTAAAGTCACTTCTACGTAAAGCTGGAGATCAGGGATGTTTTCAGCAGCACAAAGTTAATGACAGTGCAAAGCGACTAGATCATACAACGAAGAGCTCTTTATGCGTCCTATGTATGCTCTGTCTGAGAACAATTACCTGCACGCTGTACACAATCTTTCTGTCGCACCTACTGCGGCTTTGAACTTCGCGCGCAGTTTTTGATGCCCACCTCCTCCATGCCAATGTCGTGCATGACGTAGAGCAACGCACTGGATTGTCGTACTCATATTAACCATACAGGGAAGCGGAAGACAACTTTGAAAATGTTTAAAGCAGTGAAAAGTAGGTACCTTATTTTTTAGATAAAGTGTGTCATATAACTAACGGCTGTTGCGTATCAGTCGTACTGCTTTTATGTAAACTGCAGACCGTTAAGCTTAAAACCCAGAAATGACTTTCTTGCGATTAGAAAACGGTACCATAGGATAAGAATGTAAATTGACGCATATTATTTAAAATACGTATACTTTAAAAGTACGCACGATGGTGCGTTGCTGTTTCAATTTAGAATCTATTTGCAGATTAAACGTCACCGTGGCTTTGCGCGCGCACTAAAATAAAAAAAAAAACTGCGTATTAAAATTGTGCACGCGTATGGCGCGTGCACTGGCACCACTGCAGTCATTCAGAGCGCGTTACAGAAACTCAGATACGGTCAGTGATGGACTGCAGAGCAGAGTGTAGTTGCGAGGCAACCGCAGAAGACCGAGCAAGTGGGCTACAAAGTACTTCATGTTTTTTTTGTTTGTTTGTTTGTTTTTCTTTCTTAACGGGTTTCAGTGTTATCATGGAGTGTCAAATGAATATACTAAATACAATGTTACATTTAACTAGATGTTTTAACATTTGCAGTACATATATATTGATATGGTTACGACGTCAGTGTTATCGTGTAAGTAAGGATATAAGGGACTGAACTAATCGAAACAATTTCATGTTTAAAAATATAGCAGTTAAGTTTATCGTCAAATCTGAATTTGCTCATACTTTGTGTGAGTAAATTCTGCCAGACAGGTGTTGTTTTGTCGGACAACGGCTCATGAACTCTGCTGATGATTCTGGGATACGCTTGGGCACCCAGCATTCCTGCAGTTCAAGGAAGAAGGCTTAGAAAATATATGTAGTGAAAAGTGTGCTTTAAATATAAATTATTTTTCACCACGAATTTGTGAAAATTTGTGAAAATAATAATTATACATTATATCAGGGGAATTTTTTTTATCTCAAACTGCAATAGAGGTTAGGTAGATAGATAGATAGATAGATAGATAGATAGATAGATAGATAGATAGATAGATAGA